>JAPMOR010038129.1:7710-61822 GCA_026543865.1 Argiope aurantia | reverse complement strand
TTAAAAATGTGTAGATACAGAGAAAAGTATTGTTGCAACTATTGCATAAAAATATCTTAAAATTTTTTTCAAAATTAAAAAAAAAAAAAAAAAAAAAAACAAATGTAAGGCACTTAAATGGATATTAAAAAGACAAGTTCTTCAGTTTTTAAAACTACGTAAAAATCATTTTCGTTTTTATATTTTTGGGAGTTATCAAAGAAAAATTCTAAATTCTCATTGAACTTTCAATTTATGAATAATCTAATAAAAAATTTAAAAATGCTCCGAAGTATGCATTCTTGCCTTCCAAAATATGCTTACCGATTGTTGTAAGTCTAAATTAAATGATCTGCCCAGTTTTCAAGAATTTTAGTACTATATATATATATATATATATATATATATATTGTTACGAAATTTTCTTTACCGGGGTTCGTTTGGATAGTGGAAGTGATATGGTGTGGAGAACGTTCAATAATCAGACGGCAATGGAAAAAGAAATAACGACGTTTATTTACACGAAGACACACAGGACAGCACAAAGCGACAACTATATACAGCACAGAAGACGATTATCTTCACCCGAGACGTGTAACATACAACAGCACACACAGCAGCATACAACCAGAATCTACCGCAGACAGTAGCGCACAGCTCAGTTCAGCACTAGCTTGCCTCAGTCGCTTCCGACTCCTCCGTCTTCTACTTCTCCGACTCTGGCTCGGATTACTGACTTGACTTCTCTGGCAGTGCAGCCCCTTTTATAGGTCTCAGGAGGCGGGGCTAGAAGCCTCTCAACCAATCAGGAACGTTCGAGGCGTATCTCGGTTCCTACTGGACGGATCGGGAAAATTCTCGAAGTTTCGGGTATAATCTATTTTGGCGCTAAAGTCGCCAAATTGGTCGCCAAGTCGCCAAATGGTCGCCAAGTTTGTCGCCAAGCTCTGGGACCCCCGACAAGACGCCCAGACTCTGTTCCATAGAGATGACTGTAAAATATTCTTTCCAATGATGGAACCAACTATGCTGGGAAGCAGCATTACGGATTCGTAACAATATATATTTAAAAAATAAATAAATAAAAACAAATATATTTCCACAAAATTACTAAAATAATAAATAAATAACATATTGATTAAATTAAAAATGTGATGAAATATGAAACTGAATCGATACTTTATTAAAGGAAGCGTCTCAAAATGTGTACTGCCTGACTCTACAAAATTCTAAAATTCGCCTCTAATCTGGCATTCCGTTTTAAATTGACATTAGTACTGAATTAATTAAAAAATCACACATCCAAAGCGTAAGCGACTCTATTATTAAGTAAAGGGTTGAAGATGCAGGTGAGAGCGTTTAGAAGTATGAAAAAAAAAATAATAATAATAAAAACGTGGTGACACTACACTTCTGCTGTTGCGATGAATACCTGGATGTGAGAACGCTTCTTCAATCGAAGATTTTCTGAATGGATGAATGATGATGAATTGTGTGAAATGATGGACGGTTAAATAGCCCAGCTCATAAAAAATGACTGAGTCAAGGTTCAAGAACACTCAGCAGAGGTCAATAACGTTAGAATCGTTTATAAGAATGATCTAAATTCAGCTTTAAAATACAATGAGCTGCAAGTGCAAGAGTCTAAAAAGAGCATAATGTTTTACAAAAATTTATTGAAAGCCTTGGATTCAGAAAAGTAATTCGATGCATAATTGCGCGCCTAATACAAGGATTTGTTTATTGCTCCGAAAAATAAATATATATATATAATACTTTTAAAATGAATTTCCCCGATAAATTAATTTACTTATTCTTACTACTCTGTAGGTATTGTCAACTCTCAGAATTTAAAAATAAACAAATATATATAAAGCTCAATGTGTGTGTGTGTGTTGGCTCTCTACAGGCCAGGCCATTTGATCTACAGCTACCAAATTTGTACATGTATACTTTAGAGGTCGGGAATGTGCACCTGGGGTCCCTTTTTTTGAATTTTTAATTAGAATTTTAATTATTAATTAAAAACTAACTTTCCCGCCAAAAAATCTTCCATTTTCTCCACCGCCAAATGATTAAGGCTTCAGTTTTTTTTCCCAACAGTAATGAGGCTAGGGTTAACATTTTTCGGCCGATTATTTCAAACTATTCTGTTTATTTTCTTAATGTTTTATGCATTTAAAATTAAACATTGTTAATTAATCGATCTTTCAGATTCATTCTGAAGTACTTTTGGATGATTCTTGATTTAAATTATTTTTAGGTTAGTTGCATGCTTTTGTAATTAAATTGTATTTTTGTTATATATTTTTTATATATGCTTATAGTTTTAAGTACATCGTTTTTTAAATAGTTTTTTTAAACCTGTTTTCGACCGATTATTTTAAAATATTCATTTTATTTTCTTAGTGTTTGATGCATTTAAAATTAAACATCGTTAATTAATCGATCTGTTCATGACGAATCTGAGAAAATTTTGTTGACAAATTCTTGAGACATTACATAAATTAAGAAAGATATTCTTTAGTGCCCATAAAGTTTAAACGCTCAGTGACTCTTATCAGTAATTATATTATAAAAATGCTTTGTTTCAGTAAAAAATATTATTATATTAATTGCAGATTAATTCTTTCCACTTTAATTTAAAGCATAAGTTCTACAGGAGCTAACAGAAAATTAGAGAGATACATGTTACGTTATGACTGAAGGCCTTTATAATATTATGAGTGAATTATGTGACTATCAAAATTTGAAGTTTTAAAATATTTTGATGAAGAATCTATTAAAATAGGAATTGCGTAAAATATTTAATTATTAAAATTTAAACGAACATTAAGATTGGCGAGCCAGCTGGTCGCCATAGGCGGCTAGTAAGCAAATAAAATATTAAAATGAAGCATTATCTTAAATTGTGCATCTATCATATGCATTCGTTACAGAAATCGAACTGTTTTATCTGTTTAGAATCCCTTTAGTGCTATTTTTTTTTACTAACAAATGAATAGTTTGTTGGGTTTCATAATTCTATATTTTTTATCTTGAAATATAATATTTTAAAACCATGAAAAATTTGAATACATGGTGAATATTTTATATTAAAAGTTTTCCTTTTTGTTCTTCTTCTATTATCTATTTAGCAAGGCATTGTCCAATTATATCGATAATTGAGACTGCTACTGCTACTAATAATAAAACTAATGATAAATGCATGTTATACAAAATATTCAAAATATTTATGCCTATTTAATGGTACACATAAATAGCTCCTGGAAAAATATATACGATTAAACTTTGCTTTATTAGCATCTTGTATAACCAGTGAGCAAAGAAATGTGAAAACAGTGACTCCCTTAACGAGCGATGTTTCGCAGAATGAGTGGCTAGGAGACATTGTGACGTCATATTTATCAATTTGTGTTGAGCGCTTATTTGAAGAGAATTCTTACATCTGCATAGAAGAAGTATTTTGACCGTATGACATTGATGAATATGAGTTTCGAATGATTTTTGTATCTTGAATGTCTTATCATGTTAAAATAGTAAACGTATTCTTCAGACATTCATAACTTGTCCAAATTATATAAACTCTTATGCAAATGCCGAATTTTGTCATCTACACTTAACCTTATACTAGAGCATTTTGATCTTTTTTTTTTTTTTTTTTTTTTGTCACAGATAATATACCATCTTGTAAACATTTTAGCATTAAAAAGCTCCACCAAACAAAATAACCAAATTATATATTCAATATATTATTTAAATGGACGATTTTAAGTAAAGTTAAATACAAAAACTTACTTCCTATAGAATGTGAAGAATTTTTTATACCATACAGTTCTATTAGTTCAAATGGTTAAATTACCACGCATGTGCTTTGTAAATGTTATCTATTCGTAATTAATTCGAAGCTTAAACTCGTATATTTTATTTTCCGTCTCGATAACATCTGAAACCTTGAAAATTCATATTTTTAGCATAGAATGTATTTTGTAAATATAAAATGCTTCAAAATGAAAAAGATGAGATGCAATTTTCAATAATTCATTCACTTGCCACTTTATAATTATGTTGAAATGATAATGCAATTAAAATAGCTATAAATTTTGCTCATTTTTTATAAAAAATATTAGTAAATGATTAGGATTATCGTTGATGTATTGATAATATAGTTGAAACCCGAATTTAAATTCGTAATATCTCTAAAGGTAATATCTTTTTTTTCTTCTTCAAACCTAATACTTCAAACTGCAACTCCAATTGGTGAGTTGTCAAAGTTCATTAATAATCCTGAATTCTACCAAGAAAATGCAAATCTGCCAAAATATTGTAAAATACTTGTATTTTAAAACAAAATGATTTTAAAACAAATTTTAAAATAAAAGGGTTTGATTCAATTTTCCTGTGGTCTTTCTTAGATGTGAATTTTGAAATAATATTTCTCTTGTTATTATTGTGTAATTTATTGTGCTTGAATTATTGTTATTAATTATTTCCAAAACATCAATTTCGTGAGATTTTCGGGTAACCAGGGATCAATACTTGGACAAAAGTCAGACCCCTCACAGAAAAATATCCCTGTCTCAGGGTGACCCTCGATAATGTCTTTAGGTCGGATTCACCATTTCCTTCTTTTTTATTCCATTTAATTCATTTTTGCATTTAAATCTAATATTTATTTCTAATTTGGTTAAGTTCATTTGTGTTTTAAATGCAGCATTAGCGCGCTCTAAATGCAATGTATCTTTTATTAGTTTTGACTCGAGAGATATTTACTTTTAATTTATTTTCATAAAGATTACTTTTTATTGGTTGATAGATTCTTGTCTTAGTTAATTTATTAAGGTGAAATCATTAGTTTTTTTAAAGTGATTGAATTTTAGAAAATTAGAAACCAATTATTAATTTCCCATTAATTATTAAATTAGCATTAATTAAATGAGGTATTAGGAATGATACTTTTAATAAATTATGCTTTCGTTAAAACTCAATATTTTTACTAAAATCATGGGAACTGATATTTAACTGAAAGCACTGTAATGACTTTTACAGCAATTAGTGCCGTCATTACCACTATCTGGAAAGTGGCATTCCGAAAACGATTGATTTTAAATTTTGCTCCCCTAATAATTGACGTTCTTCAAAAAGTTTTCATTGAAAAGTTCTGGAATTAATTTTAAAAGTATTTAGCAATTATAGTTGACTTGTCGAATATTGATGGCTTCAAAATATTGGGAGATGAAATTGAATGGTTTTGTGTTTACACCCGATAGTTTCATATTTTAACATTTTTTTAAGTTAAGGTAGGTAGGTAACTACGTTAATTTTACGTTAATTTACGTTAATTTAATTTAATTTATTTAAATTATGAATTTTTTTTAAGATTTGATATTTTTAATGTTTGAACAGGTTTCTTTATAAAACCTTTAGAATTTGGTTTCTAAGTCTATTTTTTGAGAAGTTACATTGATTTTTTTATATGCATGTACATAAGTTTTAATGATGTTTTACAACTTTAGATGCCATTTCCTCAAATTCTAATCTTTGAAAGAATTTTCTTCCGTAAAACCTCATAAATTAAAATCTAATGCATATTTTGTGATCAAATTCGGTATAATAATTCTTCATTATGTTCTGCAGTTCCTGAACTGGAGAATAAGTAATCTATTCATTTAGAAATGTTTGTTGTTTTCGTTGTATAGTTGTTTTCGTGCTTCACATTGTGAAAAATAGGAAATTTCGTTTATTTATCATCTGAACCCTAATATTTAAAGAATGAATAAAAACACAACTTATGTTTTAGTTCAGGAACTAGATTATATATTTCTTAAGCTATCTGCAAAATTTTAAGCATATCATTCCATAAACCTCTAAACTAGAAGAATTTTGCTTTGTACCGCTTTTTAGCATAAAAACGCCCTTTTTCCATTTTTTTTTTAAATTTGCGACTTTACTGGTAAATTGTGGTTTCGTAGGTGTTTTTTAATCTTTTTTATGCAAATATTCAAAAAGATAATTGTTTTCGAACATTTTTGAAAAAAAAAAAAAAAATTCGTCCTGGACGTAGTCACATACGTTAAGCTAAAATGCATGCTTTCAAAAGTTCTAACACTCCCACTTGATTCAAAATTACAAGTTTACTTTTTAATTTCATTAACTAGAATGATACATATGATCTCTCTTTAAAATTAATTTTAATTTTATTACAAATTTTTAATTATACAGCAATTTTCTTTCAAATTTATGAAATGAAACACATTAAAAAAGAATTAACTGTTTTTTTTTAGTTTATAATTTTTTAAAATTGATTTAGTAGTTGTACAATGTTTGTACTTTTGATATAAGAATGGAACCAACGATGGTGTTCAGGAAAATGAATAAATTTATTGCATTACTTGTAATTAATTATCTCTCTATATATAAAGCGCTAACGTATGTGCCACTGAAATCGTTGTAATTACTTATTGCTAAATGGCAGCAGTCAAATGTAAATAAATCCTTGTACGAATTTTTCTTGCAACTGTAAATGAGCTTAAACTAATTTTTGTTGTGATTGTTTTTGTTTTTTTAATTGTGAGAGTATGTTGGCGAATTCTCCAGATTGCTTCGCTGAAAGATTTAGTATTTGCATTTAATTCAATGCTCCGCTAATTACTGGAACTGCAAAATATTATTAGAAATGCTCTAGAAAGGGTTGTCATAAGAAACAAGATGCGAAAAATTAGGGAATAGACGCCAAACAGAAAGTTTATCATGCGCCAAAGTAAACTTATTAACTGTCGCCAGAAGGATAATCGCTGCGACATAATTATTCTATGTTAATCAATTAAAAATCTGATTGTACAAGCTGATCGCCAAGGCTGCTAGTTTAATGTAACTTGGTCTCTTAATAGCTTTTTCAGCAAAATATTAAGTTTCAAATTTTGATAGTCATAAAATGTATACTATTTTAGAAGTCTTAAGCCATTCTGTTCAATTTACTATGAGTCACTATAATTTTATGTCATCTCCCGTAAAATTTGAACTTTAAATTAAAGTGAAAATGATTAAACTTCAATTAAAACCGAAACCTTTTTGCTGAAACCAAACATATTTTTTAAAAATATGAGTACACAAAACAGAAGAAGTTCAGGATTGAAGTTTTACGTGCACTACAGAATATTTTTTTCTTATATAATCTGGACAATATTTCAAAGATTTATTCAATAAAAAAAAATTTGTGGTTCATCATAAAATTCAATCCTAAAAGGTTATAATTGACGTAAGTAATAATATTTTATTTTGTTTCAGATAATAAAAGTGCTGATTGAGGTGCTTTTATGGAATCCTTTGGCTCTTTCAATGAAATATTCTTATATCTATATTCTTATAATAACATCTAAATAAATAAATAATTATAAAGAGAAACTTTTATAGCTTCAAACATGATCAAATCTGACTGAGTTATGCAATTTTAAGCTAATTAGCCTTGAGGAAACTCCAGGTGTTGATTGGCGTGTTTTCTTTAAGACAGTCAATGAAAAAGCCTAAATTCGGGCCTAATTTTTATATGATAGTAATATTCAAATTTCCATAACTTACGCAGTTTTAATTAGATAATCTTTCTTTTTATTTAAAATGTTCTGAATAGTGTGTTTCAAGAATAAACACTATTCTGGCAAGAATTCTAATCAAAATTTCACAAAAATGTTTCTTAAATGCATATTTCTACTCTCCAAAGTATATGTAGGCTAAATTGGTAATTCTAATAGTCTAGCCTGTAGAACGCCAACACACACTCACAAAAAAATTTATCTTTATTATAAGTAGAAAAAAACTGTTGTAAAAACACAAAACAATCACTTCGAAAGTTTTCAATGTAAATAAAACAATGAAATTGGTAATTTTTACCTGAAAAAGTTTGGCGAGATCTTAAATCCTCTCACATCTTCTTTAAAATTCAATATTTATTAATTTCATTTAGATAAAACTCATTAATATCATCCATTTTTATTACTATCTCTTTATTATTAATTAATATAATTATTTATGAATTATTAAAATCGCTTTCCTTTGACCAAATTCTACATTTTAGTTATCATTAGTATTACTTTTGAAGTATTAAAAAAAAAGTTTAATGAAATAAATTCAAAGCTTCATGTTTAGAATTTTTAATATAATAATTATTATTTTAATCCACATATTTTCAATTAATATGTGGATTATTTTTTGTCGTATTGTAGCTGTTGCTATATCAATTCTTTTACTTTTTTATTTGTTTTCTTTTCTTTTCTTTATGTTTTTAAGGTGAAAATCGTTTGTTGAAATTGTAATCTGTGCCATATTATTCATAAACTTTTATTTCCTTTCTAATTATTTTGAATCGTCTGATTCTTTTTTTATTTTGTGAATTAATTTGGAGACGGATTTTGGCATCAATAAAATTTTTTGAAATGAAACAGTAGAATGAGGAATCAAGATCGGATTTTCTCTGTAATGAAATTGTTGTCGACAATTTATTGTACTAGTTTTTACGAATACATCGGTATTAAAGAAAGGTAAAGCAAT
The DNA here is from genome assembly GCA_026543865.1 of Argiope aurantia. NCBI lineage: Eukaryota > Metazoa > Arthropoda > Arachnida > Araneae > Araneidae > Argiope > Argiope aurantia. The sequence continues at coordinate 53,299 of JAPMOR010038129.1, read as the reverse complement.
TTAAAAGTATAATGTTTTTATTTCCAATCAATAATTCTACTTGACAATCTATTTTATTTCATTAAATATATTTTCAAGAAAATTCTGCCTTTCAGCAAAATTGCACCTTATTATTATCAATTGTCTACCTTCCACAACGGCAAAAGGTAATTTCATTTTCGAAATGCGGAAATTGCATTTTGTGATAAAACAGTTTCTTTTCGTCCTTAATTCTTTTCCCCTCTATTCTTTCTTATTTAAGATTCTTGGAGATAGTTCGGAGATAAATATTATGTTTTACTTTCGTTCTCTAATTTTTAAAAGCAAATTTTCCAAGGAAAAAGAATTCTGTTCACTTTCAAAGGAAATATCATAAAATGGAGAAGCATTAATGTCTTTAAAAAATGGATGTCTTTTACTTATTGGTTTGTTTTTATTTATTTGTTCTTTAAAAAAATGATCTCTTTTTTTCTGGCTCTTTCTTTATAAGTCATTTTCAATTTTTCTTTTCCAATAAAAGAACAAAGAACATTGTCTTGTTTAATATTTTAAAAAATGATTAACTTAAAAGAATATGTGAAACTGCATGTTTCTTTTAAAATTACCTATTCAATTTTTTTTATTTTCAAAATGAGAGTCACAAAGTATTTTAAAGCATTTTAGTATCTTTACAATATGCATCCAATTCAGGTTATTGTATCCATTAATTAAATAGCATTTATTTTGTTCGATATTTCATTTCTGATTAAAAAATGAACAATGAAGCCAAAACTCCTTTTATTCGTTTTATTTGAAGTTTATTATTTAACATTCTTTATTGTTTCTACTGAACAAAAATTCCTTTTCATAATATTTTCCCTATCAGCTTCAAACTTTAAATAAACGATAGTAAAAATCAATTAAAAACTGGAAGATTATTCTGAATATCTTCTGGGTATCTTAAATGATAGCGTTCACATACGTAGAACGATAGCCAGTCAAACCTTTGACATGTTTTAGTACATATACAAAGGTATACAAATCTGGTTCTAATACCGAATTTCATGCATCTAGCATCGTTCTAATTTTTCAATTATCGTGCTCACCATATAAATGGACTTTTCATTTATAGATTTCATTCAAAATTTGATATGTATCAGCAGTTTTGGTTTAAAAACTGAATACTGAATTTCATTCTTGCGAAGAATAATAAGAACGAAAATAAAAAATAATAATTAAAAAAAGCAAATAACAAAGAAAAGAACTTTTTGGAGACGCCGACAATAGGGCTTATACTACACTATAGAGCCTTGATTATCCGAACACAGCTCATATAATAATGCAAATAAACAAAGGACATAATGCAAAGAATGGAGCTAAATTGTACGTGACAATGCAGATTTAGAAGAAAAAAATAGCAAAAACAAAAATAAAGCGTGAAGAAGGTTTAATAACAAATAAATATATAAAAATATCAAACAATAAACAATTAAAATAATTATTATGGAAAAGTGAAATAAACTGCATATATATACAGGGTGTTTATTTAGTCCCGGGTCCATTTTGATGTTTAATAACTCATAAAATAATGAATATATAAACAAACTTATGGCATTTATTGATGGAATAACTCATATATTTTCCTTTTCAGGTTTGAATATTTTTACTTTTGTAAATATCGTCTGCGGGTGTGGTTAATTTCAGATAATTTCATTTTCCAGTCTAAATATCTGTGCTTTTCTAAATATCATTTGCTTATTAATTGCATTTTTCTCTCTTTTGTTTTTGGCAACTATTGCAATGTTATGTTTACTTTTGATGTGTTTGTTCTATGTAGTACTTTTGTATGTGATGTTTTATTCGAGCGGATATTAAGGAGAATGCATACACCACAAAAGAAAGCACAGATTTTATGGTAGTTCATAGAAACGAAATCGATAGTGCAAGCACAGAGAAATTTCAGAAGAATTTACCGAAAAGATCCTCCATCCAAAAACAGCATCTTGCGGTGGAAAAAGAATTTTCTAGAAATTGGAAGTATCGCAGATAAGAAACGTTCCGGACGTCCTTGCACAAGTGATTTTGATGTTGAGGGTGTCAGAGAGACATTTTTAACTGGATATGCCAATTTCGACGGTGTATAAGGTTATTAAGAAAAAATTAAGACTGCATGCATACAAAGTTCAAGTTGTTCAAGTTTTGGAACCGAATGATAGGCCTAGGAGGATGGCCTTTGCAACAGATATGCTAAGGAGGATAGAAGATGATGCTGATTTTCTGAAGGGCTTAATGTTCTCCGATGAAGCATCCTTTCATGTTTCTGGCATTGTTAATCGCCATAATGTGCGCATATGGGGATCTGAAAACCCCCATGAATACCGTGAGGCACAAAGGGATTCCCCAAAGGTTAATGTATGGTGCGGACTAATGCACGACCGAGTCATTGGGCATTTCTTTTTTACAGAAAAGACGGTGTCATCTGTCGTACACTTAGACATGTTGGAAAACTTCGTATTTCCACAACTAGAAGAGCTTCAGCCACATGTCTTTTTGCAACAAGATGGTGCGCCACCTCATTGGGGTACCATCGTTCGCACAAGACAACGTTTTCAGGAGGAGATTGGCGAACATTGATGACCTAAAAGCCAGAATTACAACCGCAATAGGCTCTGTGGATGCCGACATGCTTGCAGCTACCTGGCGTGAAATTGACTATCGACTTGATATTCTCCGTGCGACGACGGGGGCACACGTGGAAGTTCATTGACAAGGGTCATGGAACTTTTTGAGTCTATTTAACCATTTATGTTATTAATTTTAATCTATCTTTATTACTTTATGAGTTATTAAACATAAAAATGGGTCCGGGACTAAATAAACACCCTGTATATATAGTCCGTTTATATTATTATATTAAAACGTTTATTTTTCATTATTATTCTTTCATTTTATATAGTTATTCGTTCGAATTATATTTATATTTAAAATTTAACCACTTTTTAGATTTTAACGAAATTTTTTTAAATACGAATTTAATTAAGAAATTTCAGCGAATATGAATATTAAATGAAAAAATCAAAAATAATAAATGTTATTTCTCCTGATGGTTAACGAATGGTGATACAGTTATTTGAAATTTAGTTAGTAACAAAATTTTTTATGAAAAAAAAATTAAGTATTATTTAAAAAAGTTGAACATAATATTTATGATCTGTGTAGAATAATTAGATTTAAAAAATATAAGACACTTCAATAAATCCTTTAACTTTTTTTAGACAGAAACTTTTTTCAGCAGTGTACCTTTCAAATTGTTTATCTATATCTATATTTCACCGTCGGCGGCATAAATAATTGGCAAATTTATAATAACAATGGAGAGAGAAAGCCTTGAACTGAGGCCGAACCACGAACATAAATATTGCAGGACCTCTTATGTTGCGTAAAATAGTGCAGCCAAGCGAAACCGGATGCGGAAATGAAGGTAAGGACATGTCAGGTGTCGGAAAGTTAGTTTTTTCGAGTTAACTTTAAACGTAATTTACTGCATACTAGAACCAAGGGCGTTGTGTCTAAGTGATTAATTGCCCATGTCCAAACCATAAGAAAGAGAATGTCTGTTCCATCCTTTCTAAAGTTATGGAGTACAGTCAAATCTCGTTTCGGTTTTTTTTTGTACGATTTTCTCCGCATGAATTAATGCAAATTTAACAATCCATTTCTGGACCCCTGTGATTATTTCATTATCACTTAGTGTGTAAGATCACAAAATCAGAGGAAGCCTCTATTAAAAACGAAAAAAAAAAAATGAGCAGGCCAAATTAAATTTTATGTGGGTTAACAGGAGAGAAGCGAGTTGTCATCATAGGTTAGAGACGTAGTGAAAAGTTATTTTTAAAAAGGATTTCTTAATTTAAAAAAAATTATTTTTGGTTTGTATGTGTGTACGCATGTTTTGGACTCCATTCAATACAATTTTATTACTTCATCCCTCTCTTCAAGCCCATTAGTTTTTATATCACTGAAAGGCTATCTAATGTGATTGATTTTTATTTTCACAATTTTGCATATTTATGTTTATTTATAAAAACAAATATTTGAAAAAGCTATCATACACCTGCAAAATTTTGTTTTTAATTGATTTTATTTGTTTATTACTTTTTTTTACAAATTGGTACATTTATTGTATTGTCTTTATTTGGAAAGATTCTGTTTTTATTTTTTTTTTCTCTTATACATTTAGTGTTTCTTTAATGGGTTAGTTTGTGTAGTTTGATTATATTAATGACACGTTTTGAAACAACACGAGATTAATTAGGGGTGGACCTCATAATTTCGAATAGCAGTCAGATGACAAGAATGATATCTAATTTCCTAAGTGGGATTGAAATAAATTCAGACATAGAGTATTAGAAAATTCATTGTCTTTATTATAAAAATAACTTAGAAAAATTTTCTAGGCAATTTACAAGATCCCAGGGAAATACAGAAAGAGAGGGGGGATTATCTTAGAAAAAAAAATAATTTCAAATGAAAAAACAAAATTTTTTTAGGGCAATTTGTTTAACATGAACCAGTGAAAAATTAATTTCGGAAATGTGGTTTCTAAGAACAAATGTACTTATTGGTATATGCTCTAAGTTACGAAATTTTATCGCATTAGCTTTATTATAGCAATTATACTTCTACATTTTTTTTTTGTGTGTGTGTGTTTTCTTTTCACTCTAAAACTCTTTTTCTGGGATTTCCCTGCTCTTTGAAATATACTTTCTTAGAAGTAACACCATTTCATGTTCAGAAGGCTCCATTAACAGTTATTGACTTCTGAAGGCACTGGGAAAGTTAAAAGAGGGGGGGGGGGTGAACGACGATGTTCATGTAACGCTGTTATTGAGAAACCCATCAGATTTCCATTAGCGGCGTGAAATGACTTCATATACTGGACCTTCGGCACTTACTCGCCCATCCAAAATAAAAGTTGATTTTCACTTTCCTTACAAATAACCTGCGCATGAGAAAGGCAGTGTAAGACCATTAAAAGAGCAAAAAACATGTGTATTCAAGCGAAGTAACACATTCGCAATCATGAACCTTTAGTAACAGCAGTACGTGTAAAGCATTTAATTTTCTGGGTTTAATTTACTTTGCTTAGAAATGCTGATATTAAAAACAGCATCAATAATTCTTGTAAACATGTTGTCAGTTTTATTTATAAGTTGCAATTTTTTTAAAAAATCGGATAAACTTTTAAATATTTTTAATTGAATCATTATTTTATTACATTAATTAATATTCAGAATGAAGTGTAATCCTATCGTTATACTACTGGATGCAGTTGAAAAGCAATATACATTATCGAAATCACTGAACTGCTAAGTATTGTTAACAGTTGGAAATCCTGTGTTCTTGAATGGAATCTTTGATTTGACAAATGAAAAATAATACTGAAATTTTCATTCATAAAAAAAAATGTTATTTCAAAGGCCTGCAAACTTGATGGGATGAACGAGCAGAAGATGATTAACAATAATTTACACTTTCAGTAACAGTAAAAAAAATGTAGACTATTGTTCTGAAAATTTAAAATTTTTTGCATTATTGTAAGATACAAAATAAACGCTTTAATTAGGAAATAGTTTATAATAAAGTTGATAAAAAGAAAAATATATAATCTAAATTTCTGGAATTTTTGGAAATTTTTATTATTATTATTTTGTAAAAAGTTTGTGGAACTTGTGGAAAGTTGGAACAAAACAGCAAATAACAAGATAAATTATTTAGAAAATGATATTTTTCATTACCATTTCATTTATAATATTATACTTTGAAAAAATGCACCTCCGATCATTTAATGTGTTGCAAACAATGAGTTCCAAATAAAATGCTGTACAAATTTTCCCTTTTCAGCATTCGTACATGGGGAAACAAGTATTTTTCTCCCGATATCCGCTCATTCTTTCATACTGCACTGCCATCAAAAACTGAAATGAAACATTTTACGATGAATTCCATCCATATCTAAACCGAATAATTCTGCAAAATCTACTTGCTTGCTACTCTTCTTTCCATTTAACTTCAAGGGTGACAAACTTCCATCATTCAGTTCGCCGTGTCTTTAGTAACAATGGCCTTTGTTGAGTGTTCTAATGGATTGATTTCCGGCCTCCAAAATATAGGATTTTTTTTCACTCTCTCTCTTTTTTTTTCTACTAGAAAGCCCTGAGGCTTATGTGACTAGATAGAACTTCAGAATGGGTATGGAAGCGGAGGGTCCGAAATTTTATCCTATCATTATCAGGCACTTCATGTTCAAGTGCATGTAAAAGGAGCTCCAAATTTTTTTGGATCGATCTGCAAGTAATAGTGCATGGTGCTTGAAAATACGGGCATGTAATATCTGAACATATTCCAGAAATGTTCTGCCTGAAGTGCAGTGAAGTATCTCGCGGAAAAGCAATATGGAGTTAGGAACTTTTTTTGATGAGTCCGGTTTCCTTGGAAATATCTTTTCTCCGAAAGATGAGATTGCTTCTATTGATTTCTAAATTTCCTCGAAAAAGAACAATTCTGACATTTTTTTTAACAAATTGAGTTTTCTTATTTTTTTTTCCAATATACATAAATCGTTAAGAGATGGATTTACTATCAGAAAATATTTTTATTTATTTATTTATCTTTCGAAGATTCTATATGGGATTGAGTATATGCATTACATCCATAATTTTCTGAGCTATCCATCCTTAATTTTAACTTTTTCTAAAATATCGAGATGAACTTGGTGGTACTTGAAAGAAGATAGTCGAAATTTCAAAGCACATGGAACGGAAATCTATTCATTAAGTCTCAAAATGTAAGGGAAAGGATTCCCCCCCCCATTTTTTTATTTTTATAAAAGGTCTTTGAATAAATCCAGAAAAGAGTGAAACATAATATAAAAAAGTAAAGCCATAGATTGCTAAACAATTTTTGTTAATTAATTACATCAGAAATATATTTACAAATTTGATCGAAATTCTTAAATATCAATGTATTGTTATTTATCTTTTCCAATTTATTTTGAGCCATAGTGCAATGCTTGCATTTACTATGCTTTTGTAGTATATGTATTACATTCTTTATTTTATATATTTGATCTCTGTTTTCTGACTTATGATGAGACCTTAACACTAACACTTACGAATATGACCTAAATATATTGCGTTCCAAATTTATTTTAATTTAAAAGAACAACAAATAGCATTAATTTTGTTGTAATTGGTGCCTTATTGTTTGGCAAACCTATAGAGTACCTTTAAATTTTTGTTGATTAATTATATGAGAAATTTATTTGCAAATTTAATCTTAGTTCATAAATTTCAATTTACTGTTATTTATCTTTTCCAATTTATTTTGTTCCATAGTACAATGCTGGCATTTATTGTGCTTTTGCAGTGTATGTATTACATTCGTTATTTTATAGTATTTGATTTCTATTTTCTGATTCATGATGAGATCTCAACTCTAGCGTTTACGAATATGACCTAAATATATTGTGTTCCCAATTTATTTTAATTTATAAGAACAACAAATAGCATTAGTTTTGTTGTAATTGGCGCCTTATTCCATTTATTCTAACCTTAAAGCCTGTTTACAGTGCTTTACGCAACAACTTCTAACGAAATCTTTGTTTTAAAGAGCATATTATTTTTGCAATTGGCTATACAATAGTTTTTAATGATGATAGTTCATCTGTCACCTATCAGTAAAAACGTGATGAAACATGACCTAGATAGGGCTACCTGTTAACTAGATTGTCATTATCAGAAAGCGTGCAAATTAATCATTAAGTTGCGTGATCAAAGTTATGTACCTAATATAAAATGCAGTTATGACCTGTAATTATGTTACTGTTGACGTGAATTAAATTTCCGGAGAGTTTTAAATTAGAAAGTGTTTATTAAATTTATTATGTTGAATTTTTCACTTTTTTAATCAAATAATCTATTAAAATGTTGTTTAATTTTGTTTAATAATCTCTTTATATTGAAAATATTTCTAGACATGAAATTAAAAATACACTTTTATATCGATTGATTTTTAATGTAAAGATCTTGTTATATTCAAACATTTGAACTTAAAAAAAAAATTCAATTTGGATGGTTTGTTATACGATACTTATACTTCAGATATATAAAAATATGACGCTAAAATGATAGTGTATTGATCATTTGATAATGTATTGACAAGAATCTACTGTTTCGCAGTGAGTTTAAAAAAATATTATATGCCTTTATTTGAATGCTATGGGAATGTTCAAATTATGTTATGATATCTTCTGAATATTAAAATTTATTCATATGTCATTGGAAACTATACAGTTCTTTCCCCCATTTATTTATATAAAATGTACTTAAATTTAGTTCATGCCTTCTATGATCAAGTGTCTTGAATTTCAGTTAAGTCATACACTTTATTAAAATAAAATAAAGAACTGTTATTTAAAATAGCTATATTTTTCTATTGAAAAGAATGACTTTAGAATTCAGAACAATGAATTTTTTTTTAAATCTAAGTAAAATGTTGCTTCCTTCCTAGGCCAGCTGCTGTTTCCTAAAGAAATAAAGAATCTTTTAGAATTTAGACATTTAAATACTGATACTTTAACAAATTTTTATATTCAAATTAAAAATAAAATGCAATTTGTAACTATTAATTTTTTAAATTAACGATTAGATGAATAATAATAGTAATAATTTTTATTGAAGAAAGTATAATTGGAGGAGTGCATTCTCCAGCTTATGCATTTATGACTTTCTGTCAAGCAAATGCGATCAACGTATTTCTCGTCAATTTTTTCATAAATTTAAAACACTTAAATGCTACTCAATTTAACTTTTAATACTTATTTCTAACTCATTAATTATTGCGAGCGTTAATAGATTAGAAATCAAAACGGTCAAAAAAAAGTTCGTCTACGAGAATTTTTGTGTCGCCGTGAATTTTAATTCCAGAAAGTTGATAGACACCTTAATAAATGTAAAGAGTTTAGCTCATTAAACTTCGTCTATTGAAAAAATATCGTCCATACATCAACAGGTATAGCCTCAATTTCCTTCAAAACTAAGTTGCCAATTTCCATAGTAGCGAGTTTCTAATCAGTTTAGTGATCTGAAATTCCGTCTTTACATTTATTTCCCAATTCTTTTTAATGACACTGAAAAATATATATTTGAATGAATATTAACCACTTTCGATTCAATCTCTATCTCTACAGAGATCTAATTGTACATCATTATTAAGGACCTGTTTTTGTAAGATTTCTATTAAAGATTCCAAATGCAGCAATCTTTTCCATCCTACACACTACTTAGATATAATCTTATCTAATTTTATTATTTATTTTCCTCTTTTGTGTTGAAATCTGTGAATAGTTAATGATGTCATATAATTTGAAAGAAAAAAAGAACGCGCCTACATGCGATTTTTTTCCCCTGTAATATTGCTGAATATTCTCTTTTTGATTTATAAGCATTAATTTAGTCTGCACGATTAATGATTGCCTGTTATTCTCTATAACATTCTTATTTCATGTCTGCTCTTTATGCAATAAAATTACATAAATGTTTCTTTAGTATAAAATGTGAATACAGACTTCTCAAGCAATGCCATCTGCTTAAAAAACTTATTTTTAGGTCCTGAATATATTATTTCGAAATATAAAATGCTATCACTTCCTTAATTTTTAATCAACATTATTATTATTTTTTTAAAGATTTACTTTCATTTTTGTAATTGCATCTTCATTATATCTATTAAAACAGCAATTCTTATTCTTTGGTTTTGAAAAACAATTTTTCTAATAGCTATTTATAATGAATTTTGGACCTTTAACTAGAATTAAAACATTTTTTGTATTATTTACATGTGCTCGCTTTTTATAGCTGCTGTTGTTTTAATAATTTTTTTCGCTTAGTTACAGCATTTATTATGTAAATGATATAATTTTTTTTACATTTATTTTATTAAAAAGATATCGACTGACCTATTTAACCAGCCAAAAATTCTTTGCACTAAATCTCTAAGATTTTTTTTTCCACGTATGCAACTCGACCTCAGATGGAATTGTTCTGCATATTATTAGGATATATAAGAATATTCTAAGCTCCTTCTTTCTTCACATTTTTTTGGTATTTATCAGAAAAAGCAATCATGATGATAATCATTATAAAATATTTCTTAGATATTATGCTTATAATTAGAACTATTTATGGATAGTTGTCACTAAGAAATTAAGAGTGAGAAAAATTTGTGAATTTTTAATTTAAATACAATACTCCGTATTAATCTGAAGCAGCGAAAACCATATTTCATTTCTGAAAATATCACCTTCGATTTCAATTCCTTCAGGATTCCTCCAAAAAATCCACAGTGGCTTACAGGATAGGCGCGAAAGAAAGAAAAAAATGTTATTAAGAACCCCACCTAGCTGTGGTTCAGAAGGTTAAGGGCCCCGAGGTTCTCCCATTCGCGCTCTCATGACCTTTCGAAATGGATGATAACCTGAAGCAAGATTCAAATGAAACAAGGTGGGGCATAGGATCGGACCGAACGACCCTAAGAAACGAGGCAGCATCTTCAAATTATATAGCCCTGGGTATCCTGAGGATACTTGGTTGCTTTCGGTACAGAACGCCTCCCCATAGTTTCCTCGGCAGAGACGGATATGTCTGTACACCTTGCACTTCGCTTAACTGTTGCCTCGACGACCTTTTTTGTTGGAGGTCAAGGTGGTCAGTTCTTAACTGCGCTGCGCAATAAAAGGGGATGTCCTGAATTGAACGCTAAGGGTTTTAGGTACAACCTTCTGGAATTTATAAGATGTATCAATGAAATCAATGAATTTAAAACTACAAATTTACTTACAAGGACATAAAACCGATATAATATAAAAATGTAAGATGTTTAATTTGCGATGAATGCTTTTCATACTGAGCATGTTATGACATATAATACCCATTTACTTGAAAATGAGACTTAAAATTGAATAGTTAATGGATCCACATTTTTATCTATATTTTCATAAGTAAAATTGCATTCAGTTTCTTTGACGTGCGGATTTATTGTCTAAAATTGAGTATAAATGAGCGAATCTTTCCTACTATCATGACGAGGGCTTACTAACTGTAAACAATTTCACTAAAGATCCAGTCATTTTATATAATATTCAAAATTTTCTGTAAAAGATAGGAATTCATTGTCTTGGAGTTTTTATCTTGTTTTTAACTAATTCCGAAACAATAAATTATTGTAAAAAAAAGGTTGCTATTTTCATTTTTTTAAAAATTTCTTATTCATTTTTTCCTCACTATTCACATATTTCATTTTTCTAACTTTCTATTTCCTATCATTTTCCTAATTATTTAAATTTCTTATCTATTTTCATTAAAAAAAAATTTTTTATAAAAGCAACAACAAAAGGAATACAATAATTGACAAAAATTTCAACCTTTTGATAATTTTTCTCTAAATTTTATACGTTTCCTTTTGCAAGGGAAAAAAATAATTAAAACTAAAAGTGAAGGGCTTTTTCTCGCTCTCAAATTAAAGCAAAAACAGATTTAGTCTATAACTAAATTTGTTTTAAGCCTATATTTAAAAATAAACAAATAAATAAATAAAACAATATATTTTCTTTGAATTATTCTCAAGATTCCTTAACAAAACGAAATTTTGGTACAACCCCACTTAAGCAAAGCTGTTGGTGAAATTTTATTTTACAGCAAGGTGTATTGCCTGAGGGCTTATTCTGTTCTTCCCTCCTTTCATCTCGCCTGTATTGCTCAGGGCTTTTCCGTTTCTAGCATTCTTTTTGGTGCCCCACCCCTTCAGAGAAGGACTGCGGGAAATTGTTTAATTGGATGGGTTTTATTATCTCCCCCCCCCCCCCCCCTCTCCTGGCTACCCTAGGTTAATTCCGCGGTTTCTCCTAGCTACCTTCGCTGAAAACAATAAAACACGGAGGTAAATAACTTCGATTCCGGTGTTGTGTTCGTTGAGTGTGGTTAGTGTTGAAGAAATATTTAGCTTCTGAAAAAATAAGAGATTTTAATTTGCCAGTTATTGAATTTTTAGAAGAAATGGATTTGCTATTTAAAAAATGGTAATGCTAAGAGATTTTTTTTTAAATTTTATAATTAAAAATGTTTTAAATGTTCGAACTCCTAAATTTAACCTGCATATTTCAAAATGTCGATTTCTTTAAAGTCTTTAAGAATAATAGATTTTTTAAAAATTTTGAATTTGACACATTATATTTTCTCTGACTTCCTTGTAGTCGAAGTCCTAGGCATTTATTGCTAAATCTGAGAAGAAAAAGAAGTCCGAGGATATAATTGCAATTCATTTATACAAGTCATTTAATTTTTTTTTAACTGCTAGCACTGGAAATATAAATTATTTTGTTCCTAGAAAGTATGCATGTTGGAATTTCTTAGAGTGAAATATTTTTTGACAATCATCCTGTGTTTAATCGTAACTATAGAATCTTTCTTGAAAATTTATTACAGACTATTATCGTAAATATTATTTTGAACAGTCCATAAGTTTGAAATGTGATCAAGCTAAATCAGAGAGTATTAAAATGAGGAGTTTTAAAAGATTCTTGAAATTGGTATTTCACATATGAATGCTTTTTTTTTTTTTGTTCTAAATTTACATTGGATACATTTGTTGATAAATAAGTATTGGGGGGGGGGGAGATTAAGAGATCCGAATTTCCGAAGCATAGTAGTATGATATTTTCTGGATTTGATTCGTCTTTTTTTTTTTTTGTGCTTTATTTTTTAAAAAAGTTTGTTAATTACTACACCAATAACGTACACCATACATACACACAAAAAAATGTGTTTAATATCATCACAATTCAAGGATACATAAACACTAAGTGAATTTATTAAAAGTAAAGATTATGTTAATTTGAAATTTAAAATAAATTAATCAGCTAATAAATTTTTGTTGTAAAATTGCAAATTATTTAAATAAATTAAAAAAAATCTATTAAAATTAAATGAATCATTAAAAAAGAAAGTTTGTATTGCTAAAAATTCAAACGGTTAATTTTTTTTTTAATTTTTGATGTAAAAACGGTTTGTATGCAATAATATTCACCAAAGTTAATAAGAGAATGTTAAAGTTTCAATTTAACTTAAAACTATTCTTATTGTCCAATAATTAACGATACGGCAAAATTAGTATATCTGTGTCAAACAGTCTGAACTGCCCAGTAAATGAATTTGAATATGAAATAAATAAATAAATAATATTCCAAACTTAAAAAAAAATAGATTTTAATTTTAATAAATTCGGACATATAGTTCTTTAAATCAAATGAACGCGTTAAATTAAATTATCCTGGAAATATCGAGGGAAAAAAATCTTGGTAGCCTCTTGACATTTGCCTACTCTGTTAATATGATAATCTATAAGAGTGTTTTTGGATGTTTTTCTTCATTATGTATGTCGCAATTTACAAATAAAAAAAATATTATTATGCTGTTACAGTTTGTTGCTGTTGTGAATGTGAAATGTCAGTGTTACTAGTCTTGGAAAAAATTCAATTTTCAAAAGTATTTGTTTTTCAGTGTAAGTGATTATCACTTAAAGAAAAATTATCGTTACAACTAGTGACTAAGACTGAAAAAATAATAAAAATCAGTTTTGTTTCTGAAGAGGACTAGTTTCACGTTTTAAGTTAGCTGTGTTATTGGAATCAAATTTGTTAAATAATACTTAGTAATTTCCATAGGCATTTTATTTCTAATGCGACAGAAGGGGAGAAGAAAACATTGGCCTGACATTTGATTTTATTTAAGTAACTCAATCATTTATATTTATTATAAGTGTGCCAATAACCTGATTTTCTATATTGAAGGAAAAGTAAACGTGAAATTATATAATCTTCGAATATTTGCATCGTTGTCGGTGAGGTAGTGAAAACTTGCGAAAAAACGAAATGAGTCACCATAAAAACAAATTTTATTAAGAATGCGATTTAAAAAACGGGTAAGAAAATAACAGGGTGAATTTCATTAATCAAACTCACTATTTTTACGAGGTTTCTTTGCAGTTGCTAACTATTTCCAGCAAAAGGTTTGTTGCCTTTTCTTTTCCTTTTTTACTAATTAAAACTCTCATCTTAGTCAATATGTTCAAAAAGTATAAAGTGTAGCTTCTATTTTTAATACTTTGTTACAATTTAAATTTTTAAAATAAATAACATTTTTTTTTTTCTTATCACTTTAAGTGACGAATTTAAGCAACACTTCAAATCTGAATACAAGTTTTAGTTCTTCGAGAGGGTCTTTTAATATCTTACCATCTAAGAACTCGCAGGTTCGTTGGATTTGACTTTCAGATATCCGTTAATTTGTTTGGAACCACACCTAGCCTCTTTTCTTCAGTTCCTTCAAAGTCAACGACGACCTCTAAAGTTATTTTGATGAAATCTCGACCGCTCGAGCTTTTAAGGTTTAGATCTTCTCAAATGGCGCAACCTCAGTGCTGCTGAGGCCAGGGTAACAAACTCCAAAAAAGAAATCTTAGGAGATAATCTAGTTTCGCGTTAGGCTATACGTCAAAACTGTTCGCCTTTCAGATCCTTCACCAAGATGTCGCCCTCTGCAACCATTTTAAACGTTTCGCATTTACATACAATGATCTCAGAAAGAAGACGGCTCCCCTCAAAGGTTAATTTATCATTTTCAACCAGCAGGGTGTTTGAATACAAAAGAAGAATATATTTCATTATCGTTATTAGATGAGTGGTGACATAATGTGTAATTTAATAAAAATGCTTTGGAAAAATAGAGGAATAGAACGTTTATAAGTAAAAAATGCTATCATGCTGTATTCTTGAAGTAATTAGTTATGAGCTTTTATGAATAAGTTATCGAGTGCAATCTGAAAGATGATACCAATTTTCTTTTGATTTTTTTTATATATATTGTAGACTATCAAACCAAAAGTCCTGTCATCATTTGCACCGCTTAACACGTGGCCAGGTTTACGCAAATGTGACAAAACCCAAATTTTTCTTCTATATTGATAACTAAATTATTTTTAAAAAAAATTCATCTTGATAAAAGTATTACTGAAAAATTCAATCAAGAATAGAAATTTGAAGAAGGATGAGGTATTTTTGCTGATGGACTTCTCATTTTTTAGCTATTATTGGATGTCAAGAGCAATACCTGAACTGGTTCTCATTTCAGAAAAAAGTTTCCTCCCGTGTTAAAAAGCATGCAAAATTTTGTAAATTTTCTGCATTAATAGTGCATGTAATTACATTTAATTATATCATTTTTAAAGGATTGGTTTTGATTAAAAATTTTAATCTCAAAAATTTATTACACAATTTTTTTTTTTTTTATACAGATGGCTTTTCCAACATTCTTTAAAATTGAACATATTTTTGATTAAGACCAATCTATCAATCAGACCAAAGACATATCTTTTCTCCTGCTATTGAAAATATTATATTTAATGGGCATTCTAATAGGTTTCATTATTTTTATATCTTAAAGTCACTAAATTGAATTTTTCACCTTTAAAACTAATTATTAATCCTCATGCTCAGGTAAAGTTCCATCCCATTTTCAAACAGCATATTTAGTTCTTAAATTTCATTAAATAGCGAAGAAGAATATGTTATTATTATATTGTACGTTGTTGTTGTAATGTTAATATATTGTTTCATTACTAAACTAAAGAATTATGCCTTTAGAAGTGATTTCCTTTTTAAAATATTAATAATAATTTCTTTTATATGCTTGTTTGTTTTGTAAAACATCTTAGAAATTTTTTAATTTAAGCTGACCTTCAAAAAGAGGAAAAAAAATTCTGTCGGTTTTGTTTTTTAATATTCAAGAATAATGCTTTTATTTTCTTAAATACAAATTATATTTCTTTTTGTGTGTTTGTGTAATTGCTGTTTTCATTGAATTCACTTATGATACGATTTCACTGGAAATAATTTGCCTTATTTTCAGAGTAACTTGAAATAAGCTGACATGCAATATTTTCTTGAACTGACATCTGCTTCTTAGAAAGTAATTATGATAACCATTGAATGTTGAACTCCGCATAAGCCAAACTTTTTCTTTTTTTCTTTTCTGGTTTCTCGTTTTCAAGAACAGTATATGAACAATCAAAAGGCACGAGCTGCCATACCTCTGCTCAGATCTTATCGCATAACCTTAACATTTTGAATGCATAGAATACACGCGTCGCATCAAATTATCTGTCAGAAATCCTAATCCTTTGTATTTGATTTCGAAGGCTCTTCCTATTACATTGCCGCAATATTTTAAAGAACTGAAGGTGTATGCTTATTTTGTTTTGTATTTCCTTTCACATATACTTTCTTCAGAGAGATTAAAAAGTGACATTCCTAGGGTGTAATACATTTACTTCGTTCTTGTAAAGGTTTATTAAAAAAAGTAATAAAGAAAATTCGAACTTCTAATCGTAAACTAATAGTCGTTGTATAATAATGCTTTTGTCTTAATTCATTTGTTTTCGCCTAGCTTGATTGCTTCTACCGTTACATTTTAGTCGTAATGACTTTTTAATCAACCAGTTTATAGAAAGGGTGCCAATCTAAAAACATTATCATGTAAATGAAATAAGAAGTGAAGATTTTGCTTTGAAATTGTTGTCCAAAGAGAGCATTATTGTTTTTATCATGTGCTTAACAATGATGAAAACACGTGACTGAAAAGTTTAGGTTTGAATTTCATCACAACAATAAAACGCATTTTGTAACGGCATTTGAAATTTAATTTTTAAAATTTGTTTTAAAAAATTGTACGGTGGATAAATTTAAATTTAAAAGTTAATTTTTAAATTTCAAAATGATTAAAAATGATTTTGGTGCTCTGCAATCAATATGGAAAAATATTAAAATTTTGAAAAACGCTTTCATTGTAACCATCTATTATCCAAGGAGTAAGTACGTGCCAAAGATCCAATGCTTAGTTCTCTTGAACATTTTGATCGATTTTTGCATTTTTTATCGCACGATTTACAGAAAGTATGCTATCTTAAAAACACCTGTGCTAAAATTTGGCGATATTGTTTTTTTAACTACTTCCTATCTCATGCATTCCTATATAAAGAGGCTTTTTATGACAAGCAAATAATTATCTAGGTTATGCATCAAAATGATATCGAAGCACAATAATATTTTTGTTGATTTTATTTAAAATATCTACTGCCTAAAACACTTTTATAAAAAAAACGAGAATATATCCAATAATAAATGCTTATGTAAATAAACGTATTCAAAACAAAATGCTTATGATGTTTCCCTTGGATGTGAATAGCATTCCAGTAAATAAATATAATAATTTTAAAATATTTATTCGCCATGTATTTTTTAAAAGTTTGAATTTGAATTGATTTACGTTTGTAAGGAAGAGCGTAATTTTTTTTACTCGCTGCCTGCTTTGCCATAAGTTTGAAATTTTGTTCTTTAAAATATATTTGATGATAATATTCTTTTTCATATTTTCAGATATATTATTAATTGTTGGCCCTTTTATCTAACAGAAATTCTTGCTCGATTAAGAATAGGTCACGTTGAACTCATGCTTAGGCATTTGTTGTTGGAAGAACCCGCCCCTCAATGTATACAGTATGCCAATGTCAATTCAACGCGTTCTAATTGATTGCCCACAATTTATTTCACAAAGTTAGTCATATCCGTCTTTTTACTTTTTTAAATATGACTGGATTTTATTATTTGATTAAACTAAAAATAATTCCGTGTTATAGGTTTTCTTACAGCTTTTTACCGGAGTACCATACAAGTTGACACTTCATGACAATTAACAAGATTTTGTCTAAAATTTTAATTCATACAATATGTTTGGCGCAGCAGAATCAAGAATGGTTTCTGCGCCACTAATACCCTAAAAACTAAATAAAATGAAATTGTATTATCAGAACTTAGTTATCAATTAATCAATTGCTTTGGTTAAATTTTGCTTTCATAACAAGTGGCAATTTGAAAAAAAAAAAAAATCTTTTTTCAGAATTCTATTAAAGTTTGCAGTAATGAATTATCAATCCATAAAAACGAGGAAATCATAAAAATAAATAAATAAATAAAAATCTACTTTTTATTAGCTTATGAAATATGCTTTAAAATTTTTGTATAGTATTTTTTATATTTTTAAAGGGATTCGAAATGTAGTACAGATTGAACTTTTAGTGTTGGGAATGGTGACTCAATTACTGATTTAAATACTAAAGAGGCGTAGGGCGCTGTTCTTGGAGAGGGGTTAAACGAATATAAAATCTAGTTGCGCTTATTTCTCGTTTTTAAAAGGAAATATGACAAGGAGGGGTGGGGGGCTTTTCTCCATTACTATGGATAATAAAAGTGCCTGATTATAAAAGGAACATACTGAATTTTATCCATAAAGATTGTCCTGTTTTAGAGAAATATCTAAACTTAAATGTAAATCCAAAACACATTATCAATAAAATATTACATTTTTTTTTCCTATTACAACACTTTTGCTATGGATTTTTCGTGAATAAGAAAATAAAAAGGGACATTCTTTTGGAGGAAATAAATTTCATTCTTTGTAAAGAAAAAAAAATTAATATAAAAAAAAGGGTGTACACGTATTGTTTCCTTCTTTTGCCAAAGTATTCATTTGTTTCGAAAGATCTGATTAAACGTTTCAATCGCTTCCTTCCATGTATGTTAAAAGATTTTTATCCATATAACTTTATTTCCTCCTTTTTTAAATTATCTTCTTTCACTACTTTTTTATAGAGAAAATGCGGAACCGAAAGATACGGTCATCTTCGAACACATTTGAATTATCTTCATCGAAAATCGGGATGTACTTAATTTGCATGTTATCCGCTCGTGCTGGAGTGGGGAAAACTTCTTTTGTTCTGAAGGGGAAAAAACCTATGTTTATTTATTTATTTATGCTCTTTTGCGCTGAACTTGGACCCAACCCAAATACGGACTTTCATGATCGATGTGCAAGATATGTTTTGGATTTAATCTTGCTGAAATTTTAAGAAGGATTGTGAATAAAAGGTGTAATTTTTTTTAATACTTCCTAAAGTCAATTTTAACAAAAATCACATGAGGAAAAAAAAAGCATGCAAGTAAACAACAATAATCCAATTTTGATATTTCAAAATATTTTTTTAAGCAATTACGCTAAATATGCTTGAAGGCGTGTGATTTCAAAAATATTTATTTGGATCATTTTAATAACGTTTGTAGTTCAAAGCACTTTTTATAGTTGTTTATTTTTCATAGGTCCGTAACCAACGTCTCATAGCTTTTGTCATAGGTCTGTAAAGGTTGGCAA
This sequence comes from Argiope aurantia, assembly GCA_026543865.1. NCBI lineage: Eukaryota > Metazoa > Arthropoda > Arachnida > Araneae > Araneidae > Argiope > Argiope aurantia. The sequence continues at coordinate 33,965 of JAPMOR010038129.1, read as the reverse complement.
CTGTTAGCGAACTATTTAGTTTAAACCCGAAAACAGCATCTGGCAAATGGCTCACTATAAACAAACAAAAGGAAGGAGTCATTTGGTTTTAAAAATAACCTACTAAAATTTGATTTTCGGAATTACCTAAATTGGAAATCAGCATCAGGAAAATGGCTCACTACATGCAAGTAAAATTAAAGAATCGTTTGGTTTTAAAAATTACTTACTAAAATTAAACTACTTGCATAGATATACAGATAAATATACAAAAGATATGCTATGTTAATTCAGTAATTTTGTTTAAATCAACCGCATATGGTATTATTTGATTGTTAATCTTTTTATTTTTTTTTATCTCTTTCTATCTTTTTTTTTTCTGAATTAAAAAATTAATGGCTGTCTTTAATAGTATCTGTGCTTAAATAAGCAGCATACAATTGCAAAATATGCATATAATGAAAGATCGTTTGCTTCTTTTTAATTATCAAATCGGTTTCATATTTCCTTAAAGTTTTATTCTTTATGATATATGACTCTACATCTTAAATAATAATAACAAAAATAAAATAGGAAAAAGCTGAAATCATCAGAATTTATTTGTAAAAACAAAACTGACTTAAAGAAAGCAATCGTTAATAAAATTATTCTTTGGAAACAAAGAGTAGAATGCAGTGAAAATAGTCTACAATTTTCTTCGTTTCTGTTAATATGTAATCTTACTTTTAAGAGTAACATTTATGCTAACTGAAGCCTGTGGAGTTCTGCTTGGAACAAGCTAGGTTTTGAATCACACAATCGCCGGGGACATAGCCGAGATGCCATTTATTCTAACACACCTGTCCGCTTTTTTCAATTGTCCACCTTCCAAGACTAAATGTCACCATCTTCTGATCTTAATTGAAAGCTCTTAGTCCCATTCACAAACGCCCTCCTGCCTCCCTCAGGGGAAAGCGACATAAAAGAGTGCTTTGACAAGTCAGGCAAGGCAATGAGACAGCATACCTCCCATGAACACTTTCTCTTGTCACTGCAGCCGATCGTTCAGTATTCTGACTTATGGACCTTTTCCATAGAAAATCCTGGATTTACGACGACCGTGCTCATCCTGTTATCTGGCTTAGACTACCATAAAGCCCATTGCCGAAAGACATTTTCCTTTGTACTCTCATTCACTTCTCTGTAGGTGATGTAAAATAATATCCTTTTTTTCGAAATTATATTATTACTCAAAGGAAGATCGAGCATAGTGCCGGCCTGGTTTTGATCTGAAAGGGTTTTTTTTTAATTTATTTTTTTAAAGTTTATTTTACTGGCACAATCTAGGTAACATTATGGCGTCATTTTAACGATAAATTAAATAAGTTATTTTGAAACTTTAATTCACAATTTTTTTTCTTTTAGTATTTCTGCAAAAATTAAAGCACGCTCGCTACAAATCGTGCCCTGTATGCAACGAGATTTAAACGTCTTTATTACAATATTTCGTGTTTTTCATTTCCCTTTCCTTTTTCTTGTGAAAAAAAAATCATGAAACTACAGTGGCAAATATTTGTGCTTAGTATTTTTGCATTTAAGCGTTCTATGATGTAACCTACGTTTTTATAATGTACCCTTTTTATTTATTGTTTTTTTTTCTTCATTCCTTTAGATTGAAAATTAATCCTTCCTCTGTTCAGATGCATATAATTAAAACGTTTTTTCAGTAAATATCTTTAATCACATAGGTATACAAATATTTATTTATTTGGGCTAATGGAAAAGATCAACAGTTTTTTTAATTAAAACTTTTTGTTAAAAATGCATTAAGGGAATTTTATTATTATCTTTTATTCGTGGTAAAACGAATAATTAAGAAAACTGAAAAATTCTGCAGAGCTGAATAATCTTACTTTTCAATGATTTTGGTTGGAACTGAAAATGTAAAATTAATTTAGTTGTTAAGTATTATAGAAAAAAAAATGATGAAGATTACCATCTCCGTGTAATCAAACTAACTTTTTTAAAGAATTTGTCTTCATATGAATTATTATTGCTGCACAAATAGTTTTATTTTTCTTTTTTAATTAGATAATATTTGTAGATTCGATACTATGTTTAAATTGTGTGACATATAATGCGCATATAGTTGGGCCTTATTTGTACGTAGCAAGTGCTTATTAAAAAAAGAATTTTCAAATTTTCAATTAAATTTTTTTTATTTAAAAAATAAATAGATATTTCATCAGCTTTTTTTTTTAACGTTTGAGCATTTTATTGCACAAAATCCGTTTTCATATCTATTTTTAAAATTCAAGAAAATACTTTTTTATTTGATATTAATTTTATTTTTTAATAGTACGTAATTTCAGTATGTTTCATAAAATTTCAGTATGCTTTACAACAATATTTTTTTTTCATTATTTTTAGAACCTGCGTTTATACATAGTCGGGTTTTACGATATTTATGTTTTTTTTTTTTTCTTGCGTATGTTAGTGTAACTATAATTAAAAAATTTAAAAAATATTATAAAGATAGATGAAGCAAGCGTCAAACATTATTATGCTACATGTTTAAAACTAGAAGTTTCAATGTCTTAATTTTTTTTTTTTTTTTTTTTTTTTTTTTTGAGCAGGTTTGCACGTGTTTGGGTGAGATTACTTTTAATTTTGATTCTTTCCTTAGCCGTCTGTTACAACAAAAAGCATGCTTCCCTGCTGCTGAAAAGTGTTGCATCGTCACGGTTCGGGGAAACCCGCTTTTCATTTATCCTTTTAATAATCACGCTCTCAAGATTCATTTGCGTTTGCCATCGACAGCCTTCCATCATCGCTGACAGCGGTATGAATGAAATACGACAAAATTTAATACTACCTACACTATCACGTACGCCGATTGCCTCTCTTTATTGAAGTATTTTTATCAATGATGCTTGCTTGAAAGCAGGGTTGCCATATTCGCCTATTTAAGGCAAGTTTGGAGAATATCGCTCTTTTCTTAAAAAAAACATAGCTCTAGAAATTTTTGTTTGATCTTAAAATGATTTTTGTCTTTAATTTGATCCATAATTTTTGTAGTTATTTTATAAATTAGTCATTCTGGTTTTTTTTTAATTCTTTGATTCAGAATGCTGAGATTTATATTCCGTTTTGAAGCCACATATTAGAAACTAACCTTATAATTTTGATGAAATCGGCATTCTCCCTTCGAAGTTCTATGCCACTGAAAGAGCGACTGATCCATGTCAGATTTAAGTGCACCAGGTCCACAAGAGGGAATTTCAGATGAAAGCGGTCCTTTTCAATGCCGAAGTCGATTTCCTACCAACAGGTCTTCTGTATTTGCTTAATTTATAATTAGAATTCTATGTGCTGTTGTGTGGTGCAAAATCATTTAAATGCCCTGCTGCAGACTGATCATTCGTGCTAGAGCTACCGTATATTAATACTATCATATGCAGTTACTTTTTGAATTCTCACTAAAAAATGATTTTTCAAAAGTTTTAATTTAGTCTTTGAGAGTAATAAGAACGTCGATTTCTCCCTCAATAACTTTATAAAATATTATCATTTAACAATTATTTTTATACCATATAATATGTATAAAATCTTTTCTGCGATCTTAATTTAATTTTCGTGCAATTTTATCTCTAATCTTAATAAAGAAATATGTTTAGGTATTTTACAATAAAATTTTCCATTCTTCCAAATACTATATTTATACGCATGCACATTGTGACGATATAAAATACATTTTTTTTGTACGCGTTACTATTAATTGTTGTCACTAATGGTAAACATTTGTAAATATAAAGAGAGCAGAATTAAGACCTAAATAGACTTAAAACATTATCATGTTACGATATTTTAGAAAAAAATTTCAAGAACTATTCAAAAAATTTCAAGTTACAATATTCAAAAAAATTTCATGAACTGCTCTACATATTTATTATTATTATTTATTCTATATGTATGTCAGCATTTAATCGTCTGTTCAAACCAAATATGGATACTAAAAGTTCTTTCGTGAAATTGAGAAATATCTGTTTCCAATATTCCAAACTCATTAATTTGGCTATGATGTTTGAAATAAAACTAAAGTTCGATTAGTTCACCATTTTGATGAGATGATGTAGAATACAACTTTTTAGCAATATTTTGATATCATTTATTTTGTTAACATTTTTATTATACCCAGGCCATTTTAGTACGTCACATTGAAACAAAATCAATCATTTCCGATGGAAACCTTACAAAAACTCAATAAAACATTTTTTTTTTTTTTTTTTTGTCTGCTTTAAACGAGGTTGGCTTTATTTAGCCTTTCTGATCTGGCAGCCCTGGCTAAGAAGAGAAAGCGTGATTATAAGAAGTTCGATGACGACGTGATTGAAACGATCCATGACTTCATCTATCAAAACTTCCAATCTATTTCAGTCGCGCATTTTAACAACTTCATATTTATTTATTTATTTCGAAACTGCGCGTTTGCCTGGCTTTGAACTTCCTTTTAAAACTCTTTTCGACACCCAACCCATATCAGTGCTATATTAATTTGTCAGTACAAGGGCAACAAGCACCGATAGGCCTGTTTTCGTTCTTCGAACATTTTGTAAAAAGTAATCTATATTTAAATTAGATTCCCCTAATTTAAATACGATATCTTCTTTGACTGTATCTAATTACAGAGAGTTCTTGATATTCCCGCTTTTTCTCTTTTTTATTTTTTAAAATTTGTTCACTAAGTTAAAAATAATTATAATCTGTCTTGTATTAATTGTATGTTTTACAAGAAAGGCACATGAAAACATAATTACAATTTAGTGCTGAGGAAAAACTGTTGTTCTCATACCTTAATTCATCTATTTTTGTCACTTCCCAAATTGGATTATCAGACAATGCTGAGTAGTCTGATGCTAAAATGCTAAAATATAAATCCTACTTTATATTATAATCGAATAATGCCCAAACTTATATGGCTGATTAGTGAATTTTTGCTGTTCATACGACATACATTTTTTTAATTTAACAAGGACATTTTGGAAAAAAAATAACTTAAATATATCATGCCTACAAGTAAAAATTTCAGGGGCTAAATTTGTTTAAATCTTACCTCCCGTAGTTGATATAGACAGTACGATTCATTGGGGCCACAGCCCCACCACTCGTACATCTGACTGATTTCAGACTTGGGACGGGGAACTTTCACTTTTTAGCTAATCCAGTGGTATGCAGATGAAGAAAAAAATCCGACTTCTAGAATTTTAATATTCAAAACCAGATAATAATAGAATGTCTATCTATTAGTGCCAAACTAAAGTGAATCTTAAAATATTTTATCTTTTATCATGAATGAATGATAATTAATGAATTTATTCATTATGAATTCTTTTTCACTTGTCGTATTTCATCGAATTCTTTTATTTAAGTACCTCAGTGATTACCAGAAATCGCAGTTATGTCAATTACACAGTTCTTGGAAAGTGTTCTTTGGGAATAACAAAATAAATACAGGTCGAACTTTCTGATAATCAAAAAAAAAAAAAAAAACTAGTTTTTGCATTTGATTTTTAATCTAGAATTAAATTAAAATCAGAATATATATTCTTTAAATTAAAAAAAAATATGCAAAGCCGTTGCGAAAGGTGTGAATCAAGTGTTAAGACTTTTTAATCGTAGAAGGGAAGCCGAGAACTTAAATTGTCATTTCCAAATTATGAAGTGTGTCAACACAGTATTTCTAACGATAAAATTTTGTATTGGATCCCTGAAAAATAAGTTAAAGCCAATACTGAATTGTATTTAATATCAGCATTATATCTGGAAAAAAAAAATTTTTTTTTTGCCAGTTTTATTTTGAATTTATTGAGTACATTACTAATGGGAAAAATAGTGAATAGACTCCACTCTTGTCATAATGGTGGATTGTTCTATTTAACTATCATTACTTCATTGTGTACGCCAGTTTAAATGATTTCCATCTCTTTCTAGTGACGTTTATTCTTGCTTTTATATTCAGTAAAAGATTAGCCTTCTGCAGAACATGTAGTGCAGTTTTGGCTTTCCCTTCGTACATCCTTCTCTTCCCCCTCCAAGAAATTTTGCATGCACAACATCGTTGAGTCTTGTATCTTCTTCTTTTGCTCTGGAAATCCCAGGCGAAGGCACAGTTCAAAACTAATGTTTTAGGCTGCATGCGTAGGCTGCGCACGGCAATCGAAGATCAGTTAACTGAACTACAAAACATTGGAAAATTGCCGAAGTAGTCAACATAACATATTGCTGCCTGAAACGTGCGACGAAACGTGTCTAATGGAACAATCATGTTTCTTGTTCTTCGGCACTTACACCGGCGCGTGCTACAGCAGAAAGCGTGATGCATGGCCGAACTTTGTAGAATGGAGAGGGATCGAAGGTCGGATGATTCTACTAGGTAATTATTCGATTGAGGATGTACTTCTAGTGCAAAGCAGGCACGTTCAGACTGACTGGAGAATGTCCATCTTGAAGGGGTTGTTACACGGCAGCTTAGGTAGCTTGGCTGATTTAATTTGAAACCATTTAAGAGAGGTCGGAGAGATGTCAGGAGACGCTAGAGATATAAAGCCATGCCTGCAGCCCACCGAGGCAAATTAAGAATGATTGGAGATGAAAGACTTGTTGTACAGGAAGTTTTTCGCCTAGGTCAACATAATTTCTAACAATCAATACCCAAATTTATTCAATCAAATTAATATGTGTTCAGCCTGGTTATCTTGTTTGATAAATATGTCAGATTGCTAATTTTTCAAAAAACAGTGTATGATTAGAACCGATTACCTTTTCTGACTAATACTTGGAATGGAATTCTTGATTTGATTTGTTTCAAATGAAATTATTTCACCTCAATCGCAAAATGGATCTATTATTTAATGCTATTTTAGTATTAGCAATAAATGTCAAGACTTTAACGCTAAACCAGCGTGTTGCATTTCTGGTATACAATGTGTACATGAAATGACTCCGATGTCACCATGTGTTGATTAAAATGGCATTTGCTTCCTAAATATTGTCAGGGCTATTTACTCAAAAGAAACGTGTGTCAGTATTGATGATAAAAAGTCAACAGCGTATTAAAATAAATTTAACTAACATATACTAAATAAATAGAACATTTAAAAAAACAGAAAAATTAAATGCATAAATTTAACCAATTCTAGAGTATTTCTAAATATCAGCTGTTCTTGCCAAATATGAAAGATAGATTTTTAAAAATTATCATGAATTTTTTTTACAAAAATTAAAATAAACTTTAACAAATTCAAGCTTTTTCCTCACTTTTCTTTTCCAGAAACATCTCCCCTTCTTGTAAAATTATCTGATAATAAAATTAGAATACATGTCAGAATATCAATAATTCAGCAAAATGTTATAGAATGAATCTGAAAATCGACTCAATTGTAGGCTCGGTCTTTAAAACAAAAATGACAATCCAGAGGTATTCACATTTTACTTTAAATTCTGTTTTAATTCATTTTAAGGACAGCTTTCCAAAATTCTGCTTTAAGGTATCGACATTATTGTATTTAAAATTTTGTGGAAGATTCTTCTATATTCAGTTTGGTATAAAATGTTTCAAGGTACGATGCGAAGTTTCAAGATACGACGACGCTTTTCGAAAATTTGTAGGCAATTACTAGTATAAAAGCAGAATCAAGTATTTCAGCTAATAGTCTAAGGTAAAGACTTCAATATACTTCCCATATACAACTGAATTTTACAAGAAGTAAGAAGTTTCAGTGGAAAAGTAAAACATCGGTTAAGAAGAGAATGGGTCGCAGCTTATCCTTTTCTGAAGCGCATACTTTTCATCGCATTCATTCCGAGAACGCTTCGCATCTTTTCCGTCTCTGTCTTCCAACCTTAGTGTAATAACTCAAGTCACCGTAGGTGAAATGGGGGTGTTAACCCAATAATTCCTGGAAGTTTTTAACAAGTTGGGGAAAGGGAAAAGGTCGGGACACGGAAGTTTAAACCAGAAACATTGTGAAGTTTATCTCTGACTGTAATTTTTAAGTCAACCTCCTAGTGAGCTTTCTCTTGTTCAGAGCTCCGGCTGTGGGTGATTTATTGTCACCTGAGGACAGGGGGCAAATACAGAAGAAAGGGAAGGGTAAAGAGATATGCATGAATGAGAAGTCTCACCTGGGTTTCTTCTTTCAGGTAACCGCTTGCAGCAGTGAAAACATAATTTTGTAGCGCAGTTAATCCTCCCCAACACAGAATTCTAGTAAAATGATTTTTATATGACTTAGTCCAAATATTGCAACAGTCCTTCAATTAACCAAATTCCTAAAGTCCCAGTTTCCATATATAGCATGATGAAACAAATTTGGATGTTACCTATACAGCACAAGTTTCCATCGCATTCCTTTGATTAATATTTATAGTTGCAATTTTACGTATTAATTTGTAAATTTTCATCAATGTGCGTATTGTTTGATTTTACTTTGAACCCTTTCATTACTAACTCAACCCAATCCGTACTTGATAGTTTTATACTAATGGGTGGTTTTTGTTTCAAACGAAGGGTGTAGGATGCAAATCATATTATCATTAAGAATGCTCTCTCTTTACATCTTGAATTTCTCATTTGAAAAAGAGAACGACCTGTTAATATAGAACTTGCACCATAGCCGATTTAGTAATGAGCATAAGTTAGTAGTTCAAAATGCCAATGCTGGAATTATTTTTAAAAAAATGCTAATTATAAAATAAATGTGCTAGAATTTTAAAAAATTTTAATGAGATGCTAGAATTATAAAAAAAAAATTGTTAATGTGATGCTAGAATTATAAAAAAATTTACTAATTAAGTGCTAGAATTATAAATTTACTAATTAAATGCTAGAATTATAAATTTGCTAATGAAATACTAGAATTAAAATTTTGCTAATGAAATGCTAGAATTAAAATTTTGCTAATGAAATGCTAGAATTAATATTTTGCTAATGAAATGCTAGAATTATTAAAAAAAAATTGACTTAATTTTTTTCTTCTTATAGAAATATATGGCATTGAACGATATCTTCATTCATTTATAGCTTTGCGTCTTAGTTATAGTATGATTCCAATATAACGCAAAACGTATGACCCCAATTTGCATTATTTTTAAGTTTCTCACGAAACGGTTTTCTTTTTTTGGCAAAATTTCATTTTGTTTACCATCAAGAATTTAAGATAAGCATCTGCATTTTATCTACAGAAGTGGTTGTACAGTTTCCGCGTAACATGATTTACATGCATGCGAAGTAGGAATTAATTCTAGTTTGCAGATTTTAAATTAAGATATGTTAGAATTGTAATTATGAAAACATGAAATTATTCAAAATTTTTGATAACTTCCTTTTGAAGTAGCTGAAGGAAGAAACTTCCCTCAAAGTTTTCCTTTAAAGCATTACATTCTAAATAATATAATTTTATTTAACTAACTGATTACCGTAAAGGAATAGTTTCCTGTGTTTTTTTAAAAAAGTGTCAGTGTTTCCATGATATATGACATATTCAAATATCTTATCCTTTAATCAAAATGTCTAAGTCGTTCATTCTGTACTTTGAACATCATAAACAGTGCCCTATAATTACTTTTTTTAGTACAGTACAATTGTTTATAAAATATAATTACAACCCTCTAGATGCTTTGAGAATTGTTACTATACTCTTATTATAAATAAGTGTTTCGTGAAATTTTCTAATGAAACCAACCCACACTCGAATCTAGGAACATTCCGAGCCATAGTCGGAATACTTTTTTTTTATCGAGTATATTTGTCTCAGAATATTTTTTTATCATTAAATTTATTTTGGACTTCATTTAAAATTATTTCTTTAAAATTAATTGCATTATTTTTTTCATAATCACGTTTTTTTATAATATAATGCGTGTAAACAGATGTTTTAATTATAGTTTCGTTTTAAAAGAATGCCATCACATTAGCTAATTACAATGCACTTTTTAAGTTTTTCAAGAAATTTAAGTAATTTTGCGTATGAACATACACTTGTAAATCCAGTGATGTCAGAGACATGAAATATTTCGTGCTAAGAAAATCTTAAAAAATCAGAACAAGCAATTTTATATTATGCTCATGTTACATTTTCAAATTTTATAAATATTTAAATAATTAGTACCCATATTTTACTAATATATTCAAATTCAATTTATATACAGCTTAATTTTATGAAAACTGAAAGCAGAAATTTAGAATTTCTTTAGGAAATCCTGCATAAATCTTCAAGAAGTTTGACATTGCTTTCCCTTTCTAATTTCGCAACTCTGATTTAAGCATGCACAAACCTTTTGTTTTAATGCGGACCTACAGGAACCTTACCTGTGAAAAGCCTCTTCCATGTCCTCGGGCAATGATGGTTGAAAGGTGTGTTCAGACCATACGGACGTTTGGGCATAATAGGTTCAACGTCCCTTCAATTGGACTGAACTCTGATCCAGACAAAAGCGGGGGGATTGTGTATTAGCATTAATATGTGACTAAAAAGAGGCCGGTGGAGATTATAAAAGAGAGGCCGTGCGTGACCTAGGCGACCTAATCAGTCTTGGCTTGGCAAATATGGGCCGGATTTCGATGGTAATTGGACAAGGGAGGAAGGGTGTTTAGACTTTAACGAGTGGGCTTTTCTTGTTTTAGTTTTATTATCTTCTTACTCTTCGCTGGAGGATGGAGATCAGATCCAAAGCATTAGTTATTTTAATCCCTCTTAGTGTGCCTTCAAAATCGCTGATTGCTGCCAATTGTGCAAGAGCTTTATTATCAATTATTTTGACTCTTCCGTGTGTGGAATGCGTCCATCGATTTGATTTAAGCTTTGAATAGGGTTTCCTTTGCATTTTAAAGATCTGGGGCAGTGCTATAAATGAATTATTATATGTGTTGGAGATTAAAATTGTTTTTAAATTTTGGAGCGACGGTGACTCATAAATATTCGTGAATTGCTTTAAAAATTCATATTACATGTATACACTAGTGATCTCTTATTAATATGGACTACGCACATGTAACACCAACTAAGTAACATATCGTGGACGCCAACGTTTTAAAATTAATATTATTCATATTCTTTTGTGCTGTGAATACAAAGGAATAATATATAAACTTTTAATAATTTTTTTAAACAATATTAATGTTTTTTCATAAAGAAAACTCTAGATAATATAAAGAATGATACATTACAGAAATGATAGAAATTGTTGGCTTTAATTAAATATATATTATATATCGCCAAGTTTAAATTTCTGATGAGAAAACTTTTGTATGTTTAGTATATTAGGGTAATATTAGAGTTCTGATTAATAAATAAGATGAAAATCGGCACTTTGAAGTCAAAATTTTTATAAGTTTAATAGTATTAGTTCTGAGCTGAAGATCAAATATAAAAAGCATTAAGTCTCAAGTTCGAGGTGTTTTAGTAATGTGCAGGAAATTATGATTAAATGTTCTTTATCATAAATAAAAATAAATCCTGTTTTTATTTCATGTATCCATTAATTGCAATTCCTTTTATTTTCAGGTAAGCTTTGATTTTGGATTTGAAAATGAATGCTTTTACACTTCTCGAACTAAGTAAGAACGATTTCATTAATGCATTTTTATTTATATTTATTATAATTCTATCATTTCGGAATCTCTAGACCATTTCTAACAATCAGATGCATTATTTCATAGTCCAAGTTTCAATCGTTTTTTTTTTTCAAAGGTAATTTTCGAGATACACTACATTCGGTGATGGCACTTTTATTTCTGCTATGTAGAACGAAATCAAAACAATGCCTTCAACGAAATGAATAATAGTCACTGCGGAATTAAATGACCTTTATTGCAGACTAAATAAGAATTTAGAATGGTTTTTGCTCTAGGATAAAATTTCCCGCCCCATTTTTAAAAACCATCAGAACATTAATCGTAATTCAAAACTCAGTTTAAAAAAATTGCATCGCAGTGTCAAACGTTAAAGCTATTAGTTTTAAGGCAAGGTCTCAAATTATATATAATTCTTATTGAAACGTATTCGGCCATGACTCAAAAAGGAAGATATTTGTCAAATGGGCTTGGAAGTGTGAAAAGAGTCATTGAGGTAGGCGTCTTCTGTTGAATACAACAAGAGAAATATTATTTATAAAGGGAAAACTGCTTGATGTTTTTCTTTTAGATGTATACATTTCACGAGCATTATTTATCTTGGCTAATGGAGAAACGGTGTTCTTTGGAAAGTGAATGTGTTAAAATGATAAAAATAGTTTTTGACCCAAGTTTTTCTTGTTTGAAATGTTCACAGCAGCAGAAATGATTAATTTTAAGCATCTTTGCCTTTCATTTATTTTCTATTACCTGCTTCTCTATTTTTTGTTTGTTTGTTGAATTTGAAAATAACTCAAATTTTCTTTCAAAATAAGAAATTTTGTAAGAAACTTAAAATAACCACACACAAAATATTTACGTTGATTAAGGCCCGTATTTCAGATAGCATTGATTTTTTAAAAGAAAAATAATACTATAATTTAAAACCTGGTAAAAATAGGTTTTTTAATAAAAGGTCTTGGAAAGAATAAGAAGTTTTATACAATATTTATTCAAAAACATAGAAAAAATCTTAGAAATATGCTAACCAGTTTCTCCACTATTCTCTAGGATATTCTTTTTTTTTAATTGTTAAATAATATAATGTAACTGTAATTGAAAATATAAAGGAAATTTCAAAAAAAGTTCTTATTTATTAATATTGAAATTTTTATTGAATGTGTCATACGTCTCAAGCGTTATTTCATGATTCATCAGAAACTTTGTTCATAGTATTATAGACCTATTAACACATTCTTAAAATATACCTACCATTATTTTATTTAAAGAAATTACATCAGATTTGGATAATTTTTTGTTATTGTGTTGTTGAGAATGAGAATAAAACTATGGGAATATGATTGTCACATGCAGTGACGTATTTAGGCATTCTACCTAGTCCTAGTCCTAGGCAATGTGTATTATGAGATCCTTCTTTTTAATAAGGTAGTCGATTTAGTCACATATCAACAGATTTTTAATATATTAATGATTTGTTTCAGGTTAAAATTTTTATCGTTTTATTAATTTTGTGAATATGTATTTGTTTCTATTTATTTATTATGTCTCCTTAATGCTTGATATTTTCATTCGTTCATTATATTATTGAAGCAAAAGTTCGATTATATAAATATTCAAATTATTAAGTGAACGTATTGAAACATATAATAGGCGTGCAAATGAAAACTCGTCTCCAAGGTTAGTTGCATTAAAAAACATACTTTAACGCATCTAATTCACCCACCATTTGGGAGATATGTAGCATAGTCATTGCTGTTTAATTACATAAGTTTCAATCATTTATAAACGGCTACTCTTTCTGTATTAATTTTATAAGAAATGAATGTCGATAAGCAACATTTATGACATTATATTCTGTTCTTTTGTGAAATGGAAAAAAAAATGCTATTGAAGTTATGGAATTGATTAATTTGACTTTGGCTGGCCATTCTGTGTGTCATTCAACTGTAAAAAAAATGATTTTCAAAATTCCGTGATGATAATTTTAGTTTTTAGGACAGAGATCCACTTCCAAGTGCATTAAAATAAAATTTTCAGATGAAGAATTTAGTTTTTGAGGAATGAAAATCCATGTCAAACTCAAGAAAAACCTGCAGAATAATTAATAAATACTCACCAAGCAATATTACTTTGATTGCATACAGTGGAAAAGATATAAAGGAGGAAGGAAAATAGATTCCTCATAAACTGCCAGAAGAAAACAAAAACCGAAGAGCTGATATCTACATGAATTTACTTTTTCGGTGCAAAGTAAAGAATGTTTTGCAAAACTTCATTACAGATGATGAAAAGTGCAAAATACTTAAAAATTTTGAGAAAAAAAGTCATATTTTTAATGTATCTAGGCATACTTACAGAGAAAAGTATAAAAAATAATTTGATAAATAAAATAGCTGCAATGAACTAAAAGTACCGTTTTTTGGAAAACTCCTGTGTAATATTTATCGTCTCCAGATCGATTCTGGATTCGTCGACGAAATTTAGAATGCGAGGCACGTGTTTAAGCTTTTAATGCGACCAATTGTGCGGATTTTCAAGATTGAATCATTCACTTCACTAAGCTTGCGAATTTTGGGCGATTAATTTTAATGCTTCTTTTTTGTCGATTAAGCAATGAAAGTAAATTGTAAAAGGATAAAACCAATTACATTTTTTTTAGTATTTTCAAATGTTCAAATTCTTAAAGAAATAATGATTGCATTTAAAAAGTGTTTTATTCTTTTTATTTTGGATTTTTCTCTTTATTTCAGTAATTGCCTAAATAAAATAATAGTAAATCTCAAATTAAGGTCAGTATAAAATAAATACAAGTTTAATAAATACAAGTGTTTAAATAAATACAAGTCAAGTTTTATCTTCGTTTTATTAGTACATACTATTCAGATTTGTTAGTTAAATATTTTAATTCATAATCTATAAATTGATTTTTATTGATTTATGTATAATCAAATGAAACTTGTACATAATGACATTTAATAATTCTATTGATAAATCTTTTATGTGTAATTTGTTGTAATGTCTCAAAAATCCCCTTTGTTGTCGTTGAAGTTTAGAGATAAGAGTCGGGTTATCGAATGGGCAGTTGTTGAGAGGTCCTGCAATTTGTGGGGTCCTCGAGGCTTAAATTTTTTTGTGGCATTTCAATGGTAATTTTAGACTTACCACTCTTTCTACAGTTTAAACGTTATTCTCTCTCTCTCTCGTTTAATTTTTAAATTGTAGGAATATTGATCACATAATTTTTTTTTTCTTCTGACTGCTGACTAGGTAACTGTAACCAGAAAAAACATTTCTGTTTTAGAGCATTTAGATAATATTAAAATAATTTTAGAAAGTTTTAACAGTATGCTTAAAATTACTTAACTTCTTCCTTTCATTTTCTTATGCGATATGTTAAAAACAGTTTTCATAAAGATGATCCGCAATAAAAAGTTCCATTTTTTCAATTTGTCGTAATATCTGTTACTTAAAAATTTCTTACATAAAGGGTAAATTAAAATCAATAAAAAAATATCTGATTTCTAAAATTGAGGAGATGAGAGAAAAGGGGGAACTGAATGTTGTATTGTCTAAGAGATTCAATCCTGCGTTGTTGAAGTGTGGGCTACTGACTCAAATATCGCCCTCATAATCTGCGTGCTATTTGAAATTAAGAGGTATATTCTTTGCGACTCTCCCCCGTAGCTACAATTTCTATTGTTGGGAAAATAAATCAAATCAAATATCGCTGCATTTTAAATAAATACTAATGCTGTTATATTCAAGGAGGCATTTGTTTCTTTGAATCAAACGGATATATTCGACAGTTAGTTTTCATTAACTAGAATGTTTTTTTTTAATCGGTTGCATGTAATCCTTCTACTCCAGTTTTTATAATTACACTCTCACGTTTGGTGTTAGCAGCTTTTGAATTCTCTAACACACACTAAGCCTTTGTGAATGCTTATCATACTAGTTACGCAGCATTCGGCTCTCAAAACCTTCTTTACAATTGCTGACACACGAACTTTTATTACTAGCTTTTTACTAATCTTTACCAGGTATTTGAAGGATAACTCCATAATATTGCACTCATAAAGAATTCAAAGTGGGTACTCACGTACGTGAATGTTAAAGTCTGATAAGCTGTAAGATTGTAAATAATCTGGTAAATATTTGTATAACTAGAGTTTAAACGAAGAAGCATCATTCTTCCTTTCATGAATAACATTTTCAGTGAATATGTTGAAAAATACCGTCTTCTTTGAAGCGAATTTTCTTTTATCTATCAAATGTTTCTCATGTTTCCCCCTTTCTAGGAAATTAATATCTTCTGAGGATAAAGGTGAAAAGAGCCGCGGCTTTTTCATTTATCATTGAGATTTCCGCTAAGAAAGCACAGATTTGTTGTTGTTCCGTTCATGCTTTTGTAAAGTTTGAATTCGTGAACATTTATTGTGAGTGTTTATTGTTGCATGTATTTCAAAATACTTCTAAAGTGATAATTGTTTCCATCATTGATTATTCTTACAGCTGCAAATTATTCTTAAACTGTTGATTTACGGCTTGCGTGTTTACAGTTTAAGATAAAAACTTCATCCAAGACTATTTGTGCTCGAAAAATTTATTCTCTTCACGATTAGGAGTATTTCTGAATCGGATTTGCACTGTATAATAGTTTGAAAATTAAGTTAAAGTAAATTTTTGAACAATGCAGAATTCTTAATAATACTCATATTATGTATTGCTGTACTTAACCCTTTGGGCCCCACCGGGATATATATGTCCCGCTGATATTTTTAAATCATCCAAAGGGATAAGTAGGTGGGGAATTTATTGAAGTGCGTGTCCCAATTGTTTTCTGTTATTACTTTCATATGTTAGTGAAATGTTTAACTACATCTCAGTAATAAAGAAACCTGAACAAAAACTAGATGAGTCATGAGTAAAGTCGAACTCTGCAAAAACTGTTTTATAATGTATCATGCATAGAAATGTTACGAATAATGTTGGGTATGTAATTGTTAAGAGTTTTCTGGCAATAAAACTACTTTAAAATATTATAAAATTTAGAGGCTCAACTTTTCACTGTATTTTATACGGTCACCTTAACCCCAATGGCATACATGTGTACCATTTAAAAAGACCACTGGGACGCAAATGACCCACCTCAAAAATTGCACCTATAGTTAATTTTTATTTTTATTTTAGCAGAATATAGCTATTTATACTTTATTTGACAAATAGAACCCTAAATTAATCTTAATTTTGGAAAAGAAAAAAAAATGGCATTCAAAAGGTTAAGATAAAAACTGCATTTGTGTTCGGAAAATTTGTTCTTAAATCTAGATGTTCGCGATTAGGAGTATTTCTAACTCGGAAAATAACACTATGTAATGGTTTGAAAACTATGCTAAAGCACATATTTAAACAATGCAGGATTCTTAATAAAAATCACATTAAATCGGTACCTTGTTGGCGTATTACTGTACTTAAATTTACTTCATTAGGAAACTAAATACCTTCCGAGGACAGATACTAACAATTTTCGAGTATGAATGTGAAAGAATAGAATTATTATATATTTCCGCTACCGGAGTCACTAATGCGCAGTTGCATCTTTCATACTTTCGTATTAATGCAGGTTTCTTCCAGAACCGACCATTGTTTGCAGATTCTTTTCAAATCACCTACAGTTAGTCGATCCTTCATGGCTGAACTCCCCCCGTTAAATTGAACTCCACAATGTCACTCATGCGTTGCAGTGACCCTAAATATTTACTAGCCATGGACTACCCGGCGCTCGTTTATGAATGGAAGGAAGAAAGGTGATAAACTAATTGAAAGATATGCGATGGAATAAGAAGACTGGGTAGGGGATTTTTTCAAATAGGAATTAATTATTTGCCTTGCTTTGTGCTAGCGATTTTTTTAAAGCGTAGTACGGTAGATAAAACGTTACCTTTTCTTAAATGTGTTTGCAAGGTCTTAAGGTAGCGCCATCTTTAAGGCATGGTATGTATGTATCGTATCTAAGGAAGAGGTTAACCTTCCTTTATTTACTATTGTTTTGTTTGAGTTTAAATAAAAGAAAGATCTATATGATTTCGATTTTGTTTTTGTATGTATACAACACGTTTTGCTTTAGTGACGCTATACGATGTTCTATGTTATGTTTTACATTATGCCTTCTTAAGCTACGCATAGAATTAAAAAAAAAAATCTGTTGAAAAGATTCTATTTCGACTTTTTTGTTGCGAAAAATTTTAATAATACATACTGCAATTATATCCAGGCAAGCTCTTGAGCCGTAATTAATGAAATCATATCGATTTACCATGTAATAAATTCTTCGACACAACTTGTTTCCATTCTGTAAAAATTAATCATTTAACTTCTTTTTATTTTACTCATAAATTCTAGTAATTAATTATATTTTATCTATTTTAATAAATGCAATTCATTATATTATTTCTAAATTGTTTGTTGTTTTCAGTAATTTTTGTCGTTAGATTAATTCGACCCGTAATATGAAATAAGATCGTTCCCATTAAATTTTTTAAAAAATCTCTATCTCATTTCAAAATTAATTTATCGCCTATGTGTTTAACATGCATTACTCGCAGAGTGCAAAAGCGTGCATTTGTTCTTGTTTCTATTTTTTCATATCAACATATTATGCAAGCAAATTAAAGAATGTGTAAATTCATTACATTATATGTGAAATGTTTTTTACATTATATGTGAAATATAATTATTCTTAAATAGTATTTATGAAATATCTGAAACAATTGCTTCGAAGGCGCTGTTTTACTATTAAGGTTAGTTTTAATAAAACATCTTTTCGTTGCTATTGTCCTATCGTCCCTTCGTGATTCGATTGCAAAGCAGGTCTCTGACCAATATTCATATTCTGAACCTTCACCTTATTAGTTCTTTTACAAAGCATAAGAAGTTTATCTGCAAGAACAGATCAAGTAATTATCTTATCAACAAAGAACGATAAATAGCAGAATTTCCTCTACATGTCCAGCATACCATCGAACAATTCTTTTTTTTTTTTTTTTTTTTCCTAGCAGCCATTCACGCGGTCTTTGTTGTCAATTTAATGCCGCTTCGATATACATTATAAGCACGACATAGTGTTGAAACGAAGACTCCATCAAGTAGAGATTCGTACTGGATGATTTCTTTGATGAATGACCATTTCTTCAAGTGCCAAAGTGCAGATTATCCATATTTGAAGTCATTATTGTTTTTAAGTCTTCTATCACGTCATGACATAATCTCTGAACTTTTCAACATACGTTTCTGCAAAATAGCTCGGAGGGTCAAACGAAATTATTACTCTTTGATTGTTCTTTTGTTTGAATTCTAAATTATTTATGGGAATAAGCCATTAAAAGATTCACTGTGAACACGATGGTATGTCATTTTATATTCACGCTATAGATAGACATTTCTGTTAACATCAGTTTCTTAAAACTATGGATGTAAGAAATCGGCCAAAGCTTTTAACTGGCTCTGAGTTAGAAAATATTAACTATTCATAAAATAATGCTAAATTAAATTTTTTTAAAAATTGATATTTAGCTTGTAAAACTTTTTTTTTCTTTTGTCTAGATATTTTTTAAATTGAAGAAATGCCATTGTACATACCAACTTTTATGTGAAAGTTTGAAATTCTTATTTCGAAATATATTTTTGATAAGAAAACAATTAATAAAGCGGGTTTAAAAATTTTATTTTTAAAAAATGTAACTTATTTATTTTTGTTGAAAATAGTTTTTAAAAAATTAGATATATATTCTCGTGGGGACATCATCACAAATTGTCTTAAAATCTGACGTCTATAATCAGCTCACGTTTTTTTTTAATTCATATTTCACGATAATTTTTCGATATCTTTGGAAGAATTCTTAATAGTTTAACATTTCAATTATTCTTTTTAAAATTAACAATCGGCATCAAATTTATGCTATTTCTAAACCTCAAAACGGTTCGAAATTTAATTTTTTTTTTCTCTTGAATACGAATTTACGAATATTTTTCTTTGATACATTACCTACATAGAGTTGTAATTTTTTTTTCTTACAAGATAAAATTGATTTGAAAATAGAGAAAATGGGAAAAGCCTTAATGATAGATTTTTTTTTTTTTTTCAAATTAGTTTAAGATATTTTGATTTGAAAATTCCATAGACAACGATAACTGAAGGGGTTTTTTATTGTTATTATTATTTTCAGATATTCTAAAATAACATACATAAGCATTTAATATAAACAAAAAGTAATAGTTCGATTTATATAGTAATAGTTCGTAACTTATCGATTTATACGCCTTTTTAGGTTTTCAATGATTTTTTTTTCCTATTTAATCTAACGAATAGAGAATTTTTATTACATAAGAAAATATTTTTTAAAGCTATTTTCTGTGTATTACAATAAATTTGGTGACATTCAGAAACATTAATGCTGCATATAAAAGTTCTTTTTTTTTTTTTTTATAAAGAAAGACCGGAGAATTAGTTTACAAATGGTCGAAAGTCATGTATGGAGTTTGCAGATAATGTTGTCATTTTTTTCCCCTTCATTGTAGATAGTAAAATCAGTTCACTTTTTTTTATTTATTTGTAAATTGTAAATTTCAGATGTTTCGAGCTATTTTTTAACAGAACTTTCTTTTACATTAATATTTTTGAAATAAAATAGTTTCTGATTCCAAAAGAACTATGTGAATAAAAGAAATTTTTTTTTGCTAGTTTCCTAATTATTTTAAGCTTAATTCTATAGAATATTTTATATTTTCTTGGGATCGCGAAAAAAAAAACAATGAAGAAAATGATAAAAATAGCCAGCTTTATAAAATTTGCTTGTCACAACTTCGAGTCATGAAGTATTGATTATTTAAAGCATTATATCCTAAAACTTATTCCGATTCCGTTTCAAGATTTATTTTTCTTAAGCATTAATACGAAAGCATTAAATTCGTTCAAAATATTTCAGTGTCGATTATGCATGCATTTAAAAAAGGCATTTGCTCTTGTGACTTTCACGAGCCCACTGAAAGGCGAGAATAATCATTCACATCCTCTAGCATAATTCCGTAGGTTTACCGAGCGATGCTACATTCCAGCGGTAGGTCAACTCATTGATTTCGCTTATAAAATGAACAAGAGAGGTGAAAGGAAATAAATGAATCCATCTATCATTTGTAGTCAGTTCTTGATCGCGTTATCGGAGAGAGTGGTGAGTTCACCTCCTTCTGGAGTTAATTCCTTTCACCTCCTCACGTAGACAAGATAATGGAGGCCAGTCATCTTTGATGTGCCACAAATTAAACTTTGATTCCGATGTTCACGGTCTTTCAAGATTTTCGGATGGAAGCTCCTTGTAAGAAAATCAATAAATAAAAATGACGAAAATGTATCGACTGATGTTTAGTAGATATGATCAGTGATCAGTTTAGTTTGTGTCTTTGATTTGGTTTCGAAATGTTTTGATCAAATGCAGATTTAGACATTTTGTAGCCTTAGGCTGTGAGCATTGTAAGGCCCATCTTTTTGATCAGTTTAGTTCCACAGTTTAACACGTTTTTAACTTAAATGATACTAGGCACTTGCATGTATTTTGATCATTTTTTTTCACTTTAAAAAGGCGTTTATTAAGAAAATTGGTACAATATATATTATCATTCAAAATATTTTCCACCATTTTCTACAACTTTCCCCATTTTAGTCCAATAAATCTTGTACTTGATTGTTTTCGATTTTTTTTTTAATCTTCCAGGCCGTTCTTTGTCATTGGCATCGAAATCATCATTTTTAAATCATTGAAACCAAACCAACAATTGGGATATGGCGGAGCAGCATCAGTATAAGTTTCTGAAAGTGTCTGATGAGCTTCGGCAGCAGATTTGTTCAAATCAAACAAAGAAAGCAACGAATGTCGAAAATGCAATTTGGAGCGTTGCATGATTAGGGTCTAAATACACTGGATAACTCAATAATACTAAATGGAAAACTTTCAAAATGATAACAATAAAGTAATAGTAAATAACCATTGTCGTTTAATATAGATACTTCGCATGTTTACCAATAGATGTCGCTGATTAAAATACATGCAAGCACCTAATATTTGTTTTAGGTTAATTTTTTATATTATTAGCTTTGTAGAAATGGATAATTTTTTATTCATTTATTATGATTGAGTGGCATCCATGCTTGTACTCAGTATATTTAACTATACATTACTGTATATTAAATATCGTACTAAGTGAACGAAATAAAATGGACTGATACCGAAATAATTAGTTTTACCGAATTTTAGATACCGAGTTTTGTGTCTTTTACATATTTATAAATTTATTAACTAGGCTAATAACAGTATTTAAATCGATTTGGTGTGCTGCTGTATGAGCGAAAGGAATGCAAGCAGTTGCCCAGTCTGCTTATTTGAAAATCAGCCATTGCTGATGTTGATAATTTATTTTCATAAAAACGCCTAGAGAAGGGAAATTCTTGCAGTATTAATATTGCACTTTATGTGTAAACTTGATTATTAGGCTTCTTAACTCTATAATACGCACCGATGTATATTTTCTCATTATTTACATACCTTTAAGGTAAATATTAAGTCACAGATCCACCAGTTTCGTATGAACAAACTATTTTCCGCCATGTCATTTCAGCAGATATTTTATATTAGTCTCTTGTATTTCTGATGCTGTGTTTCTAAGCCAATAAAAGCATGAATTTTTTAAATAACATGGGGTTTGTTAAATAGAGTTTCAATAATTATTTGAATATTTTGTAAAAATTTGGAAAAAAATTTAACTTAGAAAAATGTAAGAAACGTATTGTAAATCATTTTTTGCTTCGCATATTCTTAAAAAAATCGAAAAGAAGCAAGCTTTGAGAAACATTTTAAACAGCAATATTTATCAGATTTATCTACATTACTTGGCATGAAGTCCGACTCATAGTTTAAGAAACTCTGCACTTGACTCCCATAAAACAAAATTTTATATTAGAGTCCTTGAGATGTTTATAACTTTCCCATTCACTATTAGAATTTGTATATAACCATCCAGAAGTTTGGTAGGTTGGAAAAAAAAAAGTTATCCTTTTTCTCATAATAGCCTACAGATATCTAAAATACGCAAACACTTTTCAGATTTGGAAATGAAACTTTTAAGAAATATGTAATCTCTGGAAGAAAAATCGATTTCTGACTTCATAGAGGCACTTTCCTCGTATTGGACCGTGGGTGTAGATAGCAGTGCAGAATCGATCAATATTTATCTTTATAAAAATGGTTTTAGAATATTCAGCCTCACGCAGAATCTATTTGTTATGGAAAAAGAGAAATCTTTTTTATAGCCTATTTTAAATGCTTTGTCAACAAAATGGAAAGTAATCTCGGAGTTATGCTAGCGGAAATCTCGTTTCGTATCGCTTCACGTATAATTTCTATTTACCTGAGAAAAAAAAGATAGTATAAATCTTTTCAGTTAAACAACAATTCTTCGAAGGAATTTGAATATGTGAGTTATTTCTCGACCATGCATATTCACTACTGTTTGTAATCTCAACCATATATATATATATTGACATTAGCATTGTAGGTATATACTGTTTGTTTTAAAGCCTTTTGCATTTAAGTTTTTGTGGCATAATGTTGTTTGTCGGCTTGATTCAGTCTCTAAATTATATGATATTTAATATATTAATGATTAATTATATGATTTTTTAAATCCTAATTTTTGATATTAGCAATAGCATGTGGTTGAATGTTTTTATGGATGAGTTTGAATTTCATCTTATTAAAAATATTTTTATAGATTCTATATTGAACTGAACTAAAAAATATTAAAAGTAAAGAAGTTAATTTCATTTCTGTAGAATTATTATTAAAACGGTTTTTTTTTTTTTTGCAGTTTTAAATTGAATTGAGTTTTGCAAAATCCATTTTTGTGAGAAATTAAATTGCCCATAATATCCCATTCGGCGATGATTAAGCGTATTTTCGCGATCGATTAAGCATTCTATTTGATGTCCATTTCTTGATTCCTTTTTCATCCTGTTTCCTCTGACTGAATGCAGTTTTTGAAGACATGACGAACCTACCCCATAGCATTTCTAATAATATTTTTCTGTTTCATTTATTAAAGAAACGTTGAATTGAGTGCAATTGTAAAAACGTTTGATGAAGCAGGTTGACATGCTTATATAGAGATTTGTTTACATTTAATTGTTACCATTATGCAATAAGCGATAAAAGATATTTCTATCCCATGCAGATTAGAACTTTATATATAACTGTATAAAATATTACATATAAGACATTTCCCCATGAATTTAAATATTAAAAACTTTTGAGATAGAATTTAGTTAATTCTTTCATAACAGAGGATTTGGGGTGATAGGTTTAGATAACATGGTTCTATTACTATAGCAATATATATTTTTTTTTCCAAAAAACTAAAATTAATTTATTCGATTTAATATATTACGTTTATATAATTTTTGAACCTTAAATTTTGCTTTGATTATTACATACTTAACAAATTGTTTGCTTCTGTTTCAAAGATAAACAAAAGATAATTATAATTTACACAAGACATTTTTACAAGCAATAATTTGGAGTTTGTTGTCAAAATACTAATTTTGAAAGTTTGGTTCAAAGTAGGGAAAAATAAAATTAATGCATTTAAAATTTTGTTTTATGTTAGTAAAAAAAAAAAAAAAAAACTGAAAATTAATAAAAATGTGTCAAATGCTTTTAATTTTATCAATTTTTATCCGCAATTTATTTCCACCATGTTAAGAGGCATTTTTAATTCTTGATCACAACACATTCTCCTTTTTTATTTAAGAATATTTTGTTACTCGCGTATTAAATTGTTTACAGTTTAACAAAAGAAACTTTTTATATTTTTATCGTCACGTAATGAGCTATAAAATATCTTTATGCTGATAAATTTACTTGTATTAAAAGTGAGATAAGCTTGTAGTTGATCATATCACTCACGAAAATCAAACCTTCTACGGATTTTTATACGAAGAATGACCCAATCAGAGCTTAATTTAATTTGCCATGGAAAATCATAACTGTTCATCACAGTTTCATTTTAACTTGTCCATGCAATGAAAACATCCAGATAAGAACTTGATTTACGACGTTTTGAAAAATGCACGATTTTTATAAAAGCGAAAATCACGAAAATTAATTTAAAAGTTCCTCAACAATCAAAGCATCACGCTGCAAAATAATTAGCCTTATTAAATACCCGTTGGTTACAAAGAAACGGAGGGGACGGCGTGGACGAACGTTAATTAACCTCAACCGTAATACATCAAGCAAGAAATCATGCTTAATTATCATTAATAGCGTGTGTGATGATCTTTTTTTGCTTTTTTATGCACATAGATCCAAGCTTTCGCTAGTAATTAACTTTCAGGGAATAAATGTGTGGAGGTTGTCTGATGATGGCCTCGAAGACTCATGTGCATTTGTCAAGAGCGAGGAAATTCCATGTGGGTGTTTTAACACTTCAACGAATTGAAACTTCAGGATTCATAATGCCTTGGAGCAATACCTTTGAATATGTATAACTTGAGCTTTAAAAATATCTTCCTGATTCCCCTTTCAGTTTAATCCTAAAATGCATGACGTTTTAAAATTTTTTTACAAAAAATAAAATGCACGAATAGCTGCATATAATTTAAAAAATTATTTTAAAAGATTAAATTATTTTTTTCATAAAATTTTAAAAAAAATAATGTGCCATATAGTTAGTTATATTATGAATTAAACAATATTCCAGTAACGTAAATCATATTATAACAATTTTGAAATAAAAATAAACTAGACCCTTTTTACCAATATACATTTTGCAATGTAAAAAAAAGAGAATATTTTGAAAGTATTTTTAATGTTAGAACTATTTGTACAAAAGTAATCTTGATATTTTTTTAAGTTTAGAGTTTAAATCTAATTCTAGAACCGCTATTTTCATATATAGTCTATTCTGCAAATATTTATCAAAAAGCATTTAAAAAAGGCTTTTCAAACACTCATTGTTGCCGTTTGGAATATTCACACGAAGCTTTTAAAGGGAAATAAAAACCTACAGCCAAATGGCTACAAGATGCGCTGTAGGGTTAATTCTGCAATGGCATTATGGTACAAAAGCTAGTTTTGATGAGGCCGTTTTAGAAAAAAATATTTTTAAAAAAGCTCTCTCTCTCTCTCTCCATATATATATATATATATATATATATATATATATATATATATATATAAAATATATAACATTTACTTTTTTTAATTCAAAATCATTTCTTTATTTCAAAAATCCTTTCTCCTGTATGTGATTCCGATATTCGGAAGCAAACACATTTGCCTTTTTTAGATGGCTTGTCCAACAATTTACACCAATAAAATTGCTGTTATATATTTACATTATACTTAAGCTATAAAATAGCGAGATGGGACGTAAATGTTGAGGTAAAGATAAATCAGAGTTCGATTTCGAAATAAGGGCAACCACAGCTGTTATCCAGCATTTGGAAAAATAACTTATTTGCACTATGCGAAGTAATTAAGTTAAATACAAAATAATCACCTAGGGGTAAAAAAACTCGCCTCAGTGTAAAACTAATCCAAACACCCACCTAGGTGGG
>JAPMOR010038110.1:2941-19974 GCA_026543865.1 Argiope aurantia | reverse complement strand
AAAAAAAAAAAAAAAAAAAGCTTGTGCCACCATTTTTTCGATTTCCTGTATCTATCATAAATAGCACGAAACATGTCAGCTTTATCAATTTCCCCCATTTGTCCATTGTAGTCATTTACAACAACGGGTGCGGTAACGTCAATTTTGGTACCATCTTTGAGTCTCCTCTGGACTTTGCAAGTAAAATCTAGCTTATTTTTTTTATTCGGAATGCAAAAGAAAATTCACATTCAATACTAACATTTTCAAATGCTCTTGACAGTGTTAGTAAAAAATAAATAAATAAATATTTTTTAAAAAATCTGTAATTTATATCTATAAAAAATACTAAAACATATTGCTACACTACACTTTCATAATTACATTATAACAAATAGAAATACTATAGATAATTACATGGACAAAATGAAAACAAGTTTTTCTCCGACGCTACGTGTACTGGCGGTACTTATAAGTACCACCGAATAATTCGACCGTTAATCACATTACATAGTCTGTTATCTTATAATGATTGGGCAAATAATATTCTAAGACAATACAGAATGAATAAAAAAATACAACACTTAAATTTGGTTTGATATTATATATTTATTGCAAAGAAAAGATAAGAGCGGCAATCCGTACAAAATGGCAGCAAAAGAACACTATGACCATTCGAAAATAGCTTTCTTCCTAGCAAAATTCATCATCCTAGAACAACTACTGCCATCTATTATGAAAAAGTAGAGTTAAAAGACTGTTTCTAAAAAGTACCATCAGAATATAAGTAATGGTTGTTATGCTATAAAGTTTTAAAGTGATTGGTACTTATAAGTACCGTCAGTAGATAAAGGGTTAAAGATTTCGACATTAAAGTTTATAAGCTTTAATGCACTAAGGCATTTATAAATGCCTTAAGATATCCGAACACGTTTGCAGCACTCTTTTAAAAAAACATGGTATAGATTTACTTTAACCATATTTCTAGGTTTAAGACTATTCAAAATTAGTAATAGAATGTCAATATTTGAAATAAACATTAAAACTTTTTGAAAATTGGCATTTAATAGTATAAATTTAAGCAAATTGGCTACACCAAAAACTATTACTCTCATCCGAACAAAACTTACACCAAAATAAACTACATAGTTTTCTCTAGGGAATCAACTACAATCGTATGGTTATAATAATAAATAAAAATTTTAGAACCAGTCGAAGAATTTATCATGAAATTTTTATTAAATTTCGGACGTTATTGTTGAAACAACAGGCTGTAAATTAAAAAGTGTTTACTCAATCTAAATTCTTTTAATTCATTCGCTAGAAAATAATATAAAGACAAAGTCCACCAAATTTCATAGTAATATGATAATTATATTTTGAGTTATTTGATTTGAAGTGAACAAAAAAATAAGTAAAAATCAATTTTGAGAAAAATGCATTTAAAGTATTCTCTAACATGTTTTAATAATAAATTAAGTGCGTACATACTTTAAATTCACCACATTTATAGCTTATACCTTCTTGCTCCTCAACTTTTAATAATTTTCATATTTTTAATCATTTTTTTCTGGCAATTTTTGTGTTTGCTAGTGAATGCTTCCAGAATAATTTATTCTGTCTTTTTCGAGGTCAGCAAATGCTCTAACTATATTTGCATTATTATACCAAACAATAACCTTAAGAACATTCAGTAATCCTATAAAACCTTTATTAAAAAGTATTACAGACATAAAAGCTCCTGAACTGAGGATTCGGAGCTCAACAAAGACATCTTTAGGTACAAATTTCCACAAAACACCGTTGAATCTCTCAGTGGCATTTTGAAGTGCAAAAAATGTTCCGTATTTAAAACTAAATTTGTGTTTATACAAATTTTTAACATGTTGTTGGCCCTTTAAATCGGTACTTCCGGATATTTAAATGCCCACTTCCGGTTTACCGATCATTACGAAAATATTAATATCTTGCCTTCTAATTAACGTAGAGATAAAAGTAAACCTGTTTTAAATAGCGCGAAGACTGGTCTATCCAATAAAGGAATTTTTTCGTGTCATTTTTGGCGAAAACCGACTTTTTCAACGTATTCGGATACCTAAGTTCTTTTAACTTAACTTTATTTTCCTTAAATCTTAAGTTCAACAAAATTTCAATTTTATAAAAACAAGCCATGTATTCAAATCTACTCAAGATGAGAAAATAAACAAAGTTTTCACATCTTGATCATCAACTAAAGAGGGGGGGGGGAGTTAGAATTAAATATCGGTAGCAGAATTAAATAACGAAAATGATTTGAGTTCCATTTCAACAGTGAAATATACTGTTTAAAATACACTTAAAATATTTTTGAATTAATTAAAAAAAGAAAAAAATTATACTGCGAGAAAAAATATATATTTAGATATAATTGGTATCATTGAAAAGAAAATCTTTTGATTTTTAAGGCGATGTAAAAATAATTTTTGTGTTATAATATTTTTGGAAGTTATGTTGAAAAGAAAACCCATCCGACATTTCGACAAATTTATAATTAACAGTCAGAAAGATGTACATTTTTAGATCCCCCTCACGAAATATACATGTGCCATGTTTGGTAGTACTAGGCTAAACGGCCTGGTATGTAGAGCGACAACTATGACACACCTTCATCTTTTTTGTTAGTATATATTAGTAGAAGTATCGAAAAAAAAAAAATAGAAAGCACAACGAAAAGAAACTGAATGCATTTCAATATTCTATTCTTGAATTTGTTATCTTTTAATGATATGAGAAAAAATTATTATAATGAAGTTAACTCATTATATGCAATAAATATCTTCAAGGATTTTGCTTATCACTTTATTTTTAAAAACGTTTGCCAGTCACTTCCTTTTAATCTACGAGTTTCTCTAAATTGATTAATAGAAATAAAAGTTGCAAGACGATTGGAAATCTCGGAGCAAAGTTCAACTTCTCTTTTCATATTATCATATGATTCATGATTCTGTGTGTTTTATGCTTGATTTTTGCTTTAGTTTTAATTGACTGTCTTTGTTGCCCAGTTGATTCACTGATATACAAAGGCGGAATAATTAGTAAATTTCAATTAAATCCTTTGTATGTAATTTACTATTTACGGCCTTCTCTTACTATATTCTCAAAAAAAATTTTTAACTTCACATTTTGATAGTTATATAATTAGTAC
This sequence comes from Argiope aurantia, assembly GCA_026543865.1. Lineage (NCBI taxonomy): Eukaryota > Metazoa > Arthropoda > Arachnida > Araneae > Araneidae > Argiope > Argiope aurantia. The sequence goes on along the minus strand of JAPMOR010038110.1, from coordinate 16,811 downwards.
AATGCAAAAAGCATCATACCATTCTGTTCATTGCTCTATGCACTTCCGTAATTTTCCGTCACTTCGTATGAAATTTGCACTTTAATTTGAAACGGGAAGTGATTAAATTTCAACTAATCCAATACTATTCTTGCTAAATCGAAGTCATTCTTGAAAATATATAAGAACAGAAAGAATAATCATTAATTTCTGAAATTCATATGTTCTGCAGAATATATATTTCATGATTTACATTATATATTAGATGATTATTCGATAAAAACCATCTGATTAAATAAAAAATATTGCGTGATGTAATAAGAAAGCAAAATGCCAAACTGATAGAGTAATACAATAAAATAATTAAAAAATGAGTATTCATTAAAAATATTCCTCATTGTTTACTTCTAAAGTTAAACTTTACTATTCACACTATTCACAAATTATATTTTAAAAAACATGCCTCGTACTGAAATATATTCAACATGAAAAAATAAGACCAATGTTCCTATTTTGATCTTCGCCTTTTGAAAAAAGCCAGTATGAAATATTAATACCTTTAATAAAATTGATTTCAGTTTCACTTTAACAAGGAAATATATTATTGCGAAATACCATTAAAATATTTCTAAAAATAATTATATGGCGTAGAATTTGGTAAATCATTAAAGATATAATTTGTTTGGATTTTAGAATGATGATGTAAAAATCATTTTTGTGCTATTACATTTTTGAAAGTTATCACACCAAAAAAGGCAAAATTTTGCTTAATTTTCAACTAATTAAAAATCTTTCCGAGATGCATATCCTCCTCATCAAAAATATACGTGTGCCAAGTTAGATAGCTCTGATTTAAAAGGTCTGCCAGTGGTACATCAACACACTCGTATTACCTTTTATTATTGGATTTAACTGCTAATTAATTATATTTGAAAATGTTATTTCTTTTTTACTTTAATCCTTTTAAATATCCGAAAATGATATGTGATAACTGAAAAGCAATTAAATCATAATAATTCCGTATTATTTTAAACGATTAGACAAAATAGTAGTTAATTTTATGTCTATATAAGAAATTTCAAACAAGAAAAACTCAACGAAAGCGATGCTCGATAATGCAACAAATTAATTTCCATCTCATGTTTATATTCATGTTTTGAAGTTGATTTAGAATGAAAAAGAAAGAAATAACCAGTCGGAGGGATCTCCCAAAAACTTTCTCGCTTATTCTCTAATAAATGCATTATTCCAGAGAATGCAATGCATGGTAGTGATGCACAATAGTTACAAAATATTACCTTTTGACGCAAATTTAGCATTTTTACTAAATCAGTCCTGTGACCATTGGAGATTTTTTTGGCGAATCTCTGGAATGCGGTTAATAGCATCCGAAAATTCAATTTGTGTTTTAGACTCATTTTCCCAACCATTTGGAACAGAATTTTGAACTGCACTAGTCACTAAACCACATACTAAATTTGATATATTTAAGTCATTGTGCTTTTGAGTTATCACGTTTACAGGTTTCTGAAAGAACAGACCGACAGACGGTCGACCTCTCGTAGAATTTGGTTCAAAATTTGATGTCTACAATATAGGTGTTAAATCTATGCATCGAATTCTCTTCTTTTCTCCCCTAGTTCTCTTCATTTAGTAATTTTTGTTTCAACTTATATACGAATAACCAGATAGACTTTTTGTGAACAGATTTTGCTTCAAATTTGTTAGAAATCTATAAGAAACCTACTGTTAAGACCGTACACCAAATTTCAGTCATCTAGCTCAAAACATTTCTGAATTATTTTTGTCACAAACAGAACACACATTATACTAAAAAGGTATTTCTGGAACTCAGGGAAGTCTAAAAAGGGAAGTTCGTCAAAATCTCGAGTTAAAATTTTCGACGATTACAATACTTTCTCTATATTTCATATGTGGGAAAATAAAAACAGAAGAAAAATTATAAGCATTGCCGCCATTTTCTTCTTGTTATCAATAATATGTGAAATTTTTGCTATCCACGAAATTTAGGAAATATGTGAAGTATACCATTCCTTTCAAATTATTCACATTTTGTTTATAATTAGAAAATATCAATCTAAAACAAATATCTCCATAAAATTATCTTAGGTAGATTCTTCTTCAAACATATATTGATTTTACTGAGTACCAGCGGAATATCAAATCTTACTCTGTCTTCTCTTTTTGTATTTTAGGAGGAATAGGAAAGAAATAAAGTTTAAGAGTGACAAGGTATTTATTAATATCATATTGTTCAGAAAATAGTGCTTAAATACTTTTAATATTAAGAATAATTTGATAATAAGAGTAACTGTGGGTGTGGGCCTGCACTTTACAAACCAGACTGTTTTATCTACCTATGTATGTACCTTAGGCAGTGGGAATATGCAAATATTTGTGCGCTTCTTTGAGATTTCAATTAATTAAAAATTAAATTACTGTTCTCACTGTAATGTATGGAAATATGATAGCACAAAAGTAATTTTTGCGTCATCTTAAAAGGAAAAATTTATCTTTTTATTAATGCCAATTTTTTACAGTATATTTTTTCCTATTGTTAAATAGTTAAAAAAAACTATTTAAACATATTTTTCAATAGTGTAGTATTTTTGTTGAGATGAAATTCTAATAGTTTTCGTTTCTGGATTAATATTTCATCCTGTTTCTTTTTTTTTTCCCTTCCATTACTGATGATATAGCTAATGAAAATTAAGCTTATTTTTCACTTTAAGTAGTTTCATGCATACTTTTAATGAAATTTTTGAAATTTTGTTGCATTTAAAATTATAGTTTGATTTTAAAACTAAGAAAAAGTGATTCTTTTTTTTTTTTACTAATTATATCGCAAAATGCTGCGATATATTAAAATATAGACAGAAAATCTAAGAAATGTCTAGAAGAATGAATAAAACGTTAAGGGTCTAAAAACTGTATGAATTATTCATGCATCAAAATTTGAAAATGTTTTGTTGATTAAATAATTAAAACAAGTTACAATTGAAATTTTTAACAAACAATAAGTTCAGTTAACCAATTCATTGCCAAAGGCTACTAATATAAAATAGTTCTCAAATTAAAAATATAATTTAGTGCTACTAGCTTTATTGCCTTATATTTTTTTCTAATTTAATAAATTTTTAAATTTATTAAATTTTAAGCATATTCGACAATTTGTTTGCTATTACATATTAAAATACGAGCATTGTGGCGATATTAAATATATATTTTTTGTATGAACTTTCAAGCAAGCAAGTAAGTAAATTTCCTTCAATTTCAACTTATTATTGCTATGTTTAATAATTAATTTTTAAAAATAATTGGAAGCTAAGAGAAATTAGCTAGAAAGTCAAGCTCAATAGTCAACGAAGAATTTAAAAATTTTAAAAACACAAAATTGTTTTCTTAACATGCATTTTTAATGTTTTCTGTAAACTGCATAGTGAGGGGGAAAAAACGAATAAGGGCAGGGTGCAACGACGGATGAATAAATAACGGCTAATTAAATATTGCTATGATCAGTGATGGGAGTAAGGCAAAAAAGGATCAAACGGCGAAGTAAAGCAGTGACCTGATTTAGGTATTTTGCGACTCTCGGTAATACACATTATGAAGGCCTCTTTTCTTAAAGTTGTTTAATTGAGGTGTGAATCTCAAGGCATTTTTAAGTTAATCGTAATGTCAATGAGTTATTTCAATTAATTTTTATATTTTAATAATTTTGTGAATATATATATACCGTATACCAAATTTCAACCGTCTAGTTCAAAGCCTTTTTGAATTATGTTTGTTACAGACAGACAGACGTTTTCCAAGAATGTTTCTTTTTAGGGGGTGTCTAAAACATGGATATTCGTCAAAATCTAGAGTTCCAATTTTTTGACGAATACTCTCTTTCTCTATTCTATGTATACCCGAAAGTAAAAATTAAAAATAATGTGTTTCAGTGTAATAGGTTGTAATAGCTGATTAATCATGCATTGCATATTTTTTTCACAAAAAATAAAATAAATATTAGTACTTAAAATTTTCCCCTTAAATCCATGATGACGATTCTGATGATCATAAAGTCAGTTAATGAAGAGGGAAGCAATTATAAGGAAACTGAAGAACGAAATGATAATTAAGAACCGGAGGGAAACATACAAACTAAGGATTTGTATGTCAGTGTCAGAAAAAAAATGACAAATTATTCCAAAGATCACAGCTTCAGTACAATCAATTCAGGAACAAAGACAAAAATACCATTATCAGTTATCTTTTGTACTTGAGTTGAAATTATATTTGATAGATTTAGAATGGTTACCATATAAAATGGCATGACATCCTATATTTATTATTAGTACTAGTTGTTTATAGCGGCACTCTATTCGCCTCCTCTGCATATATTCTGAAATTCCATCTGGTGGTTGCATGATAAGTCTAACAAGCTGATAACAGATAACGATGCTTTATTTCACAAGAAACACATTAGTAAAGTACAACCGACATTTACGTAAAAACAGTATTTGAAGATATCAATAGCACACATGCAAACAGCAAATCGTTATTAAACTACCACAACAGCATAAATCGCTCTCAGAGAACTCCCAGGAGATTAATACTCCAAACAGAGAATTTAATGGAGTACTACCTCTTGTGTATACATCTCATCTTTTATAACCTCTTGACAGGGGATCGTAAGATCTAGAAGAATCCATTAATGGCTCCTAATAAAAGATATTGTCAATGTTCCTACGTTTCTGAGAATTTTCATTGTTGTCGCCATATTCGATGCCATTTTGTCGTCAAAGCCAGTGATCATTAAACGGCATCCATTCAGCACCCGTCAGAAATATCAAAAAAACTCTCTTCCTTATTATGAGAATATCTGAGCAGAGAAACAAAAATACAAATTCGTAACAATATTAAAAATAATTGATAAAACCAAAGGATGAGTCCCCCGTCTCCAGTCGCACCCACTGCACCGATTTCACTAATTTATATTTTATATCGAAGTTAATACCATCTTAACATGTCTTTCTTTCACCAAGCATCCATTTTCAAGAAAACTCAAAAATTCTTCTAGGCACATTTTCGGTAGGGAAAAGCCTTGATATAGTTCCCTAGTTACAATGACTAAATAAAATATCTAATGTATATATTTCGCTCTTTTTTTCGTAAGAGAGTTCATGAGCCCTAAATACGTCATCAGTAGCTATCTTTCCCCTCCCCCTCCCCACTCCAGATTCATTTTTAGACATATTGCAAAATAAAATTTAGATACAGATTTTGAAAATTAATTTTGACACATACAAACATAGCTAATCAATCAGAATACTCTATTATTTTTATGATATTGTGATTAAAAATAGGGCTTTTATTTATTTGATAAGATGTATTTCATGGAAACTGGGCTACATGACTATATTAATCCCATTATTATAATCACCAAAGGTCTGCTAATATTAATAAGATTAATGTAGTCAAGCCAATCAACTTTGATGAATTATATCTTAGAGCAACAAAAGAAAAATTTTTTTTAATAATTATTCTTACGCATGTATCGGAATGGGAAGGAGGGGGACAGATTACGGCTGATAATGTATTTATATTTCATGACCTTTCAGCCGCCTTTAGCCACAAACTGTTCGATGGGATTAGTATCCTCTAAAATTTTCAATTAAATATTTCGTGTAACTTGGTCTCTTAATAGCATCTTCAGCAAATTATTGTTAAGCTTCAAATTTTGATAATCATATAACATATTATTCTTGAAGCCTTAGGCCGTTTTGTTCATTGCACATAGTATTGCTCTAATTTCCTGGCTCCTACCAGAAAATTTGAACCCATGTAAAAATTTTATTCTTATAACTTTTTATTATTAATCTCTAAAGAAAACAAAGCATTTTCAGACATTTAGATACTTTATTCGATGAAACTTTGCACTTGGAAGTAAATATGTTAAAGAAATAAACGCTTTTTCAACTTTTGTTGGATATCAAAGTATATTTAAAATAAATAGTAAAACTAATGAACCATTGCCCAGTCCCAAACTATTTTGTCAGTTTTTGTTTCATATGAAATCGCAGGGTCTCCAGATATGTCATCAAGGGTTGATTACCTTCCAGTTTTCTGCATTTTTGAGAGAAATTGAAAATATTCAACTTTATAACATATTCTCTCAGGAGATGTCTTACAACAGAGTTTGTCAGCTAAAACCACTTTCGATATATTTTTTTTTTCATATGAAAAATCATGCCCGCTAGATATGTTATATGTAATAAGGGAGCATTCTTCTCCCAATTTCGATTTTGGAAATTTTCGACTCCAACCAGACACTTTCGCCATTTTGTTGCATAGCATACCAATCAGAATATTCTATCATTATTGTACAACTGTTACTTATATTATTGTAACTATGCTTCAATTATACTTTTGTTGTGATAGGATGTATCTCATTAAAGCTGATTGACATGACTAAATTTTAGCTGTCCGGCGATTGTATTAATGAATGACATTAATATAATCATGTCCATTATCTTCTCATTACACATCTTATCAAAGAAAAAGATAGTGCTATATTAAATTATAACTGTATAATAGTGATAAAACATAGCGATTGTTAAGTTATGTTATTTATGTCACAAACTAACACATGAATTTTTGCGAAAATAGTGTACTGATTACGATTGGGAGAATAGTTTTTTTATTTTTTTATTTTTCTAATAATTCGAATTAGATAGATGATTAGGGGAATAGTTTTTCGTCGAATGCGACTAATTTAACTTATTTATCATTTTTTTTGTATTCTTTGAGTCTTTATTACTTAAATTTGTAGTAAATAGCAAAATGCAGTGAATAGATTTTTGTTGAACAAATTTTATTTCAAAGTTCCACTAGTCAATTTTGCATCAAGCTTCATTTTTGTTTGGTCTAGTTCTTGTTGTAATATTTCTGACTTGAAGTTCGAATTTTTGGTAGGTCATATCTTTCTTATATTATTTCAATAAAAAGTAAATTTGATATTACCTGTGTTTGACGAAAGACAAAAAAATCATATTTTTTAGGCGTATAAGCTATATTTTTCCTAATTCGGAGTCGAAAATTATGATAAGTAAAGCTTTAATGGTTCTTTATAGCGTATAAATAGTGGATTTTTGATATTTTTATTACATTTCCTTTTTCGGTTTTGTTTTCAAGTATGCTTCGATTAGGATGCTATGAATCAGAAATTTGATGGAAATGTATTCAGTTCTTATTTTATGTGTTTATTAGGAATTAACACTTAAAATTAGGAACTTTCTTGTGAACGTCATGTGTGCACATCGATGGTTTAAGCATTAATCCTTATGATGATGTCTTTGACCCTAGCTTAATAAATAACGAGGGGCTGTAAGTGCAATGTAAGCGTGGGTTGTTGCAAAAATATTGGGTATGATGCATTTCTACATAAATTAAGTTTTACTCTTCTACAAATAATTCTGAATTAGATTAACAATTAATTAATAAAAGAAAATAATAATTAGAATTTTAAAATGCTGTATGTTAATTTTTAATAAAGGAACTTTTAACTAAGTTATAACAAAATTATAATTAATTTTAATTAAAGATATAATTTCATAATAAATATTCTCGATTATTTTTCAGACATTTTTTATTCTGAGCAAATGTTCTTGAACAATAAAAAAAATAATATAATGAAAACTGAAATTAAAATAAATATTTACGTTAGAGGAATATTTAATTTACGAGAAAAATTTACATCAGCATATTTTATTATTTTTTTTTAATTTATGAATAATTATTCTACATTTTTTTTATTTGTTTTCAAATTTTGGGTTCGCCTTTTTTTCCCCCCTTCAGCGTACAAAGATTAAAGCTCTATTTCTAACATCTCTGAATTAATTTACACTCATTAATCCTTTTTATGATACATTCTTCTTTTCGAACCTAAACAGTGCATATTTTCAGTATTCAATAAAGATAGAGAGCTTTAAAATTGCTGATGGTTAAATATCACGTGCAAAATATCAAACAGTAATTACCTTTATATGCAAAAAATGCTGAGAATGCCGTTCATCGTGCATTTCAATTATGCATTACACGAATCGCCCCAAAAAGAAAAGTTAAAATGTACGCTGTAATGATAAGCATAGTTGGAAATGTATATAATATGTTTATTGCTGATTTGGTTTAATGCATTTGTCAAAAAAAGGGGAATCTCAGTCGAGAATCTTTTTAAATGCATTTGAAGATTCAATAGTTCTGCTTCAAGATAAAAAAATATGATAATACCGTATAATTATTATTTAAATCACGTTACCCTGCAAAAATATTTGATTGAAATAAATACCAAAGTTTAGCTTGCTGTTTCTTTTTTTTTTGGGGGGGGGGGAGGAAATCTTCTCTTTAACTAATTCTTGCTCAGCTATCAGATAAAAAAAAATCCAGATGGATCTAAACTGGCATACTCAAGAAATTAATTCAGAGTAAACTCTATCTTAAAATAAAATAAAAGACCAATACTCGGCACGCTTGTCATCATAACGTTTAATATCAATGAAAACCTGTTTTTGACCGTGAATTCACTGTAACCATGCGAGTTTTGTGACGTAAATTTCGTAAGCCAAGTTGCGGAAGAAGAGCAAACGCGAAAATGCGATATGATATTATGATCTTGAAACTCGAAATGGCCGAAATCGGTAGATGACGCGGCTGAAAGTCATCTTTAAACATCCACTTATATTTTGCATCATTGCATATAAAAAATACATGAAAAATAAATAGAATTTCTAAATATTAAAATCTCACGATAATTATTCTAAAATAACTAGAGATAATAAAGCAGTCGAATATACAATTATAAGCCTAAGCACATCACTAACATCTGTGCTGTAAAGCATTGCACTCTTAAATTGTGTATGAAAACGAACTTCTGTTAGTTGAAATATACACCAGAACATTTTATTTGTTTTCACTTATTACAGAGATCACCCTGTCATTACAATAACATTGTAAAAAGCCTTGTGCAACTACAGTCGAATAAAACCAATATGGCGTTAGGCCTATTTCGATAAGAACCGAGAGCTGCGATGCAAGATGGCCGCTTCACGGTAAGTTGCGATGTGACGCATATTGCTATATCTTCATAGTGTTCTTTAAGAATTGTGTGATATGTAGATTATTACAATTGCTTATTAATGTGGAAGTGGACTGATATGCCGGGCTCAGATGAACTGAGATCTCGGCCCTCTACTAACCGGGAGTCACCCGGTGCAAGTGTAAATAGAATTGGAAGCAATAGAAAATCCAGACATGGTGCTCAAGCAGGATTTCGGAAACATAGAAAATCTGTTCATAAGGGTCACAAGAAGAAACACCCGAAACCTGAGAAAGAAATTGCTGTGCCTGTTAAACCTCTTGTTGAGTATGATGATGTAAGTTCGGATTCTTCATTTTTTGCCGATCCTCCACGAGATAGTTCTCTTGAAAGACGTTCTTCTCCTGATCTTAAAGATATTGGACAAGAAAGAAGGCGTAGCGCTAATAGACAAGATATCCATGTTCCAATGAAATCCCGTAAGCGTCGATCAAAAGATCCGCATTTAAATGAAAGAAGAGATCGCATCAAAGATCGCTGTGAAAAAATACCATCGAGACCAGGAAGCCATGCTTATCCAAATAGACGAGAAAAACCCGAAAGAGACATTTTCGGAAAAGATCGTGCTTCCACAAGTAGAGACATCAGTTACATGACCCATGGACGACCAGAATATATGTTTGAATATGAAAGACTCAAAGAAAAAAACAGGATAAGAAAAAGAGTTCGAACTCCAGAAACTCCTCGTGCCTACAGAACTCGTACACCTTCTCCTGTTAGAAGCACTCAGATGTGGGTGAATAAGTCCAGGAGACGTTCACCTGATAGCAGAATTAGACAAAAATATATTTCCAAGAGTCCAAGTCCTTATCCTAGGAACTACAGTGCCTGGTCTAAGAGTAGAAGTCGCAGTAAAACTCCTCTCAGGTAAATATATTACAGCTTTATTTAAATGCTTTTAATTTATCATTTATTTGCTTTGTTTCCTATGTTATTAATATACTAAATAAAACCATTATCTTATATATAGCATTGCAGTATTTCCACAGATTTTATTCCATTCATATAAACAAAATTTTCTTCCAATATGCATTATGTAATTACCAATCTTACATCCTTGTTGCCTTTTCAGCAGCTTAGATTAGAATTTCAGTGTAACTTTTGTACATTATGTTGTTAAAATTTTATATTATAAATATAATTATTTGTTATTAGTATTTTGTTCTGTTACAATATTTCATTTAAGTCATCAGAGATCTTGCCTGGTAATTTTGATCTAAAAGTAAATTGTTGTGTTTGATTCACATTTTTACTAGTTTAGAAATCACAATTAGAAGCTTTAAAATAATTGTAGCTAATCATATTCTGTAAATAATAGTAAGTTTCACTTATATATGTGCCATTTAATCTTAAAATTTTTCATGAAATACAATAATGTGTAAAAGAATATTTGTCGGTTTTAATGGTGACCAAAAAGGGCAAAGAAATTTTTCTCCAAATTATAAAAATATACTCAAGTGCATAAATATATGCGTAATAAACATGTGTATAAATATAGATCAAATCGCATTGTGACGACTGAAATCACTAAGTTGGTGAAATTTTTTCTTGCTGCTTTTTAGTCGCTGTTACAACTGACAAGTACTGGAAAACAAAATGTAGCTCTTTTAAGATATAACATAAATTTCAAAATTGTTTCTTATGTTGGAATGACAAATTAAGTGAGTGGCTTGATAATATGACTGAAGATTTATGTCTAATGAAGCTTTTTTTTTACAGTTGATTATTTCTATGTCATATCCAGATGTTAAGTTTGTATTTAAAAAAAATCTTGTCCTTGTGTTTAGGATGAATGATATTGGTATTCATTATATATAACTTCTATTGGGAATTATTTTTTTTCTTTCAATGTCTGTTTGATTTTATTTATGATCTAGAATTGATAATTGAGCATTAACCACATGCCATTGACAAACTTCAGTCATAATCGCACATCATTGATGAACATAGTAGAATAGTAGCTTGTTTTGGTGATTAATCATCAGTTGCAAAAAACATGATTTTTTTCCCGATCAGGAATTCTTTTTTTGGCAGTTGATCACTGGCATATGGAAATTATTTCCCAACTTGTTAATGTACACTTGTATACACAAGTACACTACATCCTTTGAAATTTATCGAACTTGCAGAATTTTTTTTTTTTTGAGAGTTTTGGCTGCTACTTGTGGAGATATTATTTGCAAATATGGAGATAAAAGTTAGATGTTTACATTTATTATATTGCATCATTCATTATGTGTATTAACTTTATGATGTTGCTTACTATAGTAGCTTTCAGATTTGCTTGAAATTAATTAACTTTGATATTTAAGTATCTTATTCAGAAAAAGACAAAAAGGGTTTTTCTTCAGAAAATTGGAAGAAATTCAAATTTTTAAATTAAATTTATATAAATAACTTGTTATAAATATGACCTGTAACTTTTTTGAGTACATTTTATATTGGAATGACAACTTTATTTGCTTATCTCTAATCATTGATCAGTTTTATCAGCTGCAAATCTTGCATAAATTCTGTTAAATAATTTACTACAAGTAAAATAAATGAACTAGAAACAAAAAATAAATCTATCTTTTTTTCTGTATTAATGTGTATTTCAGAAATAAATCTACTGGAGCGATCTCCCTGAAACCTTCTTTTATATAATTCCTTATAAAGGTGTTTTTTTTAGTTATGTTTACGTGCATGTGAAAATACTGATAAGCTGACAGTCCATCTTTTGACAACTGTGTTTCAAAATATGTCAAAAAGCTAATAATAAGGATCTATAGACTTAAAAACTGTTTGCTAAATTTCATTTATGTAAACCATTATGTTTTTGAGTTATTGGATTTATATGTGTATGAACGTATCGATCAATATGCAGTCAGCCCTGGAAAGATATCGCTCAAAATTGGATATAGATTTAGACTTCAGATGTTAAAACTATGTGCCGAATTTCGTCTTTATACTTATCATTATCATGCTCACTCGTGTATACGGACGGTTTCATAGAAATTTAGTGTAAAGACCAAATACCAAATTTCTTCCATCCAGTTCAAATACTGCATTCACATACAGATAATTCCAAAAATGTGTTTTTCATACTTGTGAGAGTTTTGAAACATGGGGGTTTATCAAAATCTGTAGGTGAAAGTTTTAAGTAATTATATTTTCGCTCCATTTATTTCATGTATGAGAAAGAAAAAAATTCTGAATTATATTTGCGCTATTTGTTTTATTATATTTTGAAACATCCATGTCAATAAAAGTATGAATTAATTAATTTACCCTGTTACTTAGATTTTTTTTATACCCATAATTTTTTTAGGTGCAAAAAAAGATCTTTTTTTTTCTATACATATGTAGAGGTTGATGTAGTGATGTTTATTTTCACTGATTATAAGAATATACTTTTGTGCTCATTTTATTGAACCAAATTTATAAGAATATTAGTTCCAATTTCATTTGTTTGCTTGTAAAATATTGAAGTAATAGGATAAAATTTCAAAATCATTACTCTTCTCTTTTTCTAAGTATGGGTTTATTTTTCTATAATGATTTTTAAAGCCAAATGCATACTATTATTTCTTTAAGAGCTTATGCACACATGATAACATATATCTTGCTTTGCTGGAATTGAATTTTAGAATTTTTTGAATTAGCTTTAACTCTTTAATAGGTAGGAATAAAAAGAAATTTAGGATGAAAACAGTATATGGTATTTTTTTAAATTTATATGAATTATAATTTACAATAAATTATATCAAATAATTCTAAAACAAAATTTTAGAGCAATTTTGCTTAGAAAATATTAAAACAATATATGCTGTATTTATAATGCCTGATTATCTGATCTTATCACATTATTTTGATATTATCTTTGCAGATCATTGATAAACCTAACTAACATCTTCTAATTTGTATGATAAAGGCCATTAAAATGCTGGCTTCATATATTTTTCACAAGTTCTCAGTCAGATTATAGGTATTATTAAGATTTTTATTATTCAGTCTGATTAAGACTATAACAACCTCAAGTAAACAAGAACTCTTTTAGTAGGAGCTAAATTTTAAATAATCACATCTTCTCTTTTGTCAAATCTTTCCAAACTTGTTTATTTGAAATTAAGAAAATAAGTCCTCAAAAATTATCCCGAATTAAGATTATAAGAACTATTTTATTTATTATCAAATTTTTATGAGAGGATTCATGAATGTAAATGATTTTTGCTTTTGCATTTTTCCAATAATTCTTTTGAGATGTTCTCAAAAGAATGTTTACTGTCACATTATGTGTAACTTTCACATTATACTTATAGTGCCTATTCCTCATAGAAATTTGTTCATATCACAATTAAAGTGTTTACGTTATTAAAGTTATTAAAGTGTTATTTAGTGATACTGTTGATGGTATGTTTTGCCTTTTCGTTTTTTCTTTAGTGTTTTTTATGGTATTTTGGTGTTTATTGTTTTTTTTTGTTATTGTATTTTAACTTATTAGTGGTTTTTCTTCTAATTTGTTGTTTTGTTTTTTCCTTTCTGTTAAAATGGTATATCTCTTGGGCCTAATTTCAGGGGATTTTCGGGTCACGAAGGAATCATTATTAGACGTAATTGTCTGAATTTCCTTAACAGAAAAAAAATCCCTTTTTTTGAATCCCTGCCTGAGGGTGATCCTTGAAGAAGTCTTCAGGCCGGATTCTTTTTTTAATATTTTTTTGGTATTTTTGTTTTTCCTTTTAACTTGAT
>JAPMOR010038107.1:25634-45901 GCA_026543865.1 Argiope aurantia | reverse complement strand
ATAACACGACAAATATCAGAAAAATCAAAACCACAATGACATAAAGTAAATTTATAAAACCGAAGTAAAAAAAAGAATAAAATGATTTCGTGTATTTATGTTTCTTTGTGGCAATAATAAATAAAGGTGGGTTTAGACACGGCCAGTTATAAGACGGCCAGTAAGACAACGCATGCGCACAAAGGGACTGATTTATGTTTGCCACAATTTCATAAAATGGATTCAGGTATTTCATGCTTGGCTATAAATTGCTGTTTTGGCGTCCCTGAATTTTTTCAAAGAAATGTGGTAAAATAAAAAATAAAAAGTCAACATACTGAAAATTGGAAAACTAGAGAAAAAACTGACAAACAAAAGAAAAAAATAAAAACACAACCTCTCATCAGAAAGAACAAAGAGCAAATAATGTCTAAATAAATTTATGATAAGTTATCAATTTTCTCGCCAAATTCTAAAAACGCACGCGCAATAAGAAAAAAATTATATAATACAGTAACATGTTATTACTCCTTTGGGATAATTACTTGCCATCAACCCAACAGCATTTTTCAGCCTCTTTTATGCTTGTGCTTCCTATTGGCCGTCTTATAATTTTCCTAGTGTAAACACGGCATAAAGATATAAAACTGAAATAAGAGAATAATATTCATTTCACATATATTATTTTTCTTTGTGGCAATGAAATAAAACAATGAACAACGGATGATAAAAATTTCAAGAGGAAATAATCAATATGAAGACAGATTTGAAAGAGCCAGAGATTAAAAAGTTTCGTTCATACGATGGCATTAGAATTTAAATTATATGAAAATGACTTCCATGATTCTTTATGTCCTAATCTGGCATCTTGCGAGATTAGCGAAGAATTAAAATTTCTTCCAGCGGATCTGCAGAAACAGTGTTTAAACTGGCAAAAAAAGAAATTTATGTGTCTGTTATATACAAAAATTATATGTAAACATAGCGTTTTATTCCATTTGAGATTGGTAAATAATGAGTCACCTGTCCCAGGTCATTTGAGGTTGGTTTTGCCAGTATTGTTTGAAATATTAAATGAGATTTTTATTATGTCACAGTAAGTATTTACGCTGGTGTGCAAAACTCACGCAATAGATGATTTTTTTGCCATAACTCCACAGGAAATCATCACAGACACATGAAATTCAAAAATGAGAGACAGCATTTTGTACTTAAACGATGACGAAAGCATAGTTGCGTAAAAGTAAATACAATGCATATACTAGGGAATCAAACAAAAAAGGCTTTATTGAACTCACAGTATCATTACACATGATTGTCTGTCCAAGAGGAAAAACAACAAGCAGATGTTCCTAAGTATGGTATATGCATTCCCTTACTTCAATGGTTGCTACGCACCGTCTCTCCATATTCAACACCGTATTGTCCAACAGTTCGTGAGGTAAGAGTGCCCATTCCTCAATCTGTATCTGTTTCAGCTGTTGGGTGTTTCCCGAAAGATGTAATCGTGTGGCAAGGCGTCTCCCCAAAGCATCCTATACATGCTCTATGGGATTTAAATCATGGGAAAAAGCTGGCCAATACATTAAAGTGATATCGTCACTTTTCAGTAGCTGCTGAACATCAGCAGTCCGTTTTGGCAGTGCTTTATCATCCATTAAAACGAAGTTTGTTCCAATAGCATCTCAGAACAGACGCAAATGGGGAAGGATCACCTCCTTATTAGAGCGATTACCGGTTAGAAAACTTCTGTCGAAAACGTGGCGCTCAATCCGTCCGTTAAGCATAATGCTTCCCCCGACGACAATTCCAGGATCACCATAACGGTCATTTTCCGTGATGTTACTCGGGTGAAACCGTGTCACGACCTCTCTCCAAATCAAATGGCGTTGAGATTCGCCGGTGGCACAGAAACGACTCTCATCCATAAAGGGGACACGACTCCATTGAAGAGATGTCTAATTTTTGTGCTCCTTACACCACTCTAAACGGTGCCATAGATAGCCAATTTTCAAAGAGATGCAGCATTCTGGAAGGTGGATGAATAGGTCATCTTTGTAAAGGTGTCTGGCCGTAGTAAACCGCGACACTTGTAACCCTGTTACTGTACACAGTTGCCGAGCAATGATGCTTACTGACGGGTATCGGGGTCGTTTCGTCTTCTTTACAATATAACGGCCATCCACTGCAGTTGTTTTTCTAGGGCGGCCTTCACCAAGCTTTCTAAAAGTTATATCAATGGTTTGAAAGGCGTTCCAAGTGCGCGAAACAACACTTTTATTGATTCCGAACTCTTTAGCTACACAGGTCAAACTACGTCCCTCCTCTAGCTTCTTGATCATTCTTCAATGCGTGAAATTGTCCAGGGGATTTCTTCTAACCATATTTCACGAAAGAACTCACTTCCACTTGCAGCGATTGCCTTTATTCGAGCCTCCGTTCTTTCTTTTATTGTAGTCTTGAGTTGCGCGTGCCGACCGCACGCGTTTTGTGTACGCTCACGTCGCCTATGATTTTTGTTCCTGACATTTGCATACGCATCACCTTTCTACTGAATTGCGTGTTCATTGTACTGATCGTAATAACCCCTTTTCTGCAAATTCATGGCTACCTGCTTAAAATTTTTTATTGAGGCTTAAGAGTTGCACACCAGTGTATATAACACTTGATGATAAAATGATAACGAAAAAGGAAAAGTAAAGCTTTAATTAACAGTAAATGAGTTTAAAACAATATTATTTGTTAATTGCAGTTTTAGACACATCGTTTGTGGCAACGCTAAGGAAAAGCTTTGCGATTTGTTTATCTTTTCCGAGTAACGGAAATTTTGCATCTCTTGGCTAACAATTGTCTGAATACCTAAGCAATACACGTATTAAACCTGTATTGTTTTTTTAAATAGCAATGGGGAGGCCAGTGATATAAAATGAAGAAAAAATATGAAAAATTTTGAAAGTGGACAATCTGAAATGTAAAGCTGATCGTTAAGCTGCTAAGTTGACGGCAAAATGTGAAAACTGATTCATTATTTAGATATTGGAAATATAAGAAAGAATGTTCTCAATGTAGGACTTTGAGTTTTGACTCGAAAGTTGGCTGATTGGCGAATGCCTGTTGTCATCTTGGTAAGATTAATCTTCCAGCATTGAACGAATGGCAAGTGGAGTTAAAAAACTGGAACAGCTTTGATATACAGATATTTTTGCCAGGAATATAGTTTATCACCAAATTTTATCAAAATGGCCGGTAAAAGTGAATTTTAGTGTGCACCCAGCTGCGCCAACAATGCCAAGTCGCCAATAAAGATGGCGGACAAAATAAACAAATAATTCGATAGAACAGTTACGGTTACCATTTCCCGCCATATAATTACGACTTTTTACTGATAAGTATTGCTTTTTTTTCATACTGTCCGGTGCCTTCTACAGATGCTGGACAGATTTTTTTAACTTTAAAAAAAACATATTACGGCTTCGCTAGCAGCGGGAGCGGGAACCTAGTAGCTTCGCTAGCACATTGAACATAAAGACTGTGTGGATAACAGAAACAGTACATAACCAAGAGAAAAGGAAAAACGGAGAAATAAGCAATCGGAACATTCTGCCTAAAAAATTTCAAACAAACATCCTTCTCCCAACTTCATCAACTCGTAAAAAATTATATTCCACTCACCCTTCATCCATTCTGCCGGTTCGATATCAAACCATTCTCAATACAAAATTTCAAACACGCATCCTTTCCTAACTTCATCAACTCGTAATATATATATATATATATATATTTAACTCAACCTTCATCCATTCTACAGGTTCGAAATACTCCCGACACCCGACATAACACATTATGAAGGGAATCAACCGTTAGAACACCAAAAGAATTGAACTGCGAAGAATTCCATTGCAGCTGTCTTTTAAAGTTAGAATGCAGACGATTTTTTAAAGCGCATACTGACAATTAAAAATTGCAAAAGAATAAATATTTTCTGTTCGTATTCACATTAAAAAAAGAAAGAAGAAAATAACTATTAGTTATAAGCTTAACTTTCTTTATTTAATAAATTTTAATTATAATAAAGAACAAAATTAAAATCTTTAATCGATATTTTTTAATCGATATTTTTCATTTAACATTTTTCATAATATAGTTGTAGTTTATGTACAACTCAACCATTGCAAAAAGTAGTAAACAAAACAGCATTAGGGTTGCTAGAAAAGCATTCCGATATTGGCGACAAACTCGGGTGCACTCTAATCTTCACTTAATCCAAATGGCCGAATGTGGTGCGATTTTATATTAAAAGAAACAGTTATAAATATTTGAAAATATATCGAAATCGGATAAACGCGGAAACGTAGCAACAGTAGAAGAGCGGCAAAGAACAAACAATAGAAAAAAAAAAGAAAGAAAATGGCGCCACCAAAAATTTGCCAACCTCGCAAGGCGCCAAATGACTGTATATCAAAGCTTAGCCTAAAACCTTACTAACTGAGATTTGACGGACATCCCGAATCAATCAATGCAGTATCGAACAACATTGGGGTAGGCGAATAAAAGCGATCGAGAGACAAAGTTTTAAAAAAAATATATGAAAAAATATATTTTGATTGTTCTTGTTTAAAATTAGCAAAGAATGTTCCAATAAGAACATCACATCATTTCAATTAAAAAAATTGTCGAAATAGGAATTTTGGTTTTAATTGAAGAATTTTTTTTTCAAAAACCACTATTTTTTAAAAAAAATTTAGTAAATTAAATTAATGGGGTAAAGCAAATTTTTTAGAACTGCAAATATTTAACCTTTTTAAGAAAATTTCCAACTAATGTTAATGTTAAAAGTTTAAATATAAATAAAAAATAATGGTTCTTGTCGGTTGTAACGGCGACGAATCAGCATTAAGATAAGTTTTCGCCAATTTGGCGATTTCAATCGTCAAACTATATAGCGTTATTTAACGTACTTGAGTACATTTTTATAATTTGGAGAAATTTTTTCTTGGCGCTTTTTGGTCGCCGCTACAACCGACTTGTGCCAAAATAATTTTTATTGTTCTTGATTTCCTAATTTCACTTATTTTTAAATCAGCAAAGAAGTAAAATTGGAAATTTAGATGTAAAATTGGAATACCAAATATAGAAATTTTACTTTTATTTCTTATAACTTTCCGAGAAAAGTGATTATTTTTAGAAAGTTTCTCAATATTAATTACATACATCTGAGGGTATAAATACTGTAAAGTACATGCAAAAAAATCTTTCAAAACAGCATAAATAATTAAATAAAACATATTTTATGATAAAATTTAGAATTTGGAGGAACTTGGAAATGGATTGCATCGTCCAAACTGCTTGTATGGACTTTGAACAGACACGTGTTCACATTTAAACACTTCCTTTAGTATAGGTATATATGTCGACAAGGAAGAAATGGACACTGCTTGCTTCGTTGAATATTAATAATAGAAATCTTAACTAATCCTGATTTCAGCATCACAGAGTGATTATGTTTGAGCCAGAACAGCTGTATAACTGCTGTGAAGCTGTATAAGTCGAAAAATTCACTCCGAACTGCTCCGAAGTCTGAACAGCTGTATAAATCGAAGCCTTCTGTACGTATGTGCTGTAGTGATTAAGACATACCCGAAAAGAATTCTAAGTTAATCATTAGCGAAATAGACTGGTGAGTTAAAGTTTGTGGTTGCCAAATTCTTGACAAGTTATTTTTGCTGCTCGGGAATTTTTGCATTTTGTCACTTATTTATGTTTAGTATTAGTACGAGGTAAAATTGATCAAATTGCAAAAGGTGAAATATAAAAACAGCCTTATCTATCTATCTCTACTAATAATAAAGAGGAATGTGTATGTGTGTGGCGCTCTACAGGACAGACCGTTTGATTTGAATATGCCTTGAAGGTCGAAAATGTGCACCTCGAAGCGATTTTTAATTAGAATTTTAATTAATTAAAAAAATTAAGCTGAATTTGGGCGTTTTTTGTGATAACCTCTGAAAATATTATCTCACAAACATGATTTTTACATCAAATTAAACCACAAAAAATTATCTTTTTAATGGCATCAAATGTTTTAATTTATAAATTAAGTTCCTACCTTTAATTTCATTTTTTAATGCCGTTAAAAACTTAAATATCTAATCTATCGAAAACTGCTCATCCTCTTTCTTAATTTCATTTTTTCCCTTGTAAACTAAAGAGAAAATAGAATCTTTCTACAGTTATAAAATTATGCGATTAAATATTTTACAAAACAATGAAAACGTTTTAAATTTTGTTCCAACAATGAAATATATCGTTCAAAATGTTGCCAAAAATATTTTACATAAAACGTTGCCAAAATTCCTAAAAAATATTATGCAGTGAATAAATTAATATCATTAAATAAATAACTTTTTAAATTATAAGCGCGTGCTTTAAAAATTATAGCACGAGCGAACATATACAAACACACATCCTCCTTTATTATTAGAAATAACTAAATTTTTTACCATTTTTTCAATTCAAAGAATTTGTTGCGAGAAATGACTTAGGCTAATTCAGGCAAAAGCTATCGCTTAATTAAAATATGCGCCGTATATAAATCTGATTCCTTTTTAATTTTTAATAGAAATGTAATTTCAAAACCCAGTATGAACCCTACAAAAGAAACAAAATTCGGGATATCAAAACGAAGGCTAAAAGATTTCAGTTAAATGAAATGTCGTTATTTTACAAGGAAGAAAGACTTGATTACTGTCTCTTTGGTATTTAAATGACCTATATTCTTTATCTAATGTAAATAAATATTATTTTATAGCTAGTTGTCATAACTGACTTAACTTCAGACAAAAAGATTTTTACGTTCATTGATAAAAATGTAAAAAACAAATCCATATACAGTTGATATACCTATCGCGGAAAAACATTTACCAGTCTAATAAAAGCTACTTTTGCATAAAATATCATAATATATAAAATTCTTTAGCTGTTTAAAATATGTTTGTTTGAAACGAAAAGATCGATTGAGCCAAACGATTTTTAAAAACAGTTGTTTAGCTAATTTCCTAAATAAATTATTAGTATTTGTTATAGAAATATTTCAAATTTCGTTCACAAATGCTGAAGTATAAGAAACATTTTAGCAAATATTTTGAGACAATTAATTAAATAGTTAACTTTTCATCAATAAATTATAGGAAAATAAACAAACCCTGATGTAAATTTTTAATCATCTGCTACCAGGTTTTTTTTTTTTTAATATTTTATCGAAATTCTGCTGGACTGTTTTTCAAACAACTTTTCGTCTGTATTCTAATTGATGAATGATAAAAAAATATACAGAGTCTCACAAAAGTGATGGGACAGTTGTGCTTTACAAAAGGGAACTTTAATAAAATAAATTTAAAAAACATGTACACATTTTTTGTGGGTGTGTTTCATACTTAAATTTAATAACAATTATTACATAACATACATTTTGTCAAAATATTAATTTAATAAAAATACAATTGTTTAGAAAGAAGCAAAAAATGGCTCACATAAGTGATGGGACACCGTTAGATATGCAACAAAAATCGCCTGAAATAAGCAATAAAAATATTTTTGGTGGTTTTATTTTTACTCAAAAGAAATTGGAAATAATTTAAATATTTTCTGCTGTATTTCTCTCCAGTTTGTTTTGGAATTTTTGTGTTTTTTAGCTCTGTGCAGCCATGAGTGCTGAACGAAAAGAAACTTCACCTGAAATTCGAAAATTAGTTATTAATTTGCATATTGAACGTGTAAATTCTATTAGAAAACTGCTGAAACAGTTAACTTGAGTCATTCAACAGTATTCAGTATCATTAAACGATATAAAAAGAATCATATTATTCAGGATAAAAGAAGACCTGGCCGACCATCAAAGCTATCCAATGGAATAAAGCGAATTATCGTTCGAAATATTAAAAAAAATCCGAGAAAGGGTGCTTCTAAAGTTGCTGCTGATTTACAAACATTATATGGAATAATTGTTAATCCTGAGACTATTAGAAGGGTAATTCGATCTGCTGGATATCACGGTAGAGAAGCCAGAAAAAAATTCTTCGTAAGTGAAAAGAATAGAAAACTCAGACTAGCTTTCGCAAAATCCAACATAAATAAGAATTCTGATTACTGGAATAAAGTTATATTTGCTGATGAAAGTAAATTTAATATATTTGGTTCTGATGGTAGAATCTTGGTGTGGAGAAAACCCAGGGAAGAAATTTGCAAATAGAACTTCGTGCCAACAGTAAAACATGGTGGAGGAGGAGTTATGGTATGGGGGTGTATGTCGTCCGCTGGAGTTGGTAATCTTGTTTTTATTGACAGTATAATGGATAATTACAAGTATATGGACATTTTAAAGCAAAATTTGAAATCTTCAGCACGAAAATTGAACCTTCATAACGATTTTAAATTCTACCAGGACAATGATCCCAAGCACACTGCTTTGAACGTTAGATTCTGGCTGCTGTATAACTGACCTGAAATAATAAAAACACCACTACAATCTCCAGACTTAAATCCCATAGAGAATATTTGGCAAGAATTGGAATCAAGAATTCACAAACACACCATTTCTTCAAAACAACAATTAAAATCGGTGCTTCAAGACGAATGGGGTAAAATCACTCCAAAAACCACAAAAAAATTAGTCGAATTCATCCCAAGAAATTTAAATCATGTTTTAAAAGTAAAAGGAAATCCAACAAAATATTAATACCTTTTAAAAAGTAAAATTTTTGGATAAATATTTGATGGAAAAGTAAGTGCCCCATCACTTATGTGAGCCATTTTTTGCTCCTTTCTAAACAATTGCATTTTTATTAAATTAATATTTTAATATTTTGACAAAATATATGTTATGTAATAATTGTTACTAACTTTAAATATGAAACACACCCAAAACATTTTTGTACATGTTTATTTATTTATTTTATTACAGTTTCCTTTTGTAAAGCACAAGTGTCCCATCACTTTTGTGAGACACTGTATATAATGCATCACTTTTTAAAATTATATTAGAATGATTCAAACTAATTATAAAGAAACAAAATTTATACCCCCGAAAAGCTAAACTATTGAACTTAAATGTAATGTGAAAATAGTTTTGGGGAAATAGTTTTTTTTTTTGGGGGGGGGAGAAAAATCGCAAAAAATCTCGTAAAAAGAACGCAAAAAATCTCTCTTAATTTTTAATTGATTGCTATTTTAATATGCTCAGTGATTTTAAAAGCATTACTTTTTAGTCTAATTAAATATAATTCAGAATTTCTTCTAAAATCAATAAAAAATGTTACCAAAACTTTTCTATAAAATTAACAAAATATGAGTAGAGTAATTCAAATTCCCACCGTTACCAAGCAACAGTGAATTTATAATTTTCCTATCTGATGAAACATTAAATTTACTTTAATTTAATTCTTACAAATAGCGTTTAAAATGAATCTTGACCGACAGATAGTCAACTCTTTGGTGGAGTTGGCTCAAAATCTGGCAGGTTTTGCCCTATAGGTATTAAATCTTCATACCGAATCTTATTTATCTAGCTCTCTTCTTTTTGTAGTAATCGTGTTAACTTATATTTGAACAGCCGGGCAGACGAACTTCCTCGGAGCGTAATTTGCTCAAAATTCGATATAAATCTGCAAATTTGGTATAAAAACCATATACCAAATTTCAGTCAACTAGCTGAAAGCGATTTTGAGTTATCTTTGTCACAGACGCACCTTTTCCAAAAAATATGTTTTTCGAATTCATAGATTTTATATATCTATGTTTAGTGCGAAAGAACATGTTAAAAAGCAGGTCAAAGTACAGAATCTGACTTAAAGACTGGACTGCACCCTTTAAAAGTGCCATGCGTTGATGGGGAGGAGAGAGTATATTCATTTGAAGCTTTCCAATGTGAGTACATTAGACTCGATACAACTATTCGATAAAAATGCATCGGTCCTGGCAAACAGTAAAGGTATAATCTAACTTCACGACATTGGTCAACCACATGTTGCGCTACAAATGCTGAGAAAGCTGCAAGAATTGAAATGGGAAATTCTTTAACATCCATCATAGTCCCCCAATTATTTCACTATTCGAATAATCGCTTGATAAATAGAAGGGTAATGTACAAGCGCACCTCATGATCTATTTTCAAGGACAGTCAAGATCATTATACAAAAATGGAATTACTTAACTTGTTGAACGATGGAAATCTGCGACACAAAATGAAGGAGGCCATATTCTTGACTTATAAAATTATATTGTTTAAATTTCTTTTGTTTAAAAGCTATCGACAGATGAGTCACGAACTTATGCAATCATCCGATAATACGTGCCGCTGTGGCCTGGTGTTAAGGTCTCGGCTTTGGAACCGGAGGGTTTCAGGTTCGTGACCCGATTCCACTGAAGAACCGTCGTGTAAGGGGGTCTGTTGCACGTTAAATCCGTCATGACCAAACGTCCTCCCGTTGGTGTGGAGAGGGGGTGCCAGCTCAGGTGTCGTCCTCGTCATCTGACAGCGGTTCAAAATTACGAGGTCTGTCCCAAAATAGCCCTAGTGTTGCTTTAAACGAGACGTTAATATAACCAAACCGATAATATGTTTTAATTTGTCCAATTACATTTGAAAATTATTTGTGAAAAATATGCATAAAAACATTTATAAATTAATTACAAAAATGCATATAAAGTAAGTACATAAGAATTAAACTGATTTCATTTAAGTTTCTTTTTAATTTTTTTAAACGTGTACACATTCGTTTTAAGACAATATTTTTTGCTCTTGTGATATTTGAAGTTTTTTTTAATTGCTCTGAAGTGCATTTTCCTACCCTTCGAAGCATATTTGTGCCAGATTTGTAACTTTAAATTCGATGGTTAGTCTTTTAGATAGTCAACCTACACACAAACATATTTGCTTTTATTGTTAAAAGTGATTCGAAAAAGTAAATTCCGACCGTATTCTCGCTAAAATTGTAAAAGGTTTTTTTTAATATTATTCAATTTAAAATCGAACCACAAAGTTTTTTTTCGGGTACTTTTTTACTGGAATTCGCGTAACTTCGCAGTCAAAAATATGTTTAACGCTATTAAAATAAAATTAATAATAAAACTGTTACCGAAATTTCCTCAATACAATTAAAATTCAGTAACTGCGATTTACACTAAATCGTGCAGTCTCTTATCGCAGAATAAAAAATAAAATAAAAACTTCCTTATCGCCAGAAGGATTACATTTTAAAGATTATTATGAAGAAAAAAGATTATATTCTTCGTCAATCACGTTTGGAATTAATTCACAAGTCTCAAATCTTAGGGTGAATTTCAATTTCATCCAAGGTTTAATGAAGGAAAGAAAAAGAATTAGAAAACACCTAATGACCATTTCGAATTTAATAGCAATTTGGAACTTTGATTCAAGGGAATCTTCTTAGAGTGTTAAATTTTATTCTCTTAAAACATATTATATAAGTATTTCTTATTTTTCAAAGATTTATCTTATAATATTATCAATTGTTTTTAATAAATTGCTGTGAATATCGTTAGATCGACAGGGAAAAAAGCATTCATCAAGAATTTTAGGATTTGAGACTGACTTTTCAGTCTGAATTATACAATGCCAATTTCAAATCATTTTACAGAATTTTATCCTCTTCCATTGGATTTTGTAGAATTTTAACCTTTCTTAAAATGTGTGTTAAATTCCATCCCCTTTTTAAAGATATTTATAGATTTTTTTTTCTTTTTCATAAATGTTTGTAGAATTTTGCTGTCTTCTATTCATTTTCGTAGAATTTTTCGTAGAAACTTCCTATTTATATCCTTTTGAGCGGACTGCTGTATCACTACCCACTATGTAATGTGGCCGGCAAGAATTTAATATTTTTTTCCAGCTCATTTTTATAGAATTCAAATGCCTTCCATTGGTTTTTGCAGACATTTTAACTCCTTCAATATTTTTTAATTGTGATTTTTCTACAGATTTTTGTAGAATTTTGCTTCTTTTCTTTCTATTTTAACTAAATTTTAATGTATTTTAATGATTTTGCTTTCATTCGTTAATTTCCATATTAGAATTGGATCTTTTTCCTTGATTTTCCTCAAATTTTAATTTCTCCCATTATCATTGTTGATTCTCACATCCTTCAACAATTTTTATTGTTTTGCCTTTTCTCCAACGGTTTTATTGTATTTTCATTGATTTTTGTGGAACCCCTTTTATCGTTTTTTTAGATGTTGACTTCTGTCTATGAATTTTGTAGATATTCGCTATTTCCCGTTTCTTTCTTTTTTTTTCTTTTCTTTCTTTTTCATAAATATCTAATCACTGTCAATCTTTTTCTTTAATTCAATCCTCTTGCAACTAATTTTGAAAACTTTTTTCCTTATAATTTTCGATGCACAAAGATTTTTCATGTTCTAGTAAAATTGGTTTACGATTGAGGATAAAACTGAAGGTCAAAGACTGCCAAAAATCACGTTCCCTCTTTAGATTCTAAAGTCTCTTGAGATTCATAGAAGAACCGAAAATGTTTTTTAGAAAATTCATTGCATATTATTGAAAAGTATACAAAAAAAATTATCAATAACTTTACGAATCTGTCATATGTTTCCCGACTCATGGTAAGTAAAGTCTTTCACAAATATTTTAATGTATGCCAGGTCGATGACCCCCGATCTTTGCGATTATTTCACTCTTTTGCGACAAAATGAAGGATTCTAAATCTAGAATCTTGGCGATAGCCGCATTAGGGCTCGAGTTCCAAAGTTTAATCGGTAACATTCGATGTCCCGTCAAGGGAGCTATAAAAGCGAAGGCGCACATATGGAAGTAAAGTAGTCGAGTGTGTAAAAGAAATAAATTCTTTCTTTGGGGCGTTGAACTCCATCCAGTTTTCTCCAAGCACTTGAGGCTTTTGCTTTCGTTTAACCCTTCAACTAGATCGAACGTGGAAAGTCTTCTCAACAAGTTTCACTAATAATGCCTGGAACGTATAAAATCATTTTTTCTGCATTCCAGCAACTTCATGTTAGTAGATAAAGATGCTAGATAGTCTCTGGTCACTGGGTTAATAACGATTTGCTGATTGTATGGTTTTTAATTTTGCGAGAAATGGGACTTTTTTCACCGTACTTTTTCACTGCCCATCCATTAACCTGTATGATTTTTCCACACAACAATGGCATATTTCATTTCCCATTTTCATTTCCGTAGTTATTGGTTGGTTGTGTGATAAGACCATATTCGGCGTAAAGACCATATTCGGCCATGTCGCGCCAAGCAAACTCCTATCCATAAGTTTACGGGAAACAAATGTATACTTATGATGTCACAATAAGAAATGCTATTCTGAAAAGCAATCAAAAGCAATTTTTTCTTTTTAAAGGTGTATTTACTGAACCGATTAAGTTCCGCATGTTGTTGTAGTATTTTAAAAATAAATCTCAAGACGAAAATGGAGGGACCGCTTTAGAAGCCTTATATGTATTATCCTCAGGGTTTTGATTTCATTTGATTCTGTAAACTTTTCCTGGCGTGTTAGAGAATACAAAAAAATTAATTTTACTTGTTCTTTTTTTAACTGAACCTTTTGAAATAATTCGAAGATTGTATTACTTGTATTCGAAGATTTGACAAAAGTTTTTGCCCATTTCCCATTGTCTTTAAAACACTGCTGCTTTTTTCCAATGATACAATTGATATTTAAAAAAAAATTAGAAACTGCATGGCATAAGGCAAAGAATAGTGTGCTAGCATGGTAATGTAATGCAAGAAAATATTAGTTCTTTATATATCTAAGGAAGTTTTGTTTAACATACACTGGTGTGCAAAACTTAAGCAACGATGTAAATTATAAACAGGTAACCATGAAATTGCAGAAATAGTGTTATTGATAATAGCACAATGAACACGCAATTCAGAAAAAAGGTGACGCGTATGAAAATGTCAGGAACAAAACATCATGGGCGTACTCGCAAAACGAGTACACTTACACGTACAGTCGGTAAGTGTAGTTCACGATTATACGGAAAGAAAGGACGAAGCGCAATTAAAGACAATTGCTGCAAGAGAAAGGCGGTTCTTTCATGAAATATGGCTAGCAGAAATCACGTGGACGATTTCACACGTGGAAGAATGATCGGAAAGCTGGAGGAGGGACGTAGTGTGACCAGTGCAGCTGAAGAGTTCGGAATCAGCAAATATCTCGTTTCGCGTGATTGGGAAGCCTTCCAAACCATAGGTACAGTAGTTAGAAAAGTTGGTGGTGGCAGCCTTAGGAAAACAACTGCAGTGGATGACCGACATATCGTCCTTCATGTTTAAAGAGCCCGATACCTGTCAGCAAACCCAACTGCTCAGCATCTGTCTACACCAACTTTTCGACAATTGTTGCAGTTTACGCCTTCCCAAAGGTGGCATATTGTCTATCTTTGCACCTGAACGCCGCGTCCCTTTGAAAATTGGCCGTCGGTGGCACCTTTTAGGATTATGTAAGGAGTACAAAAATTGTTGTTGTTGTTTGTGATGGCACTTGTCACAGACAAGCACACTGACTTTAAGAAGTCATTTGTGGTTTTAAGCCAAGCATACGTCTCTTGTTCTTTCAGTAGAGCCATCTAGAGCCAAGAGTACGTTACACACAGGTCACAACCTTTTTACGGGGCATACTTCATTCATACATTTCATTCACTCATCCACAGATCGTAATTTAGACCAGAATCAGAGAACGATCACCCCTAATCCAGTACCCCCCAGTGGAATTACTCCAGACATGGAGGCCTTTGTGATCACGACAGATTTATGCGTGCGCCAGGCACCAAATATGTGGTGAGACTTCGGACGGCGAGGTACGAACTCGCAACCCGAGGGAAGCGAATCCAACGCCCTACCAACCAGGCTATCCCGGCCTGTACAGCGCCTGGACATCTCATCAATGGAGTCGTGTTCTCTTTACGGATGAGAGTCATTTCAGTACCACAAATGATTCTCAACGCCTGTTGATGTAGAAAGAGGTCGAGACACGGTTTCATCCCAATAACATCACAGAAAGAGACCACTGCTGTGGTCCTTGAGATGTCATCGGCGATACATTATGCTGAATTCGGACTGAGCTCCACGTTTCCGATAGAGATTCTGTAACCGGAAATTACTATTGGACCAGTCTTCGTTTTTATGGATGGCAATGCACGGCCACAGCGGACTGCTGATGTTCAGCAGCTACTGGAAAATGAGGATAGCACTCGAATGGATTCGTTAGCATTCTCTCCTGATTTAAATCCCATAGAAAGTGTATAGGATGCTTTGGGGAGACGGCACGATTACATCCTCCGTAGAACAACCAACAACTGAAACAGATGCTGATTGAGGAATGGGCACTCTTACCTCAAGAACTGTTGGACAATCTGGTGCTGAGTATGGGGAGACGATGCGAAGCCACCATTGCAGTAAGGGGAGGGCATATCCCATACTAAGGAACATCTGCTTGCTGTTCTTCCTCTTGGACAGACAATCATGTGTAACGATACTATGAGTTCAAAAAAGACTTTTTTTGTTTGATTCCATACTGTATGCATTGTATTCCTTTTTGCGCAACTATGCTTTCGTCATCGTTTAAGTACAAAATTCCGTCTCTTATTTCTGAATTTCATGTTTCTCAAATGATTTCTCGTGAAGCTATGGTAAAAAAAGGCACCTGTTGCTTAAGTTTGGCACACTAGTGTATTTTATTGAGAAAACCATTAAAGCCAAGCTACACAAAACATTTGATTGAAATTTTTATGAAACCTTTAACCCGACGAACAAATTGGTTGTTAAAGACGGCTAATAATAAAGAATAAATTAAGCATGTGCATATCAGATGATGTTTTGAAGCACATATAATTCGAACTAGAGCTGCAAAATTTAGCCAATCATTCACATAAACACAAACATTTTTTTTATCAGCAAACATGATCGGCAATCTTAATATAAATGTTATTTTTTTCTTAGTAATTTAAAAGCAAAATTTCTTATTAGAAATATTTTTATATTACTTTAAAATTCAAAATTTTACCTTTTCTATAGTACCAATTTCATTTCTGTACAAGTTTTCGGTTGAATTATTATTTTTTTCCCAACATTTAATAAATTATTGAATAAGGAAATTTGAAGAGTGTCGGTGTATTTAAAAAAATCGTCTGCTTTCATTGGCATTTACATTTTAATTTTTAAAAAGATTCCAACGATAAAATAGTTTTGTGTCAGATAATATTCTATACAAAAGTAGTATTTAAATTAAAAATATTAGATTTAAAATATTTTAATCTTGATCAACGCCAAGTGTAGCAGTTTGTTATTAATAAAATCGCAGTTTTTTATTTCAATCGTAACATTAAGACGTTGGCGAATCGCGTAGATTATTATAATACATTTTTCCAAAATTTAATAAACTGTTGAATAAAAAAATTTAAAGTCTTGATGTTTTTTAAAAAAATCTTCTACTTTCGGTGGTATTTCCATTTTAATTTTTAAAAAAGAGTCACACAATAAGAGATTTTTATGCCTGACTATATTTTATATGAAAGTAGTTTTTGCATTCAATATATTATGTATAAAATATTTTAATCCCTATAAACACCAGGTGTATCAGTTAATTATTAACAAAGTCGAAATTTTTTTACTTCGACCCTAACATTTATTTAAGGCGCTGACGAATCGAGGAGATAAATATTATATTTTTTTTCCCAAAATTTAATTAATTGTTAAATAAGGAAATTTAAAGATTCTCGATGTTTTTTTTAAAAAAGCGTCTGCTTTCATCGGTGTTTCCACTTTAATTTTTCAACAAAGATTCACACGATAAGAGAATTTTGTGTCTGACGATATTTTATACGAAAGTAGTTTTTTTACCTTAAAAATATTAAATATAAAATATTTTAATCTCGATCAACGGCAAGTGCATCAATTAGTTATTAATAAAATCGAAGTTTTTTACTTCAAACATAACATATATTTAAAGCGTTGATAAATTGCAAAGATTATATATTTTTTTCAAAATTTAATAAATTATTGAATAACGGCAACAGAAACGTTGTGATGTTTCGGAGTTCCGCGGCATGACAAAGTGGTCACGAGCACCTTCACATCTTAATCTGGAATAGTTACTTTAATTTGTAAATTTAGGGAATGGTTAAATTTAATTGGATAAGTTTGAGCGAGCGCAATAAAACTTTAACGTCATGAAGTTTGATATAGTTGTTAGAGTAGAACTTTTAAGATATAATTATGAATTTAAATAATATTTAGATTATTTATGGAGTAAACAGAACTTTAATGGAATTACGTTGCACGTGCTTTTTTCTATGGGTACTGATTTAGTTATTTTGGACTATTTATTTTCGAAAAAATCCAGAAACCTTCACGCGTATAGCTGCTCATTGTAGCTATCTAAGACCGAAAGAGGAATAATTTTGAGAGGAAATTTAAAGTGTCTCGTTGATTTTAAGAAATCGTCTGCTTTCATTGGAATTGCCATTTAAATTTTAAATAAAAGATTCAGACTATATGAGGATTTTGTGTCTGACGATATTCTATACAAAAGTAATTTTTACATTAAAAATATTAGATATAAATCAATTCCAGGTGTATCAGTTAATTATTAATGAAATCGTAGTTTCTTACGTCAACCGCTACATATATTTCAAGAGCTGACAAATCGAAGAGATTATTATAATATTTTTTCCCCAAAATGTAATAAATTATTGAATAATAAAATTTTAAAAAGCTTCGATGTTTTTTAAAAAAATGTCTGCTTTCATTGGTTTTGCCATTTAAAATTTTAAAAAAAGATTCAGACGATAAAATAATTTTTACTAATGATATTTTATACAAAAAGAGTTTATACATAAAAAATATTAAATATTAAATATTAAAATCGTGATAAATGGCATGTATATTCGTTAATTATTAATAAAATAGTGGTTTTTTATTTCAACCGTAACATATATTTAAGGAGCTGACGAATCGCAGAGATTATTATTATACTTTTTTTTCCAAAATTTATTAAATTATTGAATGAGAAAATTTAAAGGGCCTTGTTATTTTTTGAAAAACTCGTCTGCTTTTATAAATATTACCATTTTAATTCTTTTTAAAAAGACAAATAAAAGAATTCAGAGGATATGAGGATTTTGTGTCTGACGATATTTTATACAAAAGTAGTTTTTAGATAAAAATTAATAACCCAATCAAATATTTACATAAAATATTTTAATTCCAATCAAAGACAGATTTATCAGTTAGTTATTAATAAATTAAAAGGTTTTTTTGGGTTTTTTTTTACTTTATTTGCAACAAATATTTAAGGCGCTGACGAATCACAAAGATTATTATTATTATATTTATTTTTTTCCAAAATTTAATAATGTTAAGAAAATTTAAATATTCTCGGTATTTTTTTAAAAATCGTCTGCTTTCATTGTTATTGCCATTTTAATTTAAAAAGGAAACATTCAGATGATATGAGAATATTGTATCTCACGATATTTTATACAAAATTAGTTTTTACATTCAAAATATTAGATATAAAATATTTTAATCCCAATCAACGCTAAGTATATCAGTTAGGTATTAATGAAATCCAATAATGAAATATATTTAATGCACTGACGAATCTGGGAGATATTTTGTTTTTAAAAGTCATTCCAACTCTACCAAGTATGCTTAGATAAGGAATTGAATATAATATACAAGATAAGGAGAAAAAGATACAAGATAAGGAATTGAATACAAGATAAGGAGAAAAAAAATATAATACCTAACTTGCGGAATCAGAAACTTGCTAACACAACGAACATTTAAGCTTCGAGCATCACTTCTTAATCTCGGATATTTAAATGGTTCTAAATTACCATAACCTATTCGTCAGCACCGTGATTAGGGATTTATCAACACCAGGCGGCGCACCTGAATCAATTTCCTGCTGTTTGTCTCCAGAAAATGGCAACGGGTGTTATTGAGGACGACGTGGAAGCTGCATTTCATTACATGGAATAGTATAATATGTAATAAATTCTTTACGTAATAATCAATAAATGAAAATTTAAATTACTTGCTTATAATATTTTATCCTTCATTAGGTATATGGTTTGCAAGATATCTAGTTAGAAATAACTCCTGAAAAGAAAAGGTAAGTGAAAATCTAACTTTTAATATAATAATTATTATGTTTTATAAAATATTATATATATTAATATTTGGCGATCAGTTGCTTATTAGTTATGTTTAAATTAAATTAAACCTCTTATGCATAATTTGATGTTTTTAATTACTTCAACAATTAAACATCGATTTAGGGTAGACATAAAAATCGTGTTATTTTAATAACTTGACACTGCTCTGTATATATATATATATATATATATATATATATATATATCATCTCAACAAATAATAAAGGTGTGTGTGTGTGTTTGTTCTAGAGCTACCAAACATCGCACATATATATATTTTGGAAAGAGAAAATGCATCCCCTTGGACAAATTTTTTGAAAATGTTAATTTTATTTTAATTAATTAAAAATTAATGGAAATTACGGCATTATTGATATAATTTCAGAAAACATTATTGCATAATTATGAATTTTACGCTGTTTGAAAATTTAAAATATTATTTTTAATGCCAAACGATTTATTTTCAATTTTTAAAAAAATATTTTATGCCTATTTTGCAAATCGCTTCCCATTAATATTTTATCGTTTGTTTCTATTAATATTGCTATGAAGATATTTTAAACCTATTTTGCAATAATATATTTCGTCATGAAAGTGAAATTGAAATCGTTTTCTATTGATATTTTATCGATTGCTGCAATTATTATTAAAAACATTTTAAGCCTATTTTACAACATTATATTTAATCATAGAATCGGAATTTAAATCGTTTTCTATTAATACTTTATCGTTTATTACTATAAATACCGCTATGAAAAATATTTAAAACCTATTTTACAAAAGTATATTTCATCATGAAAATGAAATTCAAATCATTTTATATTAATATTTTATAATTTTTTGCTATTAATATTGCTACAAAAATATTTTAAGCCTATTCTACAACATTATATTTCATCGTGAAAATGAAATTCTTATCGTTTTCTATTAACATTTTATCGTTTCTTACTTTTAATATTGCTACAAAAAATATTTTATACCTATTTTACAACAATATATTTATTTCATCTTAAAGTGAAATTCAAATCGTTTTCTATAAATATTTTATCGTTTGTTACTATTAA
>JAPMOR010038107.1:0-20634 GCA_026543865.1 Argiope aurantia | reverse complement strand
CCACAAATATTGTATAATATTGTATGACATTTATCTATATTCGTAATATTGTTCAATATTGTAGAATATTGTTTAATATCATATAATATCGCACAATATTGAATAATGTTATACGACAGGCTGTGCTTTTTTTGGGGGGGGGGGATATTTGAAGTCAAAGGTCTATGCCAACAAGCCCACAAGGACATCGAAGGAGGAAATTCAAAGCTGCATCAACGAAATACAGCCACATTTACGCAAAAACGGTCATGAAAAAATTCGACAAAAATGTACGTATGTTCCAGCAGAGCCATGGAGGTCATTTGCCCTATTTGATATTCCATACATAATCCTATCCTGTGTACTTTACGATTCAATAAAAATATAGCAATTTAAAGGGAAAAGACTGTGTGTTTTTATTTCATTCAAATCTTAACACGTAGTTCTATCGGGTAACGCTCCATTTTTATTAACCTAAACTATCAGCTGTTAAAGGTTTTTTAATATGGTTGCTAACACTTTACTGCAGGCAAATTCAATGGTACTGATCGCAAATTGAAATTTTGCGTTAATTTTTGGGACACTATAAAATAAACAGCGTACTTATAATTATAAGAAATCATCAATGTCTTGATATACTTGAAAATAAATTTTCTGTATGTTTTAAAAATAAAATGTCACAGGTTGAGACGTGAATTACATTATTTATAAAGACCATTTAGTTTATTTTAGTTATATTAACGTCCAGTTTGAAGCAACACTAGGGCTATTTTGGGACGGACCTCGTAATTTTGAACCGCGGTCAGATGACGAGGACGATACCTGAGCTGGCACCCACTTCTCTACACCACACCATCGGGAGGACGTTTGGTCAGGACGGATTTAACGTGCAACAGACCCCTTTTACACGACGGTTCTTCGGTGGAATCGGGTCTCGAACCCGAAACCTTACCACCAGGCCACCGCGAAAGGCCATATTCATGCTCCTAATAGCTTTCCGTAAGCAAACTCATACTAACATGATGAGCAACATTAAACAAGTTATTTATTCTTCTTCAAAATCTTGCCTCGATTGGTTTATTTAAATGTTCAATTCGTTTTTCTTCATTATTTCGATAATTTTTAACAGCACGAATTAAACACATTTTTACCCCATCGAAAGGAGGGTTCAAAACAACGAGAGCTTAATTATTGGTATTTATCAGTTTTAACGGCAACCAAAAAGGGCCAAGAAAAAATTTCGCCAAATTTATGAAAATATACTCAAGTACATAAATATATATAGAATAAATATGTGCATAAATATTGATCAAATCACATGCGAATCATATGCTGCCAACTGAAATCGCAAAATTGGCGAAATTTTTTCTTGGCGCATTTTGGTTGCCGTTACAATCGACAAGTACCGAATTATTATTTGGTAAGATGAAATCACGTAAGAAAAAAGAGAATGCCAAATTCTGTAGTAAAACCTTTCTCTCTCTCTCTCTCTCTCTCTCTTTTTTAGAAGCTTGAAAAATTAAGTGATCATCAATTTTGGAAAAAATGTGAGGTCCATCATTTGCGGCAGAAATTGACAAATCTTGCAATAAAATGACCCGTAAGCGAGAAAAAGAATAGAGAGAAGAGATTACAGTAGAAATATTTGAATAGAGACTCAAAATATATTTAATATATTTAATCCCTACTGAAAACATTAATTGTTTTACAGAAAGATATCAATGTCAAAACTCCAAATCAAATGTTAATGCTTATTGTAAAATGAGTAGCTATTTTGTAAAAACTTTTAATTCTAACTTCCTTAGAGAGGTATGAAGATCCTTTAGAGGCTAAGAAAAACCAAAACACTCCCATTTTTATGCCTTGCCTTTAGTTGGCTTATTGATAAAGTATCGGCATCGGGGTTTAGTTTAGTTTAGTTTAGTTTAGTTATTTTAACGTCCCGTTTGAAGCAACACTTGGGCTATTTTGGGACGGACCTCGTAATTTTGAACCGCGGTCAGATGACGAGGACGACACCTGAGCTGGCACCCCCCTCTCCACACCACACCACACCAGCGGGAGAACGTTTGGTCAGGACGGATTTAACGTGCAACAGACCCCCTTACACGACGGTTCTTCGGTGGAATCGGGTCTCGAACCTG
Organism: Argiope aurantia; assembly: GCA_026543865.1. Lineage (NCBI taxonomy): Eukaryota > Metazoa > Arthropoda > Arachnida > Araneae > Araneidae > Argiope > Argiope aurantia. The sequence continues at coordinate 18,511 of JAPMOR010038107.1, read as the reverse complement.
AAACCCTCCGGTTCCGAAGCCGAGACCTTACCACTAGGCCACCGCGGCCCATCGGCATCGGGGATTCCAGGTTCAGAACGCTGTATTGATAAAAGTGATCCTATATTCAAGAATTTTGAGCTGAAAAAAGCAGTCAACAGAAGAAACTGTTCGGCAATTTTAACCCAGTAATGGCCCATTGTTAAAGTGACTTTGAATGACTCAAACAAATTATCACTATTATTTCTTTAACTTTTTCACTTTCTCGCATGGGCAGTATAGAGAAAGTGCAGCAAACGTCAAAAAAATCGAACTTGAAATTTCGACGAATCTCGATTTTTTAGACTTCTCCGAGTTCGAAAAGCACATTTTTTGGAAAATGCCCGTCTGTCTGTCTATCTGTGACAAAGATAATTCAAAAATACTTTGATCTGGGCGGAAGAAATTCGGTCTATGGTCTTTACAACAAATTTGCAGATTGGTCTAAGTAAAATCAGCTGGAAAAAAGTTTGTCTGTCAGGCTGTTCGAATATAAGTGAACACTATAACTACTAAACGAAGAGAGCTAGATGGATGAAATTAGGTACACAGATTTAACATCTATAGTGTAGATATCTGTCAAATTGTCAGTGTGTTAAATCCAATAACGGGTTGTCGGTCTGTATTTTCAAAATAAGAAAATGCGATAATTATAAAAAAGTAATAACTTTAATACATAACATTTGGTATGGGCTTTTGTGATTACAAGTGTAATTCTGTGACAAATTTATTTTTCGATTGGAAAAACGCGCCTAAAACACAAATTCGTTTACCGAATACTATTAACTGTATACCAAAGATTAATGTCAAAAAAAAAACTCGCCAAGGATGATATTGATTAACATTCAGTAAAAATACTTAATTCAAGCTAAGAGTTAATATTTCGTAATTATTCTACGCCAATGCCCTGTAAGGGTTTCTCTGAAATGACGAAGTTATTAAGGAGTATCCGAGAGCGTTTTTGGGAGAGCATTCCCGCTGGTTTAAATGTTCTCCATTGTACTGGGAAAATCAATGTTAACTCTTTCCACACACCTTTACGGATGACGAATATTTTACAAGCGGTTATTACGTAACCAATATTGAAAAGTCACAAATACCAGTGATCAATACTTTTCAAAGAGGGGTGTGATTTAAATCCTTGACATGATCTTACTGGTGATATTTCGATTAAAGGTCTTGAATCACGATAGAAAGTAACAATCGATACGATTTGTCCAATGGAAGCTCTCAAACAAGAACTCTATTATGCAGTCTGTGAATGGGTTGAAAAGTGAACGGACCGGTTATTCTTAGAATTATCGTATCATTGAATCGCATATCACTGAAAATGGAGCTATCACAGGAATGTGTTCATAATTGTGAAGTCACCGCTCCGCTATGATAACCGATCCTTTTGACTTTCCGATATTCGCATTTGACAATGCATTATCCCACTAAGATCATTTCTAATTGCCTGTGACATGACTCTCTAATGGCATACATTCTTTTCGCTCTGCAGGCGCCATCTATTGGCAGAATATAGAACTAAAGTGAACATTTTAAAGAAATGACTTTTCTTTTAAATTCAACTTTTTAGAAAATAATTTACTCCAATAAATAAATTAAATTAATAGTTTTGAAAAAATTAAAATTAAAAAGTAATCTGAAATAGATAAATGAATTCAATCACACATTACTTAAAGTAGTAAATTAAGTATTAATTACAATCAATAAATTTCATATTTAATAATAATTAATAATTTTTAATTAATAATATGATTGAAATGACAGATATTTGGAACGAATATTTAAAAATAGCAGCAGCAAAATTATTTGTTATTAAAAAAAGTCTTGCATTATGCATCTCTACACTCCTTCACTTCACAGTATATCAATGCATTTATATATCAACAGTATTTTACCAAATTTCTTGCATAATCCAAATTTTCCAGCATCCGAACAGAAGTTACTCTCAATTAGTTCGGGTTCCCAAGGTTCCATTGTATTAATTATTGAAATTTCGTTTCAGATCCGCGCACAGCCGACTGGCTGCTGATGGGCAACCAAATGTATCCCTTTCTTATAGCAGCGCTGTATTTGGCCACTACAAAGCTCATTGTACCCATGGTGAGGCGGAAGAGGAATCCAATCGAACTGCGCTGGCTAAGCGTTGCATATAATATTGGAATGTGTCTTCTCAATACCTGGGTACTCTATGAGGTGAGTGCTCAGTATAAAATCATTATTTTCGCTGAATACTCAAGAAATGATTTTGTTCCATTCTACGTTTTAGATTCGAACTATAGAGAAAGTGTAGTTACCGTCAAAAAATACAAAATCGAGACAGTGATTAATTTCCGCGCTTCAGACCTTCCCCGAGTTCGAAAAACATTTTAGGAAAGTGTCTGTCTGCCCATCTGTGACAAAAATAACTAAAAAAATGCTTTGTGCTAGATGGATGAAATATGATATAGTATAGTCTATACATTAAACTTGGGCAAATTCCAATCAGAAGAAGTCTCTCTGTATATCTGGTTGTTTCAATATAAGGAAGGAAACTATATATAAGGGAGATACAAAGAGGGTTAAATGGATAAAATACGGTACACACATTTAGCATCTATAATATAGTCACCTGCCAAATTTTGAGCCAAATCCACAAAGGTGTTAACCTTCTGTCGGTCTGTTCTTTCAAAAGCCTGTAAGTGCAACAATTTAAATACATAAAATTTGATATGGGAGTTTGTGACTACAAGTTTAGTTCTGTGTTATTTTTTTCCATCGGTTGGAGAAAATCAAGTGTCCAAAACAAACATTCGATTTTGGGATATTATTAATCGCGTGCCAGGAATGAATCGCCAAATAACTCGCCAAACATCACACGATAGATTCAGTAAAAGAGCTCCATTCACGCCAAAAGTTTCGTAACTATTGTATCCCAATAGCATGCAAGGTGTTCTTTGGGATAACACCTTTATTAAAAAGTATACAAGAAAGTTCTGCGGAGACCATTACCGCTAGTTTAAAGTATGGCATTTTTATCAGAGGAATATAGCATTTTTATACATAAAAATACTATATTTAATGATCAAAAAGTTTTGGGAGGATTGTTATGACATAGAATGTATCAGTGTATAAATCATTATTTATTACATTTCATACGCTTCCCATACTATTATGCTCGTGTTCTACTTTTTGCCAGCCTTCAAAAAATGGTTTTAAGTCCTTTTTCTGAAAACTCTGCAGAATTTGTAGAGCATTTTTTTCTCTTCCTTTAGCCATTACTCTACCGTTTTCACATCGAATACTATAGAGGGACTAATCGTTACAAGACTCTATTATTGGCATGAAACGAATAAATCAAAATTTCCCATTCAAAAAAATATTTTTAAATCCTTTTTCTGAAAACTCTGCAGAGTCTGTAGAGCAATTTTTTTCCAAAAACAGCCCCAAACCGGTGATCGGGAACTTGCAGTTTCAGTCATGAAAATAAGAAATGCACTTCACGCTGATGAAATACGAAAATTGTGGGCTGGAATACGATTAATTTTTTTACCAAAATGTCATGCATATTAATGTTAGTGTGAAAAAGCACAAAATTTGAATTCATTCAGCAAAATTTAGTTCCGTTTTAGGAATTTGTTCAGTATTATCTGTAAATGTTAAGTGATTATCACAAAGCACCAATTATAACTTGATCGACATTTGATAAAGAAAAGAAGTACTGTTCGTTTCAGTATCCCGTGACTACCATTTTTCGATTCTACATCGCTAAGATAGAATCGCCGAAGGAGAACAGAGGATAGCATTTCCGGAATTCTTTGACCTCGATTTCAGCCCCATTACACACTTTGTCATTCAGTTTTTTTTCCACGCTTAATTTTAATTAATTTCATTTTATGTTGTTTCTGATCGCATATTCTTATATTTTCATTAAAATTAAAATTTACGTCATATTCTTGCTCAGTTACATTCCAAATTTTGAAAAAAAAATTCACAAAATTAAATTTTTTATTTCATTAAACTAATTTATTTTATGGCTGTATTTTAAGGATGAAATCTGAGCATTGTCGTCTGTTTATATAAGACGTAAAATGAATATTCAAAAACTAACAACGCCGGAAATATTTGTCAAGAGAAATATTCGATTCATGATTCGAATCCTATTTGCTCAATCGCCATTTTCTTCGCATTACTGCTGGGTATACAACAGAATATACAAAGAAGAACAAAACAAGCTTTAAAGTAAAAAATTTAGAAGTATCTCTGTATTGGTTCGTCTGCCTGCAGTTTAAGTATCCTCATCTCTTACAGTATTCACAATATGCACACTTTAAGGAATCCGCTTAAGTGGCAATGCTATGGCCAATTGAACCATCATGGCAAAAGGTTTAAATTAAGAATTCCTGATACTTTATTTAGCTTAGGCATACCTCGAAATATATTTCCTGTACAAATTACAGTATTCGTAACATTTTAATGGCATACATTAGCCGGAACAACTGTTAATGTCCCTTCACACAGCATGTGTCGTAGCCGGAACAACTATTAGTGCTGCTCACATGTGTGCGATGTTACCGATGAAGGTTATTGACTAGTACCGCAATCTGTGTGATGACTGATGTGCGTTGATAAGTTTTTAAAATGAATTTCACAAATACTGACGAACCCTGGCAAGCTTTGGACTTCGTAGGACGTGCGGTCATTAAAGGGGTGAAGTTCCATAAGTCGGATTAGCCCTTTATTTACCGAATTATTTCACCGTCAATTTTTCAAATTCACTTTTGAATCATTATTTAAGTTTTGACACAGAATAAACCTAGGAAGAAAAAACCCCAAATACAATAAATTAAGATTTTTTTAAATGTCATTTTTAGTTGAACGTATTTCTAATAGAAAGCCGATGTCATTCTTTCAAATACCGTTTGAAAAATAATAATAGTCGTGTTGTGAAGATATCGGCCGTTTTTAAAAAAGTCTTCTAAAGTACCGTCGGTAAATAAAAGGTTAACACGTCTTGTCATCTGTATTGTTTGATGTTTGGTAATGTAGAATTGCTTTTTTTCTTGGTGGCATATTCTATTTAACATAAGGACTAATAGCATTCAAATTGAGAATACTCTTGAGATCTCATCCCTGTAAGATACTTGACCAACTTGATATCTCTTGAAGATACTTGACCAACCTGTTATATCGCAGAAGATCGGTTACGATCAGCCCATTTCGAGGCTACGTGAAAGTTTTTGGACTACTCGTAACTAATAGATAATACACTTGGACAGACAACCGATTCCAAATTTGCATCCCATACTAATAGGAAGGTATTCAACTCTCGAGGGATTAAATATTCCACCGGTTCGCATATTCGAGGAGGGGGGGGGTCATGAAACGAAGCCACAGTTTTGCTAGGAAGTTGTCATGATTCTATATACTTCGAAAGAAGTCGATTAAACAGGTTAATTGGTATACCGTAGCTTGATGGCGCAAGAATCGGGACCATTCTAGATGCACCAATATTATAACAATCCGCTTTTGACAATTTATATGCTTAAATGTTAGGGTTAATTTATACACAAATCCAAGAAAATGACCTATTCAATATTTCCCTTTATGAAGAGAGAAGCCCAGAGATTATCTCTTGCATTTTGATTAATTAATTGTCCATCGGATTACCTTTTCTGAAGAAAGTTCAGAGAATAGTTTCAATTCTTTTCCGTGAACGCGCGTCATAGTCACTGAATGCTGTTCTGAAACGCAATCTAAATTAAATCCTTTAATAAACAAATTCTTTACAAGCATCGCGTAATCCACGGATATTTCAAGTACTCCCAATCAAATCAGTAAGACAGCCCTTTTTCAGAATGGTAAATGGCATGAAATAATCAGAAAAAGAGGAAGCTACGATTTACAAGTTACGAGAAAACTTTATTACATGCAAGTTTTTGTACAGTCATCCTTTCAACTTAGTACACTAGATTAAGTCTTAAAAGTAAAGATAAATAAGACGTAAAATGCAATATAAAAACAATATAATAAACGCAGTCTATACAAATATATCCCGTTCACAAGTCCGCCGCTTCACTGGTGGGTCCTGCCGTGTTTTTGCTTTGCATAGTGCTCCATCAGCGCCTGTAGAGCTTTTTCAACCTGAAAGGCAAGAGAAAATGCAAGAATTTCAAGTTGTTTAAGTTATAATACTATGAAAAGCAGCAAATCTAAAATTGAAAGCAACAACAAAAATGAGAGTAACTGAAGACTTTCATTTACTTAAAAATTTCTTCAAGACAAAACAAAATTTAAAAAGATATACATTTAAAAATTCCAAAATATTACAGGCGACTTCATCTCATTTTCCTCTTCATTACACTATATAGATTTATTCTGAACAAAATTTATCTTGCAATTCGAATAAATGTTAATTTTTTTAAGACTTGTGTATAGCGCTAAATTTATGAAAATTTCATGTTTTTCTTAACTTCATTTTAATTTTCTAAAAACAATCGAAATAAATTGATAGATATAAAATAGTTCATACAAGAGAATTGTAATGTACATCTCTCTTAATTGGGCTTTCATTCGCTAGTTTAGTTATATTAACGTCCCGTTTGAAGCAACACTAGGGCTATTTTGGGACGGACTTCGTAATTTTGAGCCACGGTCAGATGACGAGGACGACACCTGAGCTGGCACCCCCCTCTCCATGCCACACCACACCAGCGGGAAAACAGGCTTTCATTCGCAAGGACGGTTCCAATAGTATGCGATTTCGAAGCATTCCTATATGGTTGGCGACCAGAGTGACAACTGAAGGGCTTTAATTCGCACCTTCAATTATCACTCGGGTCGCCAACCATATAGGAATGCTTCGAAATCGCATACTATTGGAACCGTCCATGTGCAGTTTCTGCTTTATACAACTAGCGGCGCGAATAGCCTAGAGATAATATATCATTGAATTGCATCTCTGTGGACATATGAAGTTCCAATAAGGTAGTGGTCGGGGCCTCCATAATAAAACTTATTTTAGAATTTCGTTTTCTCAAGCAAATTAAAATCTATGCACAGAATTAACATGGGGCGGGTGTGTTTTTTTTTTTTACTTTGAATTAGATAACATATACAGCTTACCATAGCTCGCATAAAATTCCCGTCTCCTAACATTTGCAGCAGGCTTTGAACATCCATCTCGAGTAGCATGCCGGTCAGTTTACCAGCTCGCTCTGGATACCACTGGTAAACATAGTAGTACAGCTCCTCCCCTATCATCTCTTTCTGCTGCTGTTCGCTCATATAGCACATTCCATAGCTGCTGATAAAACTTTGTTCGTTGTTGTAAGCAGTTTCAGGTACGACAAGCCGATTGTACTGCCCATAAGGAAGCGGCTGAATTACTGTTGCTGATTTGTTGTTATGGTCTTTGCGGTTGCTTCTTGATCTCCTTTTATTACGATTCATAGTAACAGCAAAAGCCTGATGATAATAAACTTAAAGTTAATGAGCAACGTTCTTAAAGAAAATCAGAGGATAAAGATGAGGTTGAGCTTTAAATACCTTTTGTATACACGTGTAATGATTTCCTGGGTACGTTTCTGTTGCCACCTGTTGAAGATATATATCGTCATATATTGGTTTCAATTCGAAAAGTATAGTGATCTTGTGTCCAAAGAGTTGATAGTTGCATGTTAGAAATTTCAATAATTTAGGACAGTTCAATTGTATCGAAATTCCATTTTGGCTTTACTTCAAAGCTATTTTGAGATGTATCTCATAAATTTGAACCTCAATAGATGGTTAAAAAATTGCAAACAATTATTTACTTAAATCGATGCAAATACAGAAAACCACACTCTTTTCTTATATACGCTGATTGAATACATAATAAAAATCACTTCGAAACATTCAAAAATTTTGAAGGCACCAATGAATTTATATGGAATAAATTTTGGGACATCATCGAATGAGTTTGGTAAATTTACTCGATGATGTAAACGCTAAAAAGGAATAATTGTTTGAGCGAATGTCAAAAAATGGACCTGAGTAAGTTTTTTTGATGAATGTCTGATAACGAATCCAGAAACATTCAATTAATAAAAGTTTATAAGTTAAGTATTATAATGATAAAAGTGAGTTAATAAATGCATAAGTAGCAGAATTAGAACAAACCAAAATTTACCAGAAAACGAGTGCTTTATTGAAATTCAATTAATCCTAACACTCACCAAAATAAATCAGAAATATACTTCGGATCATTTAAATTTCAGAAAAAAAAATCTAATTATTTAGTGAGGCTTCAAAAAATTTCTCTAAAACAAGATAGAAATTGTTGAAAATGTAATGGATCGAAAATTTGAAAAAGCGATCGAATCCTCTGGTAAATGGTACAATCATAAACAACAAGGAAATCATAGAATATATATGATTGGATTCAATTTGGAAACGAAAAGTTTCTGATCCAACTATGATATCTTCGAGCATTCTTACCTAGAATGATTTTGCATCTTTACTAAGAAGTCATAACACACATCAAACGGGATATCGGATCACATAGCAATAGAAATGCTAAAGAAGTTGCGTAGTTTTTTTAATCAAACATTTCCATCATTTCTAATTTATGAACATGTTTTTGTTCCTAAAAGCATTCAAGACCAGCCGAGGTCTGGCTTCTTAGCTAATTGTAGAAATTGTAATTTGCTAAAATATGCAAATCCTTTGATTGAAAGTATGTCCTTTGGCATGAGATACTGAAACTCTTCTTGTCACAACGTTTCTTAGTCTTTTTAAAGATATTTCTTATTATTAGGTTATTAATCCTCGAGGGTTTTTTTATCAGATGAAAAATACTATTTTTTTTATTGTTCTAGTATTCAGATTTTAACTATATATATATAAACAAAGTTTATCTAGAATAAATAATATGCTTATATTATAGCTGAGATATCGAAATATACAATGATATTCAGATTAACGCTTTCAATTTATAAGCACGTTTCACTATCCATTATGCCACATAGGCTATACTATATTGTATATTTTAAAATGTGACGACTAAATTCAACAAGTTAATTTTGTTTTAAAATCTGAACTAAAATATTCTTATCATTTGTAAGTGAATGTTGTGTAAAGGAAAAAAAAATCATTTAACTTTAATACTCTTTTTATAAAAATTAAGGTTAAATTCAAATTTTTCGTATAAGAATTAGATCAAATAATTAAAAATCTCCATCATTTTTAACTTTTAAAAAGTTAATTAATAATTGAATATCTATTATCAGTATAAATAGCAAAAGGAATAATAGTATTCGTGCAGAAGGTAATCAACCACTCTAATTAGTTTCTTGTTTCTTAGATGGCGCCACAAGCGCAATTCAGCTTACACAAATTTCTTCCATTTAATTTGTTTGCAATATTACAGGGTTTGGTGCAGCCGTAGAATGTTTTGTTTTTTTAATTTAAAATATTCTGTTTGATGCCTATTCAGATGGCATAAGCATCGTGAGTTCAGTTTCCTCGATCAAGCTTTAACGGTCTTTATATTAGAAAAGTATAATAGACTAAATAGTGCTCTTAATGCTTAGGGGCGCCATCTAAGAAATAATGAATTAACTAATTAGATCGCCTAATGCAATTATATAAAAAAATGTATTTGCCTATACATCTTTTCACGTTCTTTAGCGAAGACTGTTTAATCAAGAGAAACAAATTTGATTCGAATATAATATGAAGATTTAAGAATAGGTGCATTTGAATAGTTTTTTTAATTCGAATTTAGGTAAACAAAATGTTAGAATGTTTTGGAAATTTGGAATGTTTTCAAAAATATTATAGCACAAAAATTATTTTACACCACTTTAAAGTACAAAAAGTTATATTTTCATTAATCTAATTTACTTGTTCAATTATATTTCTTAACAATTGTTAAAAAGAATTCTATGAATAATTTTTAATTATTCTTCCATTATTACATTGAAATTCACATCGTTTACATATCTAATTCAAACCAGTGTTTATTTTTCGTTTGTAAAGCTAATTAATGGAAATTCTAAGTATTTCTTTTATATTCTTTGGGATAATTATGTTCAAATTTATTATCAATAAAAAAATAATTCAAAACTTTGAATTGAAATTGAAAATATCATTTAAAAAGAACTATAGGTGATTAGTTCTGATCACGCTGGAATTTCTTCTACTAATGGTGCTTTGACTGACTAATAGCGACAACTTATGCAGTACATAAGACGTTCTGAAAATCTGAAGATAATTTTCACCTCGTAATTGGCTATTTTAATGAAGGAAAATTCTAAAGGAAACTACTAATATGCAAAGAAGCAGCCAGAAAACAATATTCTACCCCGTTTCCTTCCTTTGCCATTGCGGAAAGATAAACAAATAACATTTAAAACACTAATACACAGTTTTAAAATTATATCAGAGAGGTTGCAGCTGTACATCCATTGATGTACTCATTGATTGAATTGATTAATTGATCACTCATAAAACAATAAATCACTACATTGCATAGCTACGTGTATTAGAGAATAAGAAAATATTTAACAATCCCAAAATGATTAATGCCTTATTAAATAATTCAAAATCACTAATTTATAATTGATGAATTATTTAGTCGGGTCATTTTATTTTTTTTCAGCTTGGAAATCTTACTGTTCTCAATCCAAACTTCGACTGGTTTTGTCAGCCAATAGATTGGTCCAACAGTCGAGAAGCTATGAGAGTGAGTTTTTATATTCACTTGACCATTAGAAATGTCTTAATTATTATATTTAAAATAAGTTTCATTTTCTACATTATTTTTCTATTAATTATCCAATTAATAACTAATAAGATTAAGTGTTTGAATATTAGGGATATTTAAAGCAAGCATTTCATTACTGTGAAAATTTAAAGCATTACTGAAAACAATAATAATTACTGAAGGACAATGAAAATTTAAGTTAATAGTATCACATTCGTTATTTAATAAATGTGCACTTGATTTTGTAATTACAGTTCACTTGATTATTTAGGAATAACTGTAACAATAAAACTGATGGCTTTAACTATGGTTTATTTCCAGAATTGAGCTTATCTTATGTATATATTAAGAAATCCTACAAGGACTTTTTATTGTTCAGGTCCTAGTTTCGAAGCAAGAAAATAATCTAACTAACCATAATGAAATGACATATCCGTAATGCATATTCGCGTCTTAAAATCTCTCTGAATGTAACTGTTTTATTTTTATCTTACATTTTCTTTTGTAGGTGGCTGAAGTGGGTTGGATATTTTTCCTCACAACAATTCTGGAATGTATTACTACGGTAAAGCACATTAAATTTTGTAAAACTAGGCTTAGCTATATATATTATCACATAGAAACTAATGACTTAATAGGATTTACCATGTTTGTTTTTATATTCAGAGATAAGTTTTTCTTAATTTAGATAACTGATTATTAGTAAAATTTTTGGATCACAATAGATGGCTTCGAGAAAGCGTGCAATAAGTGAGAGCATAAAAGGAAATTCTTTAACGTCGCTCTTGTTCTTCATCAAGATTAGCTTCCTTAAGCGACCGCTAGTTCGCCAAAAATGTTGATGTGTTTGATTTTAGTTAATTCTTTTATACATAACTTGATATTCATATTTCTTTCAACAAAATGATATTAAATGTTAACATTTTAGAAGATGTCAAAGCCACGGTATTTAATTATCTTACTCTTGCTCTTTTTACTCTGCTGAACTTTCCGAATGAAGTCAAATCCCATTCTGTCATAATGCTATGAAAATGAACTATCTGGGTAATCTGCTTCAAACTGCCCTATGACTTGTGGCATAAGACCTTTTATAGAACTTGTGGTAATAACATCATAAGCCAGATAAACACCTCCTGACTAGAGTGATCACTTTTGTCTAGTGGTTATGTTAATCGGTTAGGAACACTAACGTTGAGAGTTCGAACCTCAAACAAGCACAAACTGTACTTTACCTCGATAACTTAAAAAAAACGTGATGTGTCACATAAGTAAGTTTTTATACATAGTTTCAAGATCAGAATTGTAAATCTGTATGAAATTTTGAGCTCAATTCGTAAGAAATTTGATCGCTTGTAAATATGTATACTCACATTGTATGCGAATGCGGTAACGGCATAACACAACGACATGGATTAACGAAGTTTGGTATGTATCCTTGCAATCAATATTGTAAATCTGAATCACATTTTGATATCAATTGATTCAAAATAAGACAAACAAAATTTCGTATTTGGTTTTCTTTATTATACTACGAAGCACAAAGTGCACTATACTGCGTGGGTGTTATTCGAATAGCGGGGTGAGGAAATAGGGGATGCTGCTTAATGAGATCGCTTCATATTATACAAAAAATTATATATAGTCTGGAACCAATGTACTCAGATGGATGCAAAAATATTTATTTAATGTGATGATCACTTCGTTTGATGTTATCAAATGTTATATAGAGAAACGCCGATTCATTTCGAACAGGGTTAACTATTGACTTTGATGAAATTTCTCTCTATTTCTAAGAAAACATATAGGAGTCATTTTCCCCCTGGGATAGGGGTTTACGTTCTTTTATCTCGACTGGAACGGTTTGCATTACTTTAAAAGGATAACTGTCTTGATAAATATGGTTTGAACAGTGATAAATTACTGCTACCTCCGATTGAACTACGAATGCAAAACGAATAATAATTTGTGTGCTAAATATAAAATCAAAATTTTTAAAAAGCACAAAAGTTTGGCAAAAAAAAAGAGTCATTGTAATGTTATGTCGCAGTCGAAAATTTCACCGCCGCCTATTTGCACCTTTTTGAAAATTCGTGAGTTTTGTTTGTTTGTAATTATGGCACTTGCCACGGACAAGCCCCGCCATCAAAGACAGCCGAGTTTAAGCCTGAGGGGGAGCGTCTCTTGTTTCTATAGTAGCGCCAACTAGGGCCAAGAGAGCAACTTAGCTACTCACGCATCACTCATTCGCTTGCACAACCCCTTTTTACAGGAGGGCACGTTCACACATCTCACAGAAAGAACAACCATGCCCAAACCGGGACTCGAACCCGGGACGCCCAGATCACGAGGAAGACGCGCTACCCCTATGCCAGGCCGCCGGCTTCGTGAGTTCTTGAGATCAATGCAATTCAACAAAAGTAGAAGCGAGTTAAGCATTTGAGAATTTGAAATAAAAGGAAATGAAACATCATTCAACAAAAATCTTAAGAGTATGAATAATATATTAATCAAGGGTTAAGGAATGCTTGAAATAAGTAATAATTAAGGATTTTTTATTGTTATTTTTGAAATAAATTAAAAACAATCATGAGATAAGTGTTTTTACTCCTTTTCCCTTTTTAAAATCATTATTATCAATTGATTAATGTTGTCAAAATTTTTCAGCTCGAATTGATTACAATAAATGGCGGCTACTGTAAATATTTCGGTTTGAAATTAGCCATAACTTTTAAAACTTACCCTAACCGTAGCAAACACCTATTAAGTTTTTAGCAAAGCCTAAATTTCATGATACGTTTGACGTTATGTATTGTTATATGGATAAAGTAATTTCATCAAAAGTTCATAAAGTCATATTATGAAACAAAAAATATAGTCATGTGATCAAAATCGATAAAAAAAAATACTCCTATCTGCTTTTTGCCTCTTTTTTTTTAAAGCAAAGTTATACTTCCGTTATGCAAATGATTATCAACCATTGACCATTGCTTCGTTATCTAAAGAGCTTACAGAGGCATCATATAAGATTTAAAAAATTATGCTTTATCAATGCAGCAATGTGCATAAAAATTCGATAAATCAGTATCTGGGACCATTATGAAATGAAAGATATGTTCTGATAATGCAAAAATATAAATCATTTAATGAAGAACGACGGTTTCTGAAACAAGTTATTTTGGTGTTAGTCATTTTTAATTCTAAAAATCATTCAAAGAAAGGTTAAATAAAAAAAAAATGTATTCGAAAACTGATATTAAAAGGGAAATATCAATTTTAGAAGCTGCAGAAGTATGATGTATAATACCAAATATTCATGCAGGATTTGGTTTGTAATATTAAATATATTGTTCTCTGGATAGATGGCGCCACATCAAATAATTTTAAATAGGAAATTTTTTGAGCCTATGTTTTCGTACGCAAATGGAATAAATAGGTTAGGAATGAAAAAAAGAAATTATATGGAAGTGTATGTAGTAAAGCATTATGAAAATGCCAAATGGGGCAAATGGTTATTTTATGCACGTTTAAAATATTACTTTAAGTATTAATTCTGCTGTAAACAAAAGATGAATTGGAAGAAAATGCATGCAGTAGAAACCAAGCTAATGCGCCACCGCAAAATCTATTTCTCAAAAAATTCCAATTAAACACTCATTTTATTTGTTTCGATTTTATGCAAAATTTCTCATAAAAGAATGATGAAATGCTGCTTAATCTGTATTATGACTTCGTTTATAAAAATCACAATTTTAGATGGAATGGTCATAATTCAAATAAGAGTTGTCGTTTTGTTTCGTTTTTTCTTTCTTTTAAAATAATAACGAGCATGAATGTTATCCTTTCTGTTTTCTCGAATATTTAGATAATGTTTAACTAGAATCAATAAACTTGAGGCTATCTGAAAGTACTACAAGGTCACGACTGATCCAATTTTTGGATATTAGTAATTCCATGCCCTGGCTTAATCGCCCAAATAACTCGCCAAGGATGACTTGACAAATTTAGTAAAAATGTTAAAATCACGGCAGATGTTAACATTTCGTAACTACTGTACGTCAGTACCATGCAAGGCGTTCTCTGGTATAATACCTTTATTAGGGAATATGCGGGAAGATTTTAGGGAGACCATTCCAGCTGATTTTGTACACTGAATCTGAGAGTAAGGAAATACTTTGACACTAAAAATCAATCAAATAACCAACAAGAAAGCTACATATTTAAATGTAATTGCTATTATACTTATAAAAGCAGACGCTGAATTCTAATTCTGTGAATAACAAATGTTGGCAAAATCTTTAGAGATGCAGATGAAAAGCGGAGTTGAAGAAAAGATGCTACTTCACACTTTCAGCCTTTCACAAAACTTAGAAAGTGAAAGATAAAACACTCCAATTTATTAAAATTTCAAAGATACTTTTTTGATTCATTGCTTATTAAGTACAAATTACAACCAATATTAATTAATCAAATGTCTGTTATTAAATTCATTTTTATTTGCCTATAATGTATTAGTATTTTTTATTATTTATTCCATAGTTTTCTTTCTAAAATAATATAATGCTAGCTGCTTTTGGCGACCACTTCTTTCGCCAAGTTTATGACTTTTTAGGTGATTGGATGATTAATTTGTTATAAGAGACAACTTAAAAACATGAATTCAATCAGTATTCTGCAAATTAAAAACTAAATATATTGCAATCTAAATGCGATATATTTCTAAATATATTGTTGATCTTGAAAATCCTACTACTGAGTAAAAACACGCGACTGAATGTTTTGATATAATTTTAATTCCTTCATAGCATTTAAAAACCTTTTTTCAGATAATGTCCCAAATTGAATTAAAAATATTATTTCTTTTTAAAAAGAAATAGCACAGAAATAAAATTGATATCATTAAAAAGACAATTTTTTTTTTGAGTTTTAAGATAATACATTTTCATTTTTTGAAGATAATTGTTTTAGAAAAGAGAAATATCAGTTTCCATAGGGAAGTCATGACGATGCGACAAGACTTGAAATTAATGTACGGTGGCCAAACCGAAATATTTTGAAGAGATTTGTTTCCAATTTTTTTGCATTCTCTAAAGCTATTTGTAACCAATTCTGGTATCCATCTAGAATAGCAGTTTTTAGGTGAATTTCGGAACGATTGGCATGCTTTTGATGTGCTTGGCGAGAAACCGTTATTTAACCTGTAACCTTACCACGATTACTTATCACGAGGTAGTTAAGCCTATTTTTGAGCTCGATTAAACTTTTTGTTTGAAGTCTATTCCTTTATTTCATTTATATCTTCTTTCCTCTGAATGAATCCCCTTTTTGGCGAGCATTTTTTGATACTTTGGCGAGATAATATTTTGAAGCACTATTAATTAGCTGAACGAAGCGTTGGATTTGATGCTCGTAAAAATATTCAATCAAGGAAGCAGTATGAAATACGTGTGATGGTTTGTTGAAATTTGAATGCTGCCATTCTACGGTAAGTAATAAATGCGATTTCTGTGCCCCGTATTGTTTGAGAACGGATTCTAAACCCTCCGCGCTTTTGCACATGCGTTAGGATGGGATTAATTCGTCAAAAGATGAAAGGAAAAGATGAGATGAAAGATGAAAGGAAACGATGTTTACATTTAACACAAAATTAAACTCGGATTATTCGTGGACTGAATTAAAATAAAACAATATGATCAGAAACAATAAAATACTCGAATACACATGAAAAAAATTGAACTAAAAAGTATCTGATAGGGCTACAATCAAGGTCAAAGAAAGACGAAGAATACCGGAAATGCGCTCATCCTTCCGCGTCTCACTCCTTTAGTGAGTTTAGTTTACTTTAGTTATATTAACGTCCCGTTTGAAGCAACACTAGGGCTATTTTGGGACGGACCTCGTAATTTCGAACTGCGGTCAGATGACGCGGATGACACCTGAGCTGGCACCCCCTCTCCACACCACACCAGCGGAAGGACGTTTGGTTAGGACGGATTTAACGTGCAACAGACCCCCTTACACGACGGTTCTTCGGTGGAATCGGGTCTTGAACCTGAAACCCTCCGGTTCTGAAACCGAGACCTTACCACCAGGCCACCGCAGCTCCCTCTCTTAGAGAGATAGAGTCGTCTGAGCATATTAAAACGAACAGTAAAGTTAGCGTTTTATATATATAGATAGTTGAGGTTGAGAAAAATGTTTTGGATTAAAAAGTTTAGGTGTTCAAACAAATTGTAAACATTTTAATCCCTTATTATAAAAGTTTCCAGTATATTCCTTTATTTTTTTTTCTTGCTGCTTTTATATCCATTATTGTTTGAATATTCATAGATTCTGATTATTCTGAGAAAAAAAGAATCCTATTCTTCAGCTGTCCATACATTTGTTCGAACTCAAGCCCTCATTGTCACTTGGTATGGCTTGAAATTCGCTCCAGGTAAGTTAATAAAATTTTGAATTTCATCATCTCAGAACTTTCTGGAATACAGGATTATTTTTCGAAAATTTATCATTTCATTCAGTATTCTTATGTGAATCCATTTTTAATCTTTGATAGTATATCATGCGAACAGGCTCTCTTATAAAATATAGGATTATATCTTTAATCTATTATTTAATTTATCAGCAATCTTTTAATTACATTTTTGTATTTCTATTATTTTTCTATATTTGTTTTGATAAGCTGGTTTGACATTGACAAATCAAATTTTATCACACTAAATTTTTGAGGGAATATGTATCTTGGATTGATAATTTTTTTTCCTGAAAATTTTAAATCGAAATTTATTTAATTAAAAATAAATTAGTAAATTTAAAGTTGATATCACAGATACTGTGTTTAGTGTGACAGCCGATATATAGATAAATATTTGGCGGAAGCTGGAAGGTTTTTTTTTTCCTAATTGTTCTGACGTATGTGGTTTTATAAAAAAAACTTTATTACTGTTTTCATAAAATATCGAAACAAAAATATGCCAAATTATAATAGTTTTTATACATATTTTTTGTAATTAGATGATTACTTTATAATCAACCTGTATTTTCGTATTTTCAGATAATCTTAATTATCAATTAATCGATCAATAGTGCTAAACTTTTGTTTATTCAAAAGGTACCGTATATTAATGAATTTTAGAAAAATGCATTTCAACATTCCTTAATAATCATAAGAATGAATAAGGAAATCAATTCATGACTAAAAAGAAAAAAAATGTGGTTTATTAAATATTTGGAGGTCGAAATAAAAATAAAAATTCGTTAGGCCTGAAAAAATTTGAATTTTTTTCAGGCCTAACGAAATTTTGTGAAAATTTATTAAAATTTAAATTTATTATACATGAGATTGAATCTGCAGCTTACTTCTAATATACTCAGCGGTTTAAAGTTTTACAATTTTGTTTTGACAGAAAACCTTTTTCTGCTTTTAAATATGCTAATAAACACTTGATATTTAAAAGCAACGTTTTTATTTTATCATTTTCTATGGTCTTCTGTCAATCACCATATAATGCCATGTAATTTTTTCAAAATTTTTAATTAAATAAATTAATTTGTTTAATCTTTAATGAAGTTTAATGAAATTTCTAAAGTGAATTATGACTTTCCAGGAAACAGGAATTGCATATCTATGGAACAAAAATTCAGTATTTATCAAATGAATTGGTTTTGCTGCCATCCAAGATGGCGTTAGTTTGGCGAGTATTTTAACGGTTGGCAACAAATTCGAAAGCTTGACAATATGGCAATATTGTGAATATAAGTTTA
>JAPMOR010038089.1:0-18988 GCA_026543865.1 Argiope aurantia | reverse complement strand
TAAATGATTAAAGCAAAACATGGAAGTCACACTAAAGCTGGAATACATAAATACATACATTTTTCATACATTCTTTTATTTAATTTGTCTTATTTCACCTTCGTAAAAATGGAATGTTGTGTGTATGTGGACGGGGAGTAGTTCATTACCTGGTGTACTAGTAGTTTGTAATTTTGTACACTTCTGCACTTTCGATGAAAATGCATTTTTTTATACTTTCAGAATTTCATTAAGAATTTATAACTTCATTTAGAAATAGAATTTGAAAATAAAACAAAAATAATGAAAAATTAAAATTTGTTTTTTCAAAAGTACATTTATAAATGCGTGTTTTTACGAATTGTTTTTAAATAAACTAAATAGTATAATGTATCAAAATTTTAATCTCTCATCATTTTGTTTTAGTAATAAATCAGATATCTTTTTCTTGAATTGAAAATTAAATTCCATTACTTTAAATTTAATTTAAGGTCCATTTTTATCGCCTTATTCTAGTCCTTACCAAATAATAAACAGAAAAGTGTTTATCTTTCTAAGATGCTAGCACTTTAACTGCGTGAATTTTGATGCTATTGAAACTGCATTAATTGAAAATGAAATGGTATAAAAGCACGCATTCCGAGGCAATGTGTTTGAAAAGATTGTTTCCTTTCAGGATATCATAAATTCCATAGTTTCCCACCAACCTTTGTGGAAAATGCATTCAATTAAGACAATTAAATACTTACAGGAGACTAAAGGACAGTTAAATGGAGCAAGAGAGTAACGTTACTGGTTACTGAAAGGCTAATTACGTTCCATTTGTGTTGCTGTAATTTGGGCGGTTGCAACCTTTAAGGAAAAGTGGTCCAAGTCTATTTCAGAAAGGACTTTTGGGCAACTTTGATTGCTGTTAAGTAAGCATTTGGTTCCAAAAGGATTTTAATTAAAATTCTACCTATTTTCAAGCACGCGACTTAGGATAAATAGCAAATTTTGATTTGAATTTAAATTTAAATTGGCGAGGAGTCGGTACTTTTCGCCGAATTGCATTTGGTTCTTTCTGTGGAATGACAATAGACTTTCGAATTAATTAATATTCATACAGGAAAGTATTTCAAATTTTAATTTAAAATAAAAATCAAAAATTTGAAATAAATTGTAAAATTTGAACTTTTTACTGCTTAATTTAAAACCATATTTTTGTTAAATTCGAACTATATTTTTATTAAATTCGGAAATAATTGGAAAAAAATTTGTAATAGATTATTAATAAAAATTGTATGCCATGACTTAGAATAAATCATCTATAATAAAAGTTCCTGAAAATAAATAAAATACAGCTAGAATTACTGAAGTAATCAATTTTTAAAAAATCTTACAACATAGACATATTACAGATAAAGATTGTTCAGAGGAAATCCGTCTATCTGACTATTCAAGTACACTTGAACTCGATAACTATAACCATAAAGAGCTAGTAAAATAAAATTTAGTATACAGATTTAGAATTCTAATTGCAGATTCTCGTCAAATTTTGAATTGAATCCTTCAAAGAACTGATTCTCTATCGGTCTGTTCTTTCGCACGCATGTAAACGCAGCAATACAATGCATATCAATGTAATGATATAAAATAATGAATTCGACTTATGATCTTGTGTTTGACTCCAAAACTAATTTTGTGTTCAAATTTTAATTTCAGTTGGTTGGAAAAAATTTCAGTTGGTTGGAAAAAAGACAAGTAAAATCCGTATTCGCACGAAAGATCTAGTAAAAGTATCAGAATCGAGCTAAGATCTATATTTAATAGCTAGTGTACAGCAATGCCATGTAAGGCCTCGCAGCCTAATCCAAGTTGACAGTTTAAAACAAGGTGTTATGACTGTTTTTTTTTTTTTTTTGAAATATGTGAACGAAAGTTTCAAGGAGATCAGATTTACTGGCTATCTTTTCTAAATGAAATGTGAATTTTTGTAGAATGCAGTCTTTTATATAAAAACCATATCATGACCTGCTTTTCCTACTTTGACTAAATAGCGAAGACGATATATATTATATATAAATATAAATATATATATATATAAATATAAATATTTATATATAAATATATATATTAACACACACATGAGAATGTTAAAGGATAAAATTCATGAGATTATAAAATACTGGATATCAACTGGGAAAGGGAAATCGCAGAAAATTTTCAGAATATTGTACGCATAATATAAAAGTGGTATTACATTTTATCAAGAGAAGACTTTTTTTTTTATTTTCAGCAAAGTTATTAACATTTAAATGAACGATACTTATACTTTACATAACAAGTCTTCTCCAAATAATCGGTCGTTTTAATTCTTCTGTATAACTTTATTAGAAAATGAAATTGATCTAATTCATATGTTTAGTATGAGATTATGTTTAGTATTATGTATGAAAACGTTCAAAGTATTAACAGAGTTAAAAAGTGTTAAAATTAATGGATAGAAAAGTCAATAACATTAGAATTTCATCAAGACGCCCGTTTGGTTCATAAAAGCATGCAAGATTCTAAATTATCAGTTTATAAAAGAATAAATATGCTCTATATGCCTACTCTTTTCAATAAATTGAATTATAAAACTTTCAGACAAATAATAATTTCAAAAGTAAATATATTCACTTGAATAAATACCAATTTTTTTCTGAGCATTTTAATTAGCAAATATTCTTTGAGACTGCATTTTGAAGGTAGAATAGATATATATGGAATTGTAAAGTCATTAATTATAAATCTTTAGCTCAAAGCTATTTGTGCGTAATAATACGAATAAGTTTTTTATGTGAGAAAAAAACATGAGAAAAATTTAAAATTATTAAAATTTATTTTAAACGCATGTTATTCTGAATATTTTATCTTTATGGAACTATATAAATTCATTGGAGTATATAAAGCATTAATATGAAATTATTGAATCTTCGAACTCGAACAGCATAAAATCTTTTAGACTTGCAAATTATTTTTATAAAAACATGAAGATTTTTAAATTAGAAGCTCAACGAAACATAATTTTAATAGTTAATGGTATTGACTTTACATTTAATTTTCTGAATTGGAAAATGTTTCATAGAAATATCTCCAAATATATAATCATTAAAAAAAGAATAAGCGATCAGCTAGTGATAATGTAACAGAAAAAAAGAAATTCCCATTTGTTGAGTAAAGTTTCAATTAATGCATTAATAATAATTATTACATTAATTATAATTATATAAGATTAATAATAATTTTTGTATTATGTACAAATTTTAGCAAGAGAAATAAAATTATTTTCAGTTTTTAACAGAGCTAATATTATATTTATTTTTGAAAAGAATACGATGAAATCTATTTTGATAAATTAAGAAGAAATAATTAGAAAGAAAGTGCATTGATTTGCGAACTCTTTGTGACGACAAAAAAGGACATGGCTCAAGAACTATCAGTGAAACAATACTGTTCCAAATGTTTCTGTGTAACAAGAATAAACAAAAGACGGTTTTGTTAATAATCAGGCCACTGACTCATGGTGGCCCATGTTGATAGTAAAGCTGCCTGATATTTATTTTGGGGCTAACAGCAAACTTCACTCCAAGAGTAAATATTCCTTAAGCGGAAAAAATGTTTAGAAGAAAAAGAGTTATCATAATAGAAGAGTAATCGGAGATTAAATATGATAGTAAAATCAGATTATTTAATCGAAACAATAACGAAAATTGTTAGTTTTCGAAAATTAATTTGACATTCTTATTGCAAAAATAATACATGATAAGTGCAATTTTAAAATATAATTTCTTCTAACGTATCTAATTTAAATTAAAAAGAAGAAACGGGTACTTTGATTCCTGTAATTATTTTAATATTACATTAAGAAATAAAAATGTTTTTATTGTTATCATTTTAACATTATTTATTTATAATTTACTTATTATTGTTATTATTATTATTTTTAAAAACAGCCACCTGAAAAAAGATACATATAGACTCAATTTAAGATTCTTATTTTGTTTTTCTAATGAACTCGTTTGAATAATTTATATTAAAATACACTATAAATTATACATGGGATAAATTAGTGCTTTCATCATCATCCAATCAAAATTTGCTTTGTAAATATTTAAAACAATAACATGATAGAAATATGATTTTTCTTCTTACCTTTACATACAATTCCACACCTTTTTTTTAATAAGGGTTTTGAAAAGATCGGGAGCAGTTTTTTTCCCTCCCACGCACTACAGTTTAAATTATTCACAATTCTCATTGCAATAACATGCATCTTTCTTTTCTTTCTTCCACAGAATACGCCCGAACTTGGAATCTCCAGGATTTTCTGAAATAATATGCAACTGTGTTAAATGTTGTCATTCAATAGAGAAAATAATTCTTCGTAAATTTTTGATGATAAATTATCGCACTCCATTTTTGGATTGTACAGATTCCATTCAAATTGAAGACTTAGCAATTCATTTTAGTTCATTTTAAGTAAATATTATATTAATTAAGTCTAAATACAAGATTTATTGTGTTTTTTTTTCAGTTTTTCAAATTATTTTACCCCTAACTTTAGATTTAAAAAATTTACACGATTATTGTGATAAGGAGAGGAAAAAACAACTGCCAAAATGAAACAATCCATTTTTCAAACAAAGAATTAACAATTCCATATTCAAGAAAAAAAATACCATTTTTTAAATTAAAATATGTATTCTAAATTAAAATTTATATAGGTTAAATATATTATGATTCATATATATATATATATATTTAAGTAATGTTGATATTTCTCTAATGTCCTAATTTGAAAATAATTCAATTTATACATTTTAATGAAGTATCTTTAATAATTAAAATTATTTAATTTTAATATTCTGAAATATTTTTATAATTACACTTGGATGTCTTAAAATAATTGCCTGGTTTTATATAAGAAAATAATCAATAATTACAATAATATTAATTAAAAATGACATTGGAGCTGTTTTAGAAAAACTATACAATAATTATCATTTTGGATACTGTATTTATGTTTCTTAGAAACTTCTAAATGTCTATGAGCAGACCTAGATTGCAAACAGATGATATTTTGATATTTTAAAGCTTTTAGAAATTCTAGAAATGTTTGAGACACACACTCACTTGAATCGTATAGAGTCATAATTTTCTGTAACATATTATATTATTATATATATATATATATTGTAGCAGTTGGATTACTGTTATCTTCTCTTTTGGATACTAGATCGCAATGCACTATGGGATGACATATGGGATGGCCTAATCAGGCATCGCCATCTAGTATCCAAAAGATAAGATAAGAGTAATGCAACTGCTACAATATATATATATATATATATATATATATATGTGTGTGTGTGTGTGTGTGTGTGTGTGTGTGTGTGTGTGTGTGTACTTTTTTATTATGACTAGAAGGCAATTTTTCCATTTCCCTCACATTCTTTAGCCCTTTTCAATTGCACAGTCGTATATAATTGATTTTCCTGGCAAAATGATTCACAGACGTTATATTGAACAGATGAAGCATGGTCTATTCGAATATGCAGCAATTACTTTCTAGAGCCATTTCGATTGAATCACGGCTATTTGTTCAATCTTTGAAATAAATTATGTGAATGAAAGATTTGGAGAATCGACTGCAACCATTAGATATGCTTTGTAGGACACAAAGTGATTTTAATATTTTTCCATTATACTTGAAATAGATTATGAAAGCCTTAGCATAGAGTTATTAACAAATATTTGAAATATGAATAAGAGAACAAAATGGCTGTCAAACGAAATAATTCTATATATCAGGTATTTCCAGGGATTTACTGCATCTATCTTCTGCTAGAGCAAGGTGGTTAAGTCAACCATTTTCCTATATTAAAAATAAGAAATTAAGGTTCTAACACATACAAAAGTTGAATTCGAAAGAATCCAATTCTCAAGTATAATTACCTGCCTCAAAACAATAGTTGCAAGAAAATAATTTTTTGCATGCATTTACATGTATAAGGTTCGTACTTATTCATATTACTTTATTGAAACTGCTGGACATCATTTTCTCATTTTCAAATGAATAAATAAGAAAGTGATTGACTTAACCACTTGCGCTGGCAAAAGAATCATGGTTGCGCGCACCAAACTATTCTACTGTAACTTGTAACGACATCACACAAATTATCCAATATCTTTTAGAAATCGGAAAAAGAATTAATATCTTCTAAATTCCTTAACTGTCAAACTAAGATTGTGCAACTGTAAACCGTGTTCCGGCAAACAGTATTCCATGAGGTGCGAATATCAATTTTACATCTGTAATCATTGCTTACGGACGTGTACAAAATTCTTGGACCACGATTTTGTGACAAAGGTATTTCGATGCGCGAGGCACATCTTTCCCATACAAGTAGTTAAATAAGTTTCATTTTATTTACAATGATTTTCTAAATTCATAAGCTTTAATCTGATGTAACTAAGTGTGAGAAGTTTTTCTTTCTTTTTTCTATGCGAATGGTATTAATAAGTAAGTAAAAAACAGAAGAACATTTTCCCCCCAATAAATACTTTTCTGTTGTCAGGAACGCTGACCCCAACTTTGGAACGCAGTAAAAATCATGAAACAGGGTAGGCAGAATAGATACCATTCTTTAAATAATAAAAGAAAAATACACAATAATCATGAAATCTACTGAACAAGTAATTTCGCAAGCGTATTTAAAGAGAGGAGGCAATTTTTTGTTAATATTTCTTCGGCAACATCATTGGACATTGAATGAAATCCATTGTCTCAATCAATGAAAAGCCATTAAAGTAATCACTTTTAAATGTAAAAATATAATGAATATTTCATTATTTAAAACCTCATAAATCAATGCGCCTTTTACGCATGCATTCGTTTTAGATTAAAGAAATTTATCTTGAGCAAAATAAAAAATGCATTGTGCAAAATATTACAAAAATATTAAAATCCCTGAAATTTAAGTATATCTCAGGGACTGTGATGAATAAAATTGGATTTAATGCAAAAATACAGGGTAAAAAAAACTTGAAAAATTTTATTTAAAGAATCAAGAAATTTTTGATAAAGATTATTGGCTATTGTAAGCGCCAAATTCATTGAAAAATTAAAATCAGAAGATATTAAAAATTGTTAAAATGTATTTCTTTATTATTAAAATAATATATTTTGCATTAAATATTTTTCATGAAAAAATCGCCTTTTTTTTCATATAACCATCAAGCTGTCAAGCTTCATCTAAGTAAAGCAAGTAATGAGACATCAAATCTTGCATTAAAGTCTCGAAAAAAAATGAAAAAGAATTTTTTTCAATTCAGTGTTTCTAATTAATATTCCTGATATATCAGTAGAAGTAATATATGGATATTTGACCGCTTATATTATGAAGCGCTTATATTATGAAGCCCAATTTTAGATCTAAAACTGGAACTAAAGATTTTGCAAAGATGGCCTTTAGCCGTTTAGACCGATTGTTTCTAACTAACCTCGCATTATGAAAGTGAAGTCTACTTTTGGTTAGATTATTGCACTGTGACTAGGGTGTGGCAAGAAGGCCGCATGGGTAAGCACCATCACAAGAGGCTCAAAACTTTTTTTTTCAGTTCAAATTACTTAGAATTTTTGAAAACTGATTCGAAAGAAATCTAGAATAAAATAATGAGTTAATTTTTTTTACAGCCCGATTTTTGTTGAATTAACATTTTAAAATAAATTTATTTGTACATGTTTAATAGAAGTGAATCAAAATTCTGAATAGATAGATTATATAAAAAATTAAACAATAAGAAAGTCGGGCATCACTTCTAAAAATTATAAAGATAAGTATTTCCAAAACGTTTTAAGTCATGTTATTTTTCTTTTCCCCAGTTCGCATATTAAGTTGTTCCAAATTTGAAAAAAAAGTTAAATGGAGTGTTGGATGAGTAAATTTGCTCCTCTGGGACAAAATACTAAGGAGTAAATTTATTCTAAATCAGGACGCCTAATTATAATTGTTTTCAAATGGACACTTCGCCAAATAATTCTACCTTGAGTATGGTAATTCTGAAATTATAATATTTATTTTACAAACAGTATGAATATATAAGGCGTTTAAACTTCAAATAATACTTAAGAAGAATAGTTAACAAACAAAATGTTTGAAGAATTTTATGCAGAAAACCCAATTCGTATTTGTTGAGAAACTTTTTAAATATATGCAAATAGCCTATTTTTGCGAAATGCCTTTTCTTTAATGCCTATAATAATACAAAGCATGAAAAACCTTTCAAAATTTCTTATAAATGTAATAAAGTGTGTTATTTTTCCTCAAAAATCTCGTATCTCATTTGCATAACTGCCTGGCAAATATAGGGTTTTTTTTTCTTTTACTGTAAATTTTATATCCCTTAGTTTCTTAATTACTAAAATAAGAATATCCTAAGAAAATAACTAGATTCCACAACAAATCTCAGAAATGACAACTATTTCACACTTTTCATGGCAATTATTTATTATCTGTGTTGAACTGCACCTAAGATTAAATAAACTAAGATGAATGACATTTCTGAATATTCTGAAAGAGGACATTGTTTAAGCCAATATTAAGAATGTCCTTATCTCTCCATTGCTCCTTTTAAAAATGTCCTGGGCTTCTCTTAAGAGTTCTAAGCTTAACTAAATAGGAATGTTTACCACTTCGGTACGTTTTCTCTATCAAAAGGAAGGTGAATGAATAACGACGGCTAGTGGCATTAAGAATTTCGAAAATATGCGACTCGGGGTTATAAATGATGCGAGTTAATTGCCGGAATTATCAATCAAAGGGCTAAATCAAAACGTTAATTCTCCCCCTCGCAATTAATGAGTATTTACTGGCAATGAATGGAATTGTAGATGAAAGAGCTGGCAAATAGGTATTTTTGTTATATTCATTCGGAAAATATAAATTTGTCATTTAAATTAAATAAATTTTTAAATATTGTGACCTATTTTTCAGAATTCTTAGCTACCTTTTCCTCCATTCTCATTTAATTTTTCTATAGAAAACATATTCATTCTAAAAGAGGTTTCATTAGGCCAAAAAAAGGACCTTCTGTCAAGAAAAAATCAATATCAAATAATAACGAACCATTTCGAAATTAATACTGTACAAGCTGAATTATATTCTAGCAGCGAAAGGTAATTTATGAATAGGTATGTTTGGTTCTGAACTGATTCTAGTTGCTTTTTTGCAGTGATTTGTTCTTTCGTACATAAATGTTTGAAAAATTCAAACCCTCATTAAATTTTTGCTAATTATGAAAAGATACATAGTCAATGTATCGAATATTGATTCGTGATCCATTAGTGTATTACCAACTGCATTTATGAAAACTGAATTAAATCATTCACTTGGAAGTTGTATATAGGCAAATGATTGCATTCAAAAACTGATATTATGATTATTTCAATGTTGCCCCCAAATTTTCTAAATTTACTTTTAAAAGATGTAATTACATCTTATTATATTTAAGATAAAACTAAGGTAAACTGAATGAAAACTTTGAACTGATATACTTATGTCTGAACACAATTTTGGACTTATCTTGAATATATATATACTACCATTTCATAGATTTTGTATTATAGTATTGTAAATAATTATTCTATTAAAAAAAATTTTAGGAGTTCCTACTAAAAATATGTTGTTATTTGTAGTTACTAATTTTAAAATTATATTATAAAACTATTTTTATAATTTTATAAAATTATAACATTGAAATTTATCCAGTGATTTTCTGTGACATGAATTACATTTTCTGTTTATATTTAATTTGAGAGACTGTCCCAAAATGCATAATATTTTTCGACCTATTAATTCTTTTGAATCAATTAATTGATTTCAAAACAAAATTTATGATTTAGAACATAAAATAAATTTGAGAGTCAACAAATTGCTTTATCACGGCTAATAAAAAAAGCAAATATGAGGTAGCGCGTTCTTGTGCCTTTTGGAGCCCTACAGATTAGACCACTCGGACACAGAATTACAAACTGGCGCGGATAAAAGTACTTGATCTCAAATATAAGTTAATAAGAATTTCCGCAGATGCACAAATTCCAGGTGAGCACAAAACTTCGTGTTTCCATATTTGATGAGAACAGAACAGAATAGACGATCACAGCTTTCAAACAGCTACTATAGATGGAAGTAGTTGTTGTAGCACTCTGTTAGAAATTGTAGCATTGAAAAATTAATGTTCAGCAATTAAAGTGCAAAGTGCTATAATCTCCAACTAAAATTCATCCCCAACTGACAGGTGTACTAACAGGAAAACAGGTTTAATTGTGATTTAAGGGCTTTGAACTATGCAGAATAGATATGAAAAATGAGCAAAGATTAGGGTGACCAAACCTAATTCACAGATAACAGCGTATGCTATTCCAAAGGTCGGAATCGAGTCGATCGTCACATTCATATGAGGACTGTAACTAACTCAGCATCTCCATTAGGGTACTCCTCCAAACTCCAGGTATACTGAATATTGTGCAAAAATATGCCTGCCGGAAGGCGTGTCCTGATTAGGAAATAATGGCTGTTCTGGCTCTTCTAAGAGGACAATAAAGCTACGTAAATCGGCCTGTCTCATCAAAATTTAATGCAATATCAGGCGGAAATATTTTTTTTCTTTCCAACATCTTATTGTTTCATGGTAAGAAATATGGAAACATTATTTGACAGAAAAAGCATTCCAGAACGACGTCAAAGTTCAAAAATCCGTCTTTAATTAGTTTCGAGACCTGGAGCCTGATTTCTTCTATGTCATTTAAGATAGATTGGTTTACCTTTGGCACAAGTTTTTCTTATCTCTTTGGGATCAGATTATTTCTCTAGGAGAACATGTTTCCTTAATTTTTGTGATAGAGAATTTGTCTCAGAGAGTTTATATATAACAATCTTTTTGAAAGGAAAACTGCTGATAAACTTTCATATCTTTCGCTGAATCATTTGAAAACGTTTTATTTTCGTTTCCCATTTCAAAAAAATACAGCACCTAAAAATATTACGCTGCAATAGTTAAGGCATAAAACTTTTAAAAAGAAACTATTTAAACAAGGTATAATTACAAACATTGAAATAACATTCATAAATATTTCTTATAACTTTGCATTATTCACATTGAAATCAATATATATATTATATATATATATGCACCAGTATATTTTATGCATTAATACAATTATGACATTTGTCTTCTCGATAGTTGAGGATATTTTTAATTGCGTCTCATTTAATCAACTAAAATTACTTTATAAAACTCAAACTAAAAAGAAATTGACTAAAATTTGATTCAATAATGCATTTCGTTTTATGTTTGTTTAAATGAAGTATTCCTCTTTACTTAAATAAATAAGTAAAATTCGCCTTTTCGATGAAATTCAGATTAAATCTTAAAAAGAATTAAAAGAGGAAATGAATCTATTATTTATTATAACGTTTCCTAATTATTCAAGAATACGACGACTGTTTTCTGAGTTATAATTTATACTGTAAGCCACACTATAATGGATTTTTAATGAAAATTTTATGACATTCAAATATTAAACATAAATTATATTAAAATTTATTTTGAGAAAATTCAACATTTTAAATATTTTAAATGTAGATTCAATAAATCAGATTTTCCTTGAATAAAATTATTTGATTCCTACAAGTATTGAGAAACAGTTCCAAAAGAGCTCAAAAATTTCTCAAACTGTTTGTAACAGGAATCGATAAACTCTTCACCATCTTTGAAAGCGTTTTATTGGTGTGTAAAAGTTTACTTTATGACTACATTATTAAACTTTTATCTCTGCTTTATGCGTTTGCTACTGGGCATTGACCATCGGAGAAAAGAGAGGAAGTAGGACTTTACTATCGAAAATATTTCATTACACGAAATTGTATACAATAGTTCATTATATGCAATTTCGTCTTGCCGTACTAAAACAATTTTTATTAATATTTTTGATAAGATTGACGTCAAGCAAAGTGGAATTAATCATGTCCAGAACAAGAAAATACGCTTTAAAATACGGTAAAATACAGTTTATAGATTTACTTGCATTAGCTCTCTGGTACTTGTTAAATCTTCTACTGCTGCAGCTAGTATCTATTTCATTCATGATTCTTCAGTGCATAAATTGTAAACTATTTTGAGAAAAGGAACCTAGCAAAGTTATTTTTATTTCTACTGAGCGCTCACACTAAAAGCGTTTTGGGTCGGTGATAAATCGTCGCTTTTGTTCCAAACAACGATGGAGAATGCAATTTAAATGTATATATTCACGAACATAAAATTTTCATCAGTTGCTTTAAAAGCTGCATTTTCGATGCTTCAAGAGTTACTGGGTTCTTTGTTTTCCTACCGTCTAGAAAGGTATGATAATGTTGCTTAGCGAAATGTATACTAACACTCGGAATTTAAATAGAAAGTACAGGGATTTCCTGTAAGCTAAAGAAATTTTCGCTTTTATTTATTTATTTTTTTTTGCTGTTAAAAGTGAGAAAAGAGTGAAATAAATAAATTTATCGAATGAGGGAAGCAGATTTTTATTTATTTTGTTATTTATGAACTTTGAAATGGTTCCATGTAAACTGAAGTATTCTGGAACCGTATTTTTAGCTTCTCAGTGTTTAAAATCATAGAAAAAGATAATTAAAATTTTTGCATTTCTTTACAAAGTATTATCATATTTTTAAAGTAAACCAACTTAAATTTTACAGTAAGTAATGATTTTTTTTGCCAATATATCCAAATAATAAATATTTTGGCAATTAAGTATTTGGAATATAATTCCTTGCACAAAATATTTAAGCTCGGATTAAAAACTCGTCATAACAATAAAAAAAATTTTCGTTATTTTTCCAGAATTTTACCATAATTTCTACATTGAATAAAAATTTTGTTTGTATTATTATTGATGAAAGTGAATATTAGAAAAAAAGTAATCATACAAACAAAACCATTTTTCGTTCAACTTTTATATCATAAGAATTTGTTTTCCTTATTCGCTTAATAATTATACATCAAAATTTGGTATAAAATATTTTTTTACTATTTTGAGCTGTTTGATTTTCGACATTAACCAGTATCTTACAGTTAATACCAAATAAAGGTCCAGGTTTTTAAATAATGTTTTAGATTCATGACATTTAAATAATTACAGGAAAATATTGTATCGGTAGGATTAAAAATATTAATGATCTGGCTTTTTTAAATATATAGTACTACAAAAATATAAAGTTTAAATAGTTCTGACTTTTTAATTTTTGATATAAAATTTTTTAAATACTTTCAGCAATTAATTTACCACTGGAAAATGTTTAACTATATTAAAGAAAAGGCAAATTTCTTTTTTGAAATAATTGCCTTTTCATATAACAATTTTTCTGGGTGTTTTTTCTCCAGACTTTAATTGTTTCTTAAAAAATTCGAAATCAAACTATGAATAAATCTAATTTTTACACTTTTGAATTTTCATAATATTATTTTTTATAATAAATACAATTTATTCTAAAATGAAGCATACATTCATGTTTAATTTCAAATGCAGCATGTTCTTGCTGTATAATTACTCTCAAGCTCAGGGTAGGTTTTTTCCATTAACTCGTCCCAAATTGAATCTACAGGTAGCAAATGAATATTTCAAAATTCGATCAAACATTCAATGAATGCTTTAAATCTATAATGCAGTTGGAAAGTCTTGTCTTTTTATTCATCTATATCTGGAGGTATTTGGATTTTGAATTTTGTGGATTATGGAGATTTTCCATTTCCATAAATTTATGTAGGTGAAATTTCAATTCACCTCGTGATGTTTCCATAGATACAGTACAGTATTCTTATTTTACCAATATGCTTATGTTTACTGGTTGAGAGTAGTAACATATATATTCAAGTAGATTGTGCAGAACCAGTATATATCAGCTTTACTTTTTCTGTAAAATTTCAGTTTATTGCTGTTTAACAAAAAATCAGCAAAACCAAAGTTTTCATTTTCTATTAAAAACAGATGAAGCAGTTAAGTAATTTTCATTTGCTTCTAGTGTTTAAGAAAATGAATAATGTTCACAATGAAAGACTCGTTATAAATATCAAAATTCGAGGTGTTATTTTATCTGAAAAGAATATATTTTCACAAATATATATGTATGCATAATAACCCTGTATTGAGGAATATCTTTATGTAATCAAACGAACCAATCGAAAAATATATGTCAAACGTAACTTTTAATAAAAAAAAATTAGTATATTTAAGTTTTATTCGTAAATTGATCAATATATAAGGTCCTAATTCAGCAACTCATATCAGAATTATCGGTTGATTATCATTGTTTCTTCTAGCTCAACTTGATTTGCAATAAAATAAATAAATATCTCCACAAATTCTGGTAAAATAATTTTTAAACTTTACAAAAATCTTTTAATTAGCTCTCTCGCACCATATCATCCAGAAATAAAACAAACGGATGAATCATTTTAATGGACTGTTTGCAGTTTTCAAATACTCGATCGTCAGAGTAACTAAATTTGCCTTAAAGCTTTATGTTTATAATACTGGACACATTTGATGATATTTTCAACAATTTAACGAAACTAAAATACTGTTTCTTATACAGCATAATATCGTCATTAATTTGCGTCGAGTAAAAATATAATTTTAGTTGAACAGAAAAGCAATAGTTAATTCAGAAATGCGTCTTTAAATAAGTTTCCTTATGAAATTCTAAAGTAAGTAAAAGACTTTTGAGATCTGAGACAGTCTTGAAGTTGAAAATGTGCGACTGTGAAATTACGGTGTTGTTACTGCAAAGTAAACTAAATGCTTCAAGTTATTCCTTTCTTTTTGGAATGTATTGCGTTAGTACCAGTCATTTGTATCCAATATATCAAACACTGAAATAATGTTAATTGCACAGCAGGATGTAGTCATATTTTGCAAATAATGACTACATACCGTAAATCTTTACTACATGGGAAAGCAAACGTTAATTCAAGAATATATTTTTAAACAAGTTTCATAAGTAATAAAATATCGAAATAAATAAAGGAGGTCTGCTATTCGTTATAATCTTAGAATTCAAAATATGCGAAGATATGATTATGGTACGTATGGTCTTAATGTTACAAACATTTAGATTACAATGTACCAGGAAATTACTTTTTTCTAAATTATTTTGAACAACATCGATCTTTATTTAATGCAAATGATTTGATTAGTATTATGCATAGACATTTTTTTTTTTGGTTTTGCTTTAACGTATATTAGTGATTTATAAAATATCCAAGGACTCCTATTTATCATGACAACGCAGAAAAAGAAACAGTTTTAATTTCATGTTTTTCAGGTATAATTAGATAATTATTTTAGCCAAAAGCCTGCAGAGGAAAGTTGGAATAAATTGAAATTATTCCGATTTAAGCTGAAATTAGATTTACTCTATTCGAAAATATCTGGTTTAATAGTTTCAGTATATTTCGTAGGAAATTTACTTCATACTGATTTGTCTCATAACACTTCTTCAAACATTTGAATGAGAACACATATAATCGTTTTACATGTATTTATTTTTTCCATATTATAATCATATTCCTCAAATCATGAAGTAGTGTGCTAATAATACATAAATATTTACTATACAGTCAATGCATTTCCTTCATTTTTTATATAATAGAATTTTTTAATATCTATGAAAAAAGTGTTACCATTGTTCAGAAAAACTAAATGTCTGAATCCAATTCTTTTATTTTTTAATGTGCCTGATATTGTTTAAATTTCTTACAAAATAATAAGAATTTGTATATGCTAGTAAATAAAAACATAATGTGATAAAAAAAGTAAAAATGTGTGCTTGTTTATATTATATATTATTATTATTTTAAGCAAATAGTTGCATATTATCATTTTTAGCAAATGTTTATAAAGTTTCATTTCTTTGCGAGTACATTCAAGTTCATTTGACGAACTGAAACAGAATTTACTTTATTCTTTATGAATCATCACTAAAACATTTTTATATAAAAGAAATCCAGTCAATTTCTTCAATTTTCTTTATTTTATATTATATATAAAGGTTTCCTCTGAGATAAATAAATGTATACAAATTGAGAAAAACGTTATAAACCTAACATGTAATTAAACAAAGAAAGAAAACTATTTCCTAAAGTTTCCTTTGATTTCATTTCTTTACAGAAAAGACTTAACAAAATACTTTTAAAAATTATATGACATACATGACATTTAAAAATTCTGTATACTGGAAAGAATGCAGTTCTAAAAAATGCATGTACAAACAGAATATTTTGCATATACCAGCAGATATAAAGGCCCTTTTGAGTTCCAACTTGCATGGAAATTTTGAGTTTGAAAAATAATTTGTTTTTGTTCGTTACTAAATAATAAGAATTGTATTTTTCATAACAAATAACGTATATTTCAAAAAATAATATAAATTTCGAAGTTCATTTCTTATTTAGCACGATAATTTAACAATATTAATTTCAGTCCCAACAAAAATGATTATAATAATTTAAAGTTTCATTCTTTCTTATTTGACTTGCATATACTGCATATTTAATGAACCTAAATAGGTAATATTTTTCGTAGCAATATCTTCTGTTCTAATTACAGAAAATGAATCACTCTGAAATTGGACATTTTTAAATGTTTGATCAAAATTCAAAAGCAGAATGATCAACTCAAAAATAAGCATTTAATTTTAACTGATTTTCAAACATTTGGTCAATTCTCTATAAATCTTGAAAATCTTAACTGTCTTAATCAAGAAAAAAGTGCTGTTCATAGAGAATAAAACGTGATAATGAGTAGAAAGTATAACATTTCCATCAATTATTTTAATGAAAAATTTTGTTTTAAATGAGAGAATTCTCCTTTTTTTCGAAGGAATAAATGAAGTAAAACAATATTCATTTTTTTAAATCTGTAGTTATTTTTAAAACTTATATCAAAAAATTTTCTAACACTCTAACCGAAACAATATTCATTTTTTTTAAATTTATGATTATTTTTTAAATTTATATTAAAATGTTTAAAAATTTTCTAACACTTCAACAAGATGAATATTGCCATATTACATCTACAAAATCTCATTCTAAAATTATAAAAATTCTTAGTTTAATGTATCTGACAATCAGCCTTTACTTTTGATAGCTTAGAATTTAGTCTTTAAACCTGGCTTTTTTGTTGTAAATAAATGTTATACGCTGTAAATACGAAGCACTTTAAAGTTACATTCATATTATTAACAATGTTTACCAAATTTCTGAATGTATCATCATTTCATTTATTTGCTAATAAATGGCC
The DNA here is from genome assembly GCA_026543865.1 of Argiope aurantia. Classification (NCBI taxonomy): domain Eukaryota; kingdom Metazoa; phylum Arthropoda; class Arachnida; order Araneae; family Araneidae; genus Argiope; species Argiope aurantia. Next base: position 1,635 of record JAPMOR010038089.1, on the reverse strand, counting down.
TTCATGGATTTTTTGTTTATAAATCCCTTACATTTTTCCAACCAAATAAAACTTTTATCTATATATCAGTATATAGATCTAATTACATTAAGATACTGGATACTAGTGAAAGTAAAGGATTCCGCTTTCAAACACTTTTTCATTAAAAGAACAATATGAGAGCCATAAAAATATTTTTGCACTCTTTATATAAAGCATATTTCGAAATAGACGCCATTCGCTGATGCTTAAACACGGTAAAAGAATTGCAAATAAGACCATAAACTGCGTCATTTATTTCTAACGACCAGTTGTCAGCAGCCAGACGGGAAGAAATGATTTTTTTCTCTTTCTTTTTTAGATTCTACTCATTTTGGTAACAGCTATGTTAGCTGAGGAGGACAGCCTGTGGTCTCCAGGATTGGATGATGACCGCAATTACGCCGAAAACAGATACCTGAGAGATCCGAGGGATTTTGCCCGTGCCTTCAATGACGGAAATGATGCAGACATTTATTCCGACACTCGAGTGAAAAAGAAATAAACCAACTTACACAAAAGTAAACAAAAAATAAAATGATCTCAGAAAAATATTTTTCAAATGGCTTGAAATTTCATTGATGTATTTGACAGCATGTTCATCAACACATTAATTTTGAGATTGAAAAACATTTTATTTTATATTTTTGCAAATAAATCAAAATGAACATATGTAAATTGTATCAGATGATATGAGCATTAAAAAAATAAATATTTGTTTGAAAGAAGAGATTCATGCAATTTATAAAATTGTTTTTTTTATTGCTTTAACAAAACTTTTTGAAGACCATATTTTTTTATTTAATTGAGATGCTGGGTGTAATATAACATTATTAAAACCTTCACCAAAACTACGTAAATATGTATTTCAGTTGACGATGACTAATCCTATTTTCACCAACCCAATAAAAAGTTAGAAACATCTTCAGTGGAAATGATTCCCAAAGTTTCAATTCTTCGTTTATGAACTGAAGAATTTCTCTTAAAACCTTAATGAAATGAGCAAATATATATATTCAGATCATTAAATATTAGTTACCATGAATAATATGTATTCCGACCATTTGATATTCAAATGCTCTCTCTTTCAGGCCCTATGTATTTAGATATTTTCCAGATTTCTTGCAGGCTAACAAAATCAATTCATTCAAACCGGATTAGTACATGCTTTAATTATTTTAGGATGCTAAGACAAAAATAAATTATTTATAGTCAACTACAGTGATAAATTTTATTTTTTCCTAGATCCAATTCAAGATTATAAATGATTATATTATATTATATTATATTATATTATATTATATTATATTATATATATACTAGTAACCCGCTTAATTCAGTTTTGAACAAAAAGTTATTTGTTATCATATATGAAAAATAAATAAAAATCTGTTATATTCAAATAATTGCATTTAATAAAAAATGAGACAACTTAAATAAAATAAGCTAATATGAAATTGCCATGATAGCAAGTAATTTAAAAGGAATAAATAAAAAGTAAAAAATATCAATGAGCAAGAAATCTGATAAAAATTTGTACTATTTGCAACTTCATCTAAATAAAAATCCGTTTTATTTATCGGGATTTTCGTTTGCGGTTGCATGTAGTAGTGCGAA
>JAPMOR010038076.1:0-21931 GCA_026543865.1 Argiope aurantia | reverse complement strand
AAAAAAAAAACAATTCTATCGTAAATCAAGAATTTATTGCTAACATTTCGTATTATTAAAGACCAGTGATGTCTTCATTATAACATCATTGACCATGAATAGCATAGCAGAAGGGGGGGGATAAACACAAAATCTCCTTACGTAAATTTAGTAAGCTAAATTAAACATGGCAGAATATTTAAAATATTTTCATTGTGCACATTGCGTAGTCGGGATATTGTTTACAGAATAACAGCTCATATAGGGGCTTAGTTTTTAATTAAATACATCAAGAAAGACGTATTTCTAAAGGAGATGCCGTTCTTCTTATCAGAGTTTATATTAAATTCTATATAAGTTTTAAACTTTCTTTGATTTAAGGAAAGGATTGTAATTGTTCATTGCAACGTAATAGTAACAAGATCTTTCAAGAAATGAGAAAAATCTCTAAAATTCGTATTTGCTAATGTAATTAGAGGATGAATTACGTTTACAAATTTGTATGGCATTAAAAAAGTTTTCTAAAAAAATAATAACCCTAAATATTCTCGTAGAATTCTTAGAAAACAATAAAAATAACAACTTTTTCAAATAACAGTCTGCCAGTCAATAATTATATCTAACTGCAGAATTTGCAAGTCATTAATTATATCTAAAACATCAAAAATCCTTTAAAATTTCCAGATTCTATTCTACAATATGCATTCGGAAAATACTTACTTTTGGGTTGACATCAATAACATAACGATCACTCGTGCAAATGAAAATTAACTTCAAAGTATCCGTGTCAGGCACAACTTCGAAATTAGCACTGGATGTATGGTACGAAGTTCCTTTAACCCAGTTATAGAAACTGGAATAGATAAAAGTTTTGCAGTATTTTATGGAATACACACAAGATTATTTACAATGTAATCTTTATCATTTATATTATGACAGAATTTTAAATCAAAATACTTTTAATTACTTATAATTAGTCTACATTGATAATCAACACTGAACGCATTTAATTATGATAAATTAAATATATTGTTAGCATGTACAACATTAATAAAAAAATATTATAAACTGTGTGGTACTGAGATTGAATTTATTCGAAAAGCACAAAAATCCTCTGTTAAAATCCTTTACTTGTAATTTGAACTCTAAAAAATAAACAAGGACTAGAATTCGTAATTCATTCTCTGGGCTATCTATCTTAAAATTTTGGAAAAAAATAAAATAATTTTTTACTATGCAAGGTAATCGCGTAAGTTTTGGCAGAAGTGAAACGAGAAGACGTTAGAAACATTGTTCCTTTCTCGAGTAAAGCGCCATCTATTGTTTAATAAATATCCTAAATTCGGTTTCATCTAAAAAATATTGCGGAGCAAACTCGAATTATACACTTCCGCTTCTGGTCGAGATAAATTTTTCATTATTATTCTCAAATATTATTCTTTATGTTTCACATCAATTTTGGGTCAAGAATTTATATATATATTTTTTTTATTTAATAAAATTATTTATCATATACAAATGCAAGTACTATCATTGAAGTACTTTTACTCATACTTGATCTATCATTAAAAATTAACTTACAGCTGCTGGATTCTTAAATATTGTGCTTAAAATTAAAGCTTTAATCTTTTTAGGCAATCAATAGTCATTATAAATAAAAGAAAACTTATTTTCATTCATAGAGTATAAAAATTTTGAAGAAAGGTAATGCATTATTAAAAACGATTAATGTATGTTTCCCAGATGATACAAAGATTTAGTTTTTTTGTTTTAGTTTTTGTTTTCTTCCTGACACGGAATCTAATATTATAAAATTAATTAACAAACTAAAAGAATTTAATTATTACAGAATATTTACCACAATAAAATAATAAAGTCATCAAAAGTCATTGATATATGAAATCTCCTAAGTATCATATTCTTAACTTTAGAAAAGAAAAAAAAAGAGAGAGAGAACAAACTTTATTTGGAAAGAGTTTTCAAAAAAAATCCGTAAATTTTTTTTTAAATGATTATAAAATTCTCAATTATTTGGGACCAAAATCTTGTTAAAGATTTCCATCAGTATACAATCAAATACAAAAAAAATATTTAAAAAAACGAGATGTTTTAACAACGAAAATACTAAATAATAATTTACTTTTTTACAAAAAAGAAGCTAATCAGAAATAATCTTTAAAAATAGCGAATAAAGAGCTTGCTAAATTTAAAATAATATTCTGCAAAAAAAACCTCATGTATTTTTTATTCAAAAATTAAATAATTTAATTTAATAATTTTAATTATTAAATTTAAATTAAAATTAACTAATCTTCGAAAATTTTCGATATAATTTTTTTTATTATATCTCAGTCAATAATAGAATCATAATAGAATATAGAATAATAGTCAATCCTATTTATTTCAAGAGAGTTTAAAAAATATTTGGCATTTATAAATATCAAATATTTTTAGAGTAAATCTGAAATAATTAAAACTGCACTTTATAAAAGTTTATTTTTCTGTATAACAAATAGTAGAAAAATTCAAAGGCAATCTTCTAATAATACTTAATCACATTATTCTTATTTATCCGCATTTGCTGTATTATTACTAGTATTAGTCGGCTTTTTTGTTATTATCTCATACCTATACGCAACACAGTTAATATTCATCACTTTTAATAATTAAATTTAAGAAAATCAGTAGCTAAAAAGCATTTTTATAACGTGAATTCATCATTAATTTTTTAACTGAGTGAAAACCTCTTAAATTTTTTTAATATACTTAGTCATTTAATAATAGTTTTGTACGATTGTACGATTTAAGAAAATTAATTCCAATTTATTCTAAACTAAGTAAATAGATATCACTTAGATAAGAAATTTTTGTCTAACTTTTAATAATAAAATTCCAATTAAAAATTCAGAAGCATTGCTCCGAGGTGCGCATTTCTTCCGTAAGAGCAAAGAAATTGACAAACAGCATTGTATATATTAGATATATAAAAGTACTCATCCTAGAATGCCTAGAAAATCACCCTAATAACTTTACTGAGCCTATAAAATCTTATTTAAAAGTGTTTCTTATATATGATTTATTTTATATTCAACATCAATTGTCTCATCTATTTCCTATCATGATCTTTTACAGAAAAAAATAAAATAAAGAACTTACCTTAAATCCTTTTCAGAAGGAACAATCTTTTTCTCTCCTCTAAAGTAAGGTATCCAGTCTTCGGTCCTTAATCTGTGTCTATAATCAATGTAAGTGGAAACTTCCTCGCCTTTTTCATTGACATCTCGAATAAATATTATTGTCTGCAAATGAAAACATCCTAGAACATGTCTTAGTTTTAAATAGTATTTTATAAAATAGATGGCAGCACCATTAATTTACTTTATATTTGTAAGAAAATATTTCTCAAATCGTGATCTAAGAAATTGCTTACTTCTTTAGTAGAATATGATTGTATTCATGTTATTTTGATTGCACATCACTATTAATTGACAAAAAATGGTCAAGGACTTGATTGACATTTGATGGAAGGGCAGCAGATGTCATTATTAAATGTCATAGGATGAAAATTAAATTTATGCAAAAGATTCCTTTCAAAATAGACGTTAAGTTATAATTCGACTACTTTCATAATGAGACATAATGAGATAAAAAAAGAAATAATAATCAACTAATAAAATTGCATATTGATCAATAGGCATGAAGAAGAAAAGTTCTGGAAAAATTTTTCTTTTACATGCACCTCAAAATAAATGACCGTCATCATCTTTTTTAGTGAATTTCAGAATGTCTTCACTAGAAATAAATCAAACGAAATTAAGAGATATTTGTTCACAAAAATATTTGGAGCAGCTCCCGTATACGGCCTAGTGGCGCCAATTTTTTCGCCAAGAAATCGCCAATAATGCGTGTTTAGGATGTTGTGATTCTTAACCGGAAGTTTTGAAGCCACATTAGGCTTATTTCTAAGACTGACAAAATGCACTAGATTATAAGTCAGGGGGTGGCTTTTATTTTAAAAACTCCTTCCTTTTTTATTTTAAATAATTCAAATAAATATTGTGATTATTGACTAATTTTTGAAGCCATGTTAGGCTTAATCCTAGGACTGACAAAATACACGAGCGTAAGTCGGGGGGGGGGGTATATTTAATTATAAGTATAATGAAGCATGATGAAATGCTCACTTGCTTTTATGTATAATGAAATGCTCAAAATTAATATTAAATGATGATGACGAAATTATTTTTTGCTCCGATTTTTAAAAATGATTTCTTAATTTTATGCTGAATATGTTCTCATGAAAATATTGATATTTTTTTTCATTTTAAAAGCATAGTTTATAAAAGTTAATAGCTGTATATGTGAGCTGCTCCTTATAAAAACACATAAAAAAACTGAATATGTTCTAAAGTTTAAGGTTACCATAAAGAAGAATACAAATGCCGATGACGGCAACCAGAAATTATCGTTTATCGCCACATTTCTCGCCAATTTGGCGGAGGCCGTATACGGGAGCTGAGCCAAATATTTTCGTTTATACCATTTTAGCATTTCTATTTTTTTTTTTTTAATTCTTGCATTTTTATAATTTTAACAGATTGTTCTATGGATATTCAAATTTAGATGAGTGCTTTGCTGAAAGTGGGAAACATAGGAAAACTGAGAAATAAATCCAATTCTGTAGATATCGGTGAATTTATTTTCCTGCATCTCATTATCGAAGTATTTTTAATCACATGTTATGAAGGAGCAAAGCGCAGCCATACGTATTAAATTTTGATTCACTCCCATCTCCTAACTTATCTAATTAGATTGACTGATATCACAATTTTTATGTAATACCAGCCAATTCTTCAGAGTCAGATTATATTAAACTGCCGTGTTAGAAATAAATAAAATATTCTATAAATTATAAATTAGATAGATCGGTTCAATTTTCAAAAATTAAAAGTTGAAATTTATTTACAAATGTATCTTAACACTCACTGCAAGACAACCTGTTAAATTATCTTCTTCTCGTTTAGCTAGAGCTTGCATTAAGTTACAGGAAGTCTGTAATTCACTGCCGCAAATTCTTCTACAAAACAAATAAGCATTTGTAAAGACATTTTTGTGAAATAGTTTGTAACATTATTTTATAAAAATACAAATATTTTTTTTTAATTCGAAGTGAAATTATTTGTTATAAAAGAAGGTTCTAACAGAATTGCATACAGAGAGGTCCTTAAGTTCGGCATTTCATTTATCATGAAAATAGTAAGTTATGTTTCTCAAAAATGAAAAGGCATAATTAATATATGGATAATAGATTAATAAAGGCACAGTATGGATTTTCACTCGTTAATCATATTTGACTTGAAATATTAAAATGAATCTATTCATAGTTTATCTTTACCACATCTTCCAAAGAATAGGACATATTGTTTCTCTTACTGGTATTTCAGGAAAGGAATTTCCTTAAATTGCATCGGGTTCCCAATATAACTTTCTCATGGCCACAAATTCGAGCTTAATTGAACTGTTTTCGAAATATCACCAGATTATGAGTTCAGTTATCTTATTCTATGTTAAGTAAATAGTACATATTCGGTTTTGTTTCCATGGTTTCTGATTGAAATAAACTCTTCCAGAGAATAATTTCCGAAGAATAATCTTTATTTATTTAATACTAGCTGCCTTTGACGACCAGCCGGTTCGCCAGTATTACCGCTCGCTACAATTTTCAGTTAAATATTTTAAGTAACTGATCTCTTAAAGCATTCTCAAACAAAACATTTTTAATCTTCAAATTTTGATAGTCATACCAAACTTATACTGTTTAGATCGTTTCGTTCAATTTACTATATGTATTTTGCTAATTTGTTGTCATTTCCGGCAAAACTTCAACTTTAATTTAAAATGTAAAAGATGAAATTGCAATTAATATTAAGATATTTTTTAATAAAACCAAGCGTTTTATTTTATTTATCATCTTTATTGTTATTTATTTATTATTATTATTATTGAATGTGAGTATTGCAAACAGAATCGCTAGGTATTTAAGTCTTATGTTAACTACAAAATATTTTTCATAATTTATGTAATATCTCAAACAATAATTCAACAAAAGCTTCTCAGATTCAGAATAAAATTCAGTTTTTAGTTTGGCTTTCAAAAGGATTGAAATGAAATCAATAATAATATTTTGTTCCGGCCTATAAATATATTTCAAAAATTATTTCTAAATTTAATGCAGTAAGGCATCATATTCTGAGAAATATTCTGAACACACCATTTTTAAATAAATGAATGAATGTTTCTGTTTTCCACGATCAACTAAGACTTATTTATGAAGTTTTAAATGTTAAAAATTTAGAAAAACTCACCATTTTCATAATCTTAGGCCAATTAATCTTGAGAAACCTGCGCGCTGATTGGCGTATTTTCTTTGAAACGATCGATGGAAAATCTAAAATTATCCTTTTTTTATTGAATAGTGATATTCAAATTTTCATAAATCAGTCAGTTTAAGTGATTGGAAATTAACTCTTAAAAGTCAGTGATTTAGTTGATTGGAAATTAACTCTATGACCAAAATAAAATCTGTATGCATTCTCCTTAATATTCGCTCGAATAAAACATCACATACAAAAGTACTACATAGAACAAACACATCAAAAGTAAACATAACATTTCAATAGTTGCCAAAAAAAAAAAGAGAGAAAACTGCAATTAATAAGCAGACGATATTTAGAAAAGTACAGATATTTAGACTGGAAAATGAAATTATCTGAAATTAACCACACGCGCAGACGATATTTACAAAAGTAAAAATATTCAAACCTGAAAAGGAAAATATATGAGTTATTCCATCAATAAATGCCATAAGTTTGTTTATATCTTCATTATTCTATGAGTCATTAAACATGAAAATGGGTCCGGGACTAAATAAACACCCTGTATAGAGAGTGTAAAAGATCCTAAAATAATTTTTCTTGAATTTATATTTTAGAAAAAATAATATTTCATATTTGTTTCATTCCCTACAAACACGTGCCGAAAATTATATTTTTGCAGATTTCATTTCCAATAAGATTTAATTTATTTTTAATTGGAGCTTTAATCAATGTGATGGCAACACTTTGAAAAAAGCTAATTTTTTACCATGAATGCGACACGTGTTTAATAGTGGGTGTGTGTAAAGTAGAACTTATTTTGTCTATTAGTACTTAGATATTTTAAATCCATTTGTCAATAAGTTCAATCTTTATTGAAAATTTCGTTATCTAAGTAAACGCTTTAAAGAGATTTTAAGCAAACTTCATTGCCATTATATGACTCAATTAATTAATTAATTAATGGAAAATTATTTTTTGAAAAATAGGTTGTGAGCACTGTTTGCATCCATAGCGTTAGTATTTAAGCGATAAAAAAGAAAATTTGTGGTATTTAGAAAGAAAGAAAAAAAGATTTGTTGATACACAATTGAAATGACGATGGCATTTTTTTAAAAAGCTTCCGGGCTACATAGAAATTGATTGTATATTTTTTGAAATCAGAGGGAATGAGTGGCTAGAAAGTAAAATGTAGCTCAGGCCATCTTATCCATATTTTGATACATCTCTGCAATAAATGTTTAATACTTATAAATCTTGCTATCAAATTTCCAATAACATATCTTACATGTCTTTGATTTTTTGTTCTTCTGTCTGTGCAGCCTTTTGCGCTTTTCTTTGATCAAAAGCTTCCTTCGGGATGATTCGCTTGTTTGAATGATATCCGAGCACCAGAAGATCTCTGCACATTTCTTTGTCCTAGGAAAAGCAATTGATGAAAATAAAATGCGTCCTATACTTTAATGTATTACAGAAAATACTCAAGAGATAAATGTCGGATTATTAGCTATTATTAATTTTAAAAACATTTAAAGTATTCAACTTGTCTCACTGACGATGAACTTTTTTCCTGTCGAAATTCAGCGTAAGGTCTTTGATGCATTTATTAACCAGCAAGAGTTGTCTCCTCGAATCTTTCTCGCATGCTGTCTAATAAATGTCTATTATTAAACCTGCGTATCTTAATCAATGTCCTGAACGCTACAAGTGCTCAAATTTTTATTTTCACTCATAAAAGGCCAATTTTTAACACGAATCCAGAATTTTTTTTAAAAAATTGAAACCAGGATTCAATTTTGTCGATTTGTCATTGATATACGATTAACACGCAAGTGCCATTTTGTAGAATATGTATTTTTTGTACTTTTTCCCGACCAAAATGTGACATAGAACTACAATTGCGGTCACAAATTCACACGCCAATATTATTTATACGTCCTCCGTTTTTAAGTTATCGTATTTACATGTATGAGAAAATACAGAAGGATAGATTTGATAGGTCCTTTGACACATTGGATAAGAATTTACATTTTAGGCTAATCCTGTAAACTAAATTTTATTTTTCTAGCTCTTAACATTTTGTAGTCATTATCGAGTTCATCTATAATCGGGCAGTCTGACAAACAGACTTTATAAGAATAGATTTCGTTCAAGATTTGACAGATGTCTACAAACTTTATGTGAAGATCATATATCAAATTTCATCTGTGGTTCTCAAAATTGTTTTGAGTTATTGTGTCCACAGACAAACATAACAAAAAATGCGGGTTTCTCTCTCTCTCTCTCTCTCTCTCTCTCTCTCTCTCTCTCTCTCTCTTAATTTAAGGAAGATTGAAACGTGGTTTCGTGGAAATTTCGAGTTCGAATTTTTTGACAATTACAATACTTTCTCTTTGTATACTAAAAAAAAATATGACAAATGTAAAATTTGAAAAAAGAAAAGGACAAAATGAATCAGGCATCTTTCGTGTCAAATAGCTGGAGCTATGAATGAAATAAGATTAGAAAATAAAATGGTATTTCTTAAGTTTTTTCATATTAGAACGATATAAAGATTCCTAATATAGTCAGTTACAATGCTCCTATACCAGATAGAACTTTTTAATAATTATACATATAATTTTCTTTACTCTCTCTCCTTCCCTCAAAAATAAATACTTAATACTGTGCTTGTCAATATTGATGCATTAAGTATGTCCATGTTTTTGGAAATTATCTTTATTTTGAGAAATTTTACTACATTAAAATAGGAATTAAATATTGTTTTTCCAGAACATATTTTTACATCATCATTAGTCGGTGTTTCACGGAATTTTAAAGAAAAAAAATTTGACTTTGTACTTTTTCGATAAAATGGACAAATGTATTCTAAATAGCAATTAAAGTTTTTAGCACAAATTGGCATTCCGTTTACGTGCAATGAACTACGCAAATTTCCTTCCAGATTAAGAATAATCTTTCATATGAGTTCACTCTTTCTATAAACGGGTTTTCGCCATTATTAGCTTATCGTCTATCGACTAACTCGAATTTTAATTTCAAAAAGTTTCACGTGGCAATGTTATTCTAAAAATAGCATCAAAAGCTTTGCCTTCACGCATCTTGCGTTCAATAATGTTGCAAATCTGTTATGTTGCTTCCCAGCGCGGTTAGTTCAATCACTGGAAAGACCGTTTTGCGGTGAGCTCTGTTGGATGCTGATCGGATGCCGAATCAGTGATCCCAGAGCTTTGCGACCATTTGGCAACGAAATAGGAGATTTTGGCGATAAAATAGATAGTACTGAAAATATCCAGAATTTTAGCGATTGAGCCAAAAGGAACCGAGATATGCCCGATTATTCCAGAACCTTCTCAACCCTCATCCGGGAACTATAAAAGGCCGGCAGTCTAAACTGAAGAGAGTAGTGAATCGAGTCGTAATCATGGATAGCGAAGCAACAACGGAATAGTTGGATCAGTCCAGTGAAGTGCAAGCGTGGAGTGGAGCTCAAGCGATTACTGAATTGAGCTGTATGCCTTGTCCTTGTGTTTATTGTAGAAGCAGCATCGAGGCGTGTGAGGAGTAGCTGGTCGTAGTAGTGAGTCGGCAGTTGGTTACAGTTAAAGTGAGGAGACAGGGGAGAATTGCAGGCGTTTGGAGAGTCCGTAGAGAGAAGCTACGCAGATTCTCTCCTCCTGCTGAATTCTGTCTAGCCGCTTTTTGTGCTGTGATTGTTAATACTACCACTTGTAGGCTACTGTTTATTGTAATTTACTACTGTATATTGTAATGAAGTGTGTGTGTGCACTTCTCGGCTGTATATTCGTCGTCTTTTATTCCTTTCTTCTTGTTTAATAAAAGTCGCAGTCCGTTACTAAAGAACTGTTTATTTCATTGGCCAACAAATAACGCAAAAGAACCTCGAAGTTTCGTAACAATATTTACTGTTCTGAAAATAATACAGAATATTTTGATGAAACCGATACCAAAATGAGCCAATTTTTCAGCATTTGGTACTGTGTAAGTGAGTTGGAACCACCCAGAAATGAAGCGAATTTTCGCATTTTGTCGAGATTGTGTAATAGCCTCGCTATTGGATGCCAATGTAAGGATAATGAAAGCTGGTGATTCAAAGATCTAGAAACCATTCAAGAGAGTTAGAAGACGAATTTTGCAGTTTGAGCCACTGCAAAAAATGATTATTATTTATAGAGATATCTCTCTATTTTCATCATATTTTATTTCAGGAACTATTTTGCTTGTGCTCGTCTAAATAATTTATAATATTTTTTGTTTATATAAAGCTAGCGGGAGTGTCATTCATTCTGATTTTCTTGCAAAGTTATACAATACAGCGCGTTTTATATTTAGCTTCGCAGCAGAGAGGAAAGAATCAACAGGTGCATTTGGTACTTCTCGAAATCGCCCCATTAGATCCAAAATCTGATACAGATCTATAATTGTGATATCAAGATTATGTGCCAAATTATTACTAGCGTTGCTTGCGGCAACTTTGAGTAAAAGTAACAGATAGTCAAAAAAAGCAGACAATCTACCTACTGACAAATTTGGTCGAAAATTAGGCGAAAAATTAAAATTTTGGTTCAAAGATATAATTTGTCCATCAAATCCTGTAGCATTTTCGAATTATCGAGCTGAGGCACGTGCAAACATATGAGGCAATTCGACAGACAGTCAATCTGTTGATGGATTTAGCCCAACATTTCCTACGAATCTAAGGTTTTAGTAATAAAATCATACACCAAATTTCACTCTTCTAATTGACTGCTTTTAGTTTTAGTTATATTAACGTCCCGTTTTAAAGCAACACTAGGGCTATTTTGGGACGGACCTCGTCATTTTGAACCGCGGTCAGATGACGAGGACGACACCTGAGATGGCATCCCTCTTTCCACACCACGCCACACCAGCGGGAGGACGTTTGATCAGGACATTTGGCGTGCACCAGACCCTCTTCGGTGGAATAGGGTCTCGAACCTGAAACCCTCCAGTTCCGAAGTCGAGACCCTTACCACTGCGGCCTTTCTAATTGACTGCGTTATTAAGTTATTGTAATAGCATGAATATGGAGGGGTAGACAGACGGACTTCATTTAAAATAACTTCATCGATGGCGAGAGACACCTGTTATTTTGGTTTAAAGATCATTTACATGATTTTTCACCAATTTACCTTTGCTTTTATTACTTTCGTATAGCTAGTAGAGAGAAAGTATAGTAAGATTCGAATTCGAGTATAGAATTGTGAATCTCCATGTTTTAAACCTCCATGAATTCGAAAAACACACTTTTGAATAAGTCCGTCTGTCTGTCTGTTTATTTGTGACAAAGATAACTCAAAAATGTTTTCAGTTAGACGGATGAAAATCGGTACATGATCGTAATATCAAATTTGTAGATTTCTATCCAATTTTGAATAAAATACTTCAGACGAAGTCTGTCTGTACGGCTGTTTAATTGTAAGTTAACACAATAACTACAAAAAGCAAAGAGAGTTAAATAGATAAAATTCGAAACGCATATTTAACATCTATAGTGTTGACACTCATCAAATTTCTAGTCAAATCGAATGTTGACCATCTGTCGGTCTTTATTTTCAAAAAATATAAACGCAATGGCTTAAATATATTAAATTTGGTATGGAATTTTGTTACTAAAAGTGTAATTTTGCGTCAGATTTTGGATTAAATCGGTTGTAAAAAACGCGTCTAAAATGCAAGTTCGATTTTTGGATACTATTAACCACATGCTAGGGATTAATCGCCAAGTATCATACAATGGAGTCAGTCAAGATTCTAAATTCAAGCCAAAGGCTAATAAATTCCTTTCTATTGTACGCCAATTTCATGCAAGGCATTTTCTGAGATAACTTTATTAGAGCAATGCGGGAAAGTTCCGGGAGATCACTACAGCTGATTTTTCTACAAATATTTAAAACCTGAAAATTCATCAAAACCTTAATATCGGGTTTTATATATGTATGTTATCATTATAGCTCCTTATAAATACTTCACATATGAGAAAGCAAAAATGGGTCCTTTTAATCTATTTTAGCCTTCTTAACTCTCCAAAATGTGAACAAGAAAATGTCAGAGGAAAAAAATATTAATCAATATTTCTGTCACTTTGTATATCCTGAAAAATATTTATTCAGAATATTCCAGAATTTGAAATCTTTCTCAAGTTTAGCATTAAGTGTGGAAGAAATTTTCATACCTGAAGGAAAAGTTATGCCATGTTGGATAAGAACCTACGGCGAAAACAAACAACTTAAGGGGCAACCGAGGTCGGAGCAGTCACATGCCGCTAATATCTAGCATTTTTACCTACCTGAAGACCTAATGCGTCACGTTTTTGTATTTTTGCGATAATGAAAAGCAAGGCGAATGTGACCACATATCCCTCCCACCGCCGAAAGAAGAAGCACGAAGGAATAATAAAAGAAACACTTATCCAAACAGAAACATTGACATAATGACACTGCAGCTGGATGAGAAGCGACGCTTCTCAGAAAAGGAAATCTTCAAAACTATTTGCAGAGTAGGAGATTAAGAAATGCAAAAAGAAAAAAAAATGTGAAGTGGGGAAAGTAGCAAAATGCTTTCAAGTTCCGTGCAGGTGGTTAGATTGCCCGGAGGCCAGATGAATTCCTTTAGAGGGGAAAGGAAGGAATTTTCTTCCTGTATATTATTTTTTTTCCTCCTGAATATCGTGTGTGTTTCGTAATGGAAAGATACAATAGAGTTGTTCTCTGAAAGACCCCACACATATTGAATGAAAGAAGCACGAAATGTCAAGACTCTGAGCTTAAAAAAATTCTAATATGCGTATACAAAGCAATGCTGATTAAAAAAAACTATTTGGAATTTGAGAAAAAATATATAGTAGTAAACCGATAATATCTATAATACGTTGCTTAATTTTATCGACAGAGTTGCTGTTTATATTTTAAAGCCGTGTAAAAATAGCTTTTAATACTTTACTCAGAAATTCGAAAATAGAAATTATGGGAAATTTTGACATAAATGTCATCCTTTCCATCCACCATGATTCTAAATGACAATTCCCATATGCCATAGTCGCAGTATATCTTTAAAACAAAACGTTGACTAAACTAAACAAAACACGAATACATGTTAAATTTACAGGTATTAAAGCCTCTTTTACGTACAACAGCAAAGAATCTAGTTACAAAGAATCTACTTAGTTAAAAAAAAATCTTAATCAAAATTCCCTCTAAGAAATCAACATTTTGTATTCAAATAAACACAACTTGAATCACAGCAATTATCTGAACTTTTAATATGCAAACTACAATCTTGATACAAATGAGCCATTTATTTTGAAAGTGGTGCAAGTCCATCTTAGATTGAAATTATATTTGACCGAATATATTACGGCAAAATTTAGCTCCGGTTGCTGTACGGTGAAGCAAATGTGGCCGTTTGACAACATGTCGGAAAAATATATAGTATTTCTATTTATCTATTTTTGATATTGAAAATCGGTGGTTGTACAGTATTTCATAAATAAGAAAAAGTATAGCTTAATTTTGTGTGTCGATAAAAATATGTTTACTTCCGTCACCTATTATTCAGTCCAGTGACAATGAAATAAATATCATTGATCACAAATTTTTATTGTCAGGACATTCATTTCTACCGAACGATCGTGATTTTGGAGTAGAACTATCCAGTAACTATTCAATCCAGAAGCCAGTTCCTTGCATATTCCTCAGGATTACTATAAAGTAATACAAAATTGTCAAAAAACATAATAAATTTTTAGTACATGAAATTAAACGTGGAAATTTATTTTCAACACAACCTCTGGAAAAAGCGGTTTTCAAAAGAAAGAAAAATACCGATGGAGAAACCGTGAGTTGGTTAACTATATGCTGGATCAGATTTACAAGGGGTGTACCATACAAAATGTTCAACAAAGCTTCAATAGAACGAGATTTTGAATTTAAAATTATCGATTTGTCAACACAACGAGAAAGGTGAATAATTCCAAATAATTTCAGAAATATAAAATTATCTTTTATGTATGAAAAAGGGATATTTATTACATCTGAAAAATACAAGGAAAAGATGAATTTATCACCATATATACCTCCCGTCCATCATGAACATTTTAAAATGTTAAATCCTGAATAAAATTCAATTTAATTATACCTGGGTATAAACTGAAAATGTATAATTTCATTGAAATTCTTAATAAAACTATATTGTTTTTTGTTATGTTATATTTTCTACAAAAATATTCTTTGTTTTGTTTCACTTTTTATCAAATTATTATTAAATATTTATAAAAATTTGAATAGTATTTTGTTTTTATTATTAAAAAATGGCTGATGCAACTGAAATATTTCCCACTTAAAAGTACGTTTACAATAATTTATAATATTACAATAATTTTGAAAATGAAGCAAGTCCATTTAGTTATAATAAAACTCGTATTTTTTTAATCAGCATTGTAAACACTATTGGATTACAAATTTACATTATCTGGTACCACAAAAGACAAAAAATATATCTATTAATACTTACCAATATTTTTAAATTTATTGAAAGGCAAACCTATAAATATCTCAAAATAACAAAAATTTGGACTTGCCCCATTTTCAAAATAAACGGCTCAAATATAGAAACAAGAATCAACTTCCATTTCACCGATTTCGGGTTGAATATTGGATGCAGCGGTACAATTTGGAACATTTCCACAACATGAAATTTTGATATAGGACTTGATAATTTTGATAACAGAATATCGAGGATTAAATTCTAACACTACTTTGTCATATGATTAATTATCGCACTTGAAGTAGTTGGATACTCAGTGCATCACAACTGGTTGTTTTGAGTGAAAAATTATTTACAATTAGATGCACTTCAAAGTTCACTCACGGTATCCTTACAAGAATAGGACAGTGTTGCATCCTTTCTATTTTAATTTTTTACTAATTTCGTATATATGTAAATAATTTTGTTGCAAATTCTATGACTCTGCTTAGTTTTGCATTTATTACATATTTTAAAAAACAAAAATTTCAATTTTAACATTTTTAACAATTTATTTTAAATCTTTCGCGTTGGTTAAACGTATAGCTTAATGTTGTGCCATTGATCTACACTTATAATTAAAAAACATAAATGAAAAAAAATATTTTTTTTTCTTATAAGACGATGAGAATGTTATTTTTAATTACACATCAAATTTGTATACATAAAAAAATTACAAGAGTTACAATTTACTTTAGTTTATAAAAGGTTCGTTCTTTTTAAAATAGTTTCATTATGGTACTATTTCATGAATCAGAAGAATCTTTATTGAACTTTATAATTTGGAAAAAGAATCACTATTTTCAGAATTCATTTTTCTCAACTTTTTAATAGCCATTTTTATATATGTATACATATAATTTTGGGGTTCAGTGCCTCAAAGGTCAGTTTTTTAAGACTATCAATGATAATCTTAGATTTAATTTTTAGTTTTCTTTACTTGTTTTTATTCTTTGCTGAGCCTTAGTAAAAGAATTCACATGTTCAGAGGATATCACTGTGGAGGTCAATGTGATATATAGTCAATGTGATAGCAAGAGTAAGGATTGGAGTCTGTGTTGACCATTTCACAATGGCTGAATCATGCTTGAGATGTGGATGCATCATCTGTCGATAAGTTACAAATGAAAGCAAAATCACATTATTAATAAAAATTTTCTTATTAGAGGGATTAAAACCTACAACTTAAAACTTCGAAGCCTTCCATGATACTGTTTGAACTCAGATTTAGTAACCTAATTTAACCATATTATAAATAGTGCGCGTTTATTACTTGATATTAGATCCAGTTAGTCATTTTGAATGGGGAAAAGGCATCCCTGTAAAACAGGTGCATTCTATGATTATTGTGTGGGCGAAAATTCATGATAATTCCACAATTATTTTTGGTCCCCACAATGGCAATAATAGTTACATGAGTTTCGTAGCTGTCAAAAAGAAACGATGCAGGCTTTTTAGGATTTATTCGGTTGGATCTGATCGATAAAATGCTTAAATAATTAAAGAAAAGTTATCTCGTAAAAATCGGAAAATTTAAAGGTAGTCTAAAAGTCAAGAAGTTATTTTGTAAAAAAGAGGAAAGAAAAGGAATCTAATTTTACTATATATCTTAGCTAAAAAATCTAATCCTAAAAAAATCTGGAGTTCAGTGTATAAATGTTAATTACATAATAAGTAAATTTATAAAATGCACATACTTCCAAAAACATAAGATCGTCCTTTGTGAGCATTGAATCCAAATAATCTTCATACGTCATGAAAGCATTCACTGCTTTATCCAACTCGCTTTTAGGATCCATCATTAGATCTAAAAAGTATTAAAAAACGCTTTTCAAATATTTTGAAATCAAAAGATTTTTTTTTTGAATTTCTTTTCTCCCATCCCTTTATCTTTACTGAAAACTTAAATGCATCTATTCTAATTAATGCATTTTACTATGTTTCATTTGCAAAATTACATAATGATCCTTTACACAGAAGATTACTTTTTTTCTGCTTCTTATAATATGCCAAATTTTGTATTAAATACCACATCATTAGGATCAACGATGATATTTACTAAAAAGAATCAATAAAGCTTAGAAGAATATAAATAAGATGATGTCAATGAAGAAAAATAATGATTATTATATTATACATCGTTTGGAAAGAAAAAGCGAAGAAAGGATAAATTCTAAGAACGATAATAAAAATGAATATATAATGCGAACGGTGAAAAGAAAATTAACTGTTGCCATACAAAATATATAATACAGGAAATTTAAATTGAGAATTATAATCACAAATTTATAGCTACTACAATTAATTTTTTTTTCTTGAATTCTAGTGCACATTTTACACTAACCGCTTTGTTTTTATTTTACTTACTTCTTCGTTACCTGCCACAAATAATTTTACTCTAGCACTGAAGATCATCTTTAAGAAGATATTCATCAATTATGCCTTAACCCTGAGTGAACACCAAATATTTGGTAGCCAACTTACCTTATAATGAATGATCCTAGAATGCTTTATCATTGTAATGTCTCGAATTATGGTTCAATTTTGGAATATCATAAGAAAATACTGGAAATATTCCGATACATTCTATTCATAATGCAACTATGGAAGAGATAATGTTTCTATCTGTGAGTCAAAAAGATGATTTGAAAGAGATATAACAAATTCTTATGAGTTCCAATAATTTAAATATCCCGTTTCACTTGAATTGAATGTAATATTTCCACTTCCATAGAGCCAAATTTTCCTTATTGGGGACTTTTGATATTAGTCCCCCTCCCTCTCTCCTTCTTCAGAAAAAAAAGGGCATTCTTTGCCTTCAAAAAATGTAATCTCATTTCTTCCATTAGTTTCATTTACCTATGTTTGACTATGGAGAAATTATTTTTCATGTAATATTTTCAACATTTCTTTGTGCATTTTGCAATGCAATCTATCGGCTCCAAATAATTTTATTTTACTACTTTAGTATCTCTGATATCAAACAACCAGCAAGAGAGGTCTCCTCAAAACTTTCTCGCATACTCTCTAAAAACGTGTCATCCGCCGGCGTCCTTGCAGAGGAGTAGCGCATCTTCCTCGTGATCTGTGAGTCCCGGGTTCGAATCCCGGTTCGGGCATGGTTGTTCTTCATCTGTGTTCTATCTGTGAGGTGTGTAAATGTACCCCCTATAAAAAGGGGTTGTGAAGTTTCATCTTCATATGAGCTAGAAGTCAGACTTCTGCCCTCGGGTGCTCAGGGGTTTTTACCCTCAGAAGCTACTGCACTCCCTTTCCATAATAATACGGCAACGACATCAACATCAACTTGTCATCCCAGAGAACGGCTTGCATGGCACTGGTGTACAATAGTTAAGAAATATGAACTTTTGGCATGAATTCATTATTTTTACTAAATCTACAGTGTCATCCTTTGCGAGTTTTTTTTGGGGGGGGACGATTAATATCCTGTATACATTTAATAATATCTGAAAATCGAATTTGTGCTTTAGACGCGTTTTTTCCAATGAATTGAAACTAAAATTTGACATAAAACTAAAGCTGCTGTCAAAAAAAACCCATATCAAATTTGATATACATAAGTTATCGCATTTATATGTTCCTGAAAATACAGACCGGAAGATGGTTAATTCTTCGTTGGATTCGGTGTAAAATTTGATAGATATCTACAATATAGATGTTAAATATGTGTACAGAATTTCATCCATCTAGCTCACTTCGCTTTGTTATTATTGAGTTAAATTGTATTCGAACAGTAGGACAGATAGACTTCTTCTGAACTGTTTTCACTCAAAATGTGACAGAAATCTACAAATTTAGTATAAAGACCGTATGCCAAATTTCATCCTTCTAGATCAAAGCATTTTTGAGTAATTTTTATCACACAGATGGACATTTTCGAAAAATTTGTTCGAAAAATTTGAAAATTCCAAACATGGAGATTCGTCAAAATCTCGAATTCGAATTTTTGGCGATTACAATACTTTCTCTGTATTATGTATGAGAGAAAGTAAAAACAAGAATTAATCTCTAAATTAGTTTCAAAAGAAGTTATTGTAAGGCAAAGATTAATCATTTGAAATTACATTAAATGAGATAAATCACATTAAATGAGATAAAACTTTGATATGGCTGTTTATATTGGACCCTAATTATAGCAACAACGTCTGAAAATAAAGCAAAAGACTCGTTTGTTCTTCTCCCAGTTTGAATTTGGGGTCAATTGACTTCAGACGTTACTTGCAAAGACAGATGGGCTTACGAGTGAATGAAATGTAATATTGCATTCTTTTTATATCTGTCGATATCTTTTATTCCTTTTTCTTCTTTTATTTTTAGAACATACTTTCTTAAGACAAAAAAAAATGCACATATGTCAAAGAAGTTTGACACAGACATTTTGAAAAGGAGCAGATAGGCGTGCAATTGTCTGCCAATGGTTAACTGCGACAAAGATGCCTTTATATTCAACTTGCACACGTCAATACAAAGTCGCCAGCTGTTAGAAATGACTCGAACGTCTGCTGTCATTTCTGATACAATTTATAGCTTTGGCCTGAAAAACCATATAAATTATGGCTCACGTTTCACAAAGAACTTAGAATAAACAGTAAGAATTGATATAAGATTCTATCCGAATGGTTGCTTGACTGACATTATCCAGACGCTTTAAACGCAGTCGAATATTACTACTTATAACAGCTGTCAAATAATTAAATGTATAAGTATCCTGAGAAAGTGAAAACATTCCAAATCACACCATATGCTCTTGATCAATCTCTCGTATATTATTTGATATGATGGGTTAATTAGTTAGCCTGATTTTTGAAAAAAAGTTTTTACATTCTACATTTTTATAATTTATTTGCTGAAAATTCAAGATTTAATATGGAATATCAATAAAATGTAATGAAATTTAGAACTTTTATAATTCATATGTACAAACACACCCCATTTTAGCAGTAAATCGGTAGCTTTAGGACGCTTTTCAATAGCTATACCCAAAAGTCTCAAGTAATAAAAGACGTTGTTTTTTAACTAAATATATCAACCTTTTAAAATATTTATTTCTAAATATGTTTTACCTCATTCCTAGTTTAATTTTTTTATTAAAAATAATATGCTGAAACCTAATTTAAATATATAAAACTGAATGTCTGATAGTTTCAACCTAATACAACTCCAGACTCCCTTGGCAGATTTAAACGAAATTTAGCGCACATGCTCCTTGGAAACTGGATGGATTAACTGTACTAAGATAAATTTCTACGTCTTTCTGAAGGAGGTGAAACGGGGGGGGGTAAAATTTCGTGCGTTTTTCCACTGTGACTTCAGATTATAACATCAACTAAAAAGTGTTTATATCATTTTAAATTTTAACAAATCAATTTCAAATTTAACGAAATCAATTCTTATAGATAAAAATAAGTTGTTTCCGAAATTATCTGTAATAAAAGGTTGCTTTTATATATTGAAATTCTCATACATCTAATTTTATAGTGCCATCAAAGTATTTCTAAAAATCTTAATGCTAATTCTTAATTTTGTTCTTTATAATTAAAAGTACAACTAATTAATCAACCATAAAAAATTTTATTTTTGTAAAAAAAAAATTGTAACGTTATAATTTGTTTTTTAAAATAAGAGAAAAATTCAGTATACCTAATCAAAAAATAACGCATGAACATTAAAATTTATAATATTTACTGGATCTTGTAAATATAGATACATTGAAGAAAATACTTTCAACATCAGTATTATTTTGGATAAATATATTATGATTTTACTCAAAATGAAAATGTTAATTTTAGGCATATGTATGACAGTTTGTCTCAACGTCTAAATACATTTGAAAACATTTGAGGAACACAAAAGATAACGAAAAGATCATTAATAAAAAAAACAGATGGAAAAAGTAGGAGAAATACCATTTTAAAACAATTTCAATACATAAATATTTTAATTCTTTATCATTTTTATTTCGCATTTTTGGTATTTAACTATTTATATATTATATAATCGAACAATGGAGTTCGTTCCTCGTTTTATAAAGTTTTTTGATATAAATATCCTTCAAAGGCACCTAAAGCTTATAAAGCTTCTGTTTCAAAGATTTAATTTGAAGCTGATAAACTGTTCATAATTGTTTTAAGCACATTACTCAAATAATAAACAATTCTTCATTTTCAAGATACTGAATATAGCACAGTGAATCATGCAAGTTATTTCCTTCAAAGAAACAAACCAACATCATTTCAAACACATAAAGAAAATTTGTGCCTATCGAAAAGAAAAGTCATAGCATGAATCCGAATACGTTTAAATTCTAAATCTTAATAATGGTATAAAATATCAACTTTCTTCAGAAATTTAACTGAGTATCTGTGCTTTAAATGTAGCAAAACGAAACTATTAAGATATTTCCAACGTTCCATTACTCTGGCGTCGGCTCAGATGATATAAGAGAAGTTCCATCAAGTTTCTTTAATTGTGGAAGAATCTCCGCCACTTTCGATCGATAATTTTCGCCGAGATTGGACTCCACTGGACATCCCTTCAGAACCAGATCTTCGAGGTTAGGCAACTCCGCCAAATGCTTCAGCTCGTTTATGTCTTTCACATTGTTGTTGGATAAATAGAGAACTCGCAAGCTCTTCAGGCTTCCGACAGGCTTCAGCTTGTCGACATTGTTATAAGAAGCCCAGAGTTCCTCCAAAGTTTCGGCGAGGGCTTCGATGCCATTCAGACTCTTTAAATTGTTTCTTCCCACGGAGAAAATCTTCACTTTACTCAGGGCATTGAGGTTGGTTAGTTTGTCGATCATATTGGTTGAGAGAGATAGCTTTTCGCAGTTTGTTAAGGTAGCCAAAGAGGCATCCAGTTTATCGATTGATGGGATCCAACCGTTGAGTTTTACTACAGTTGCTTCGGCAGCATTCTCGCCAGTTTTTTCAGACCATTTCTTTAAAGCATCTTTAAGCGCTATGCCTTTGCCCATTATTCTGTTTCAATAG
>JAPMOR010038075.1:35473-56639 GCA_026543865.1 Argiope aurantia | reverse complement strand
AGACAGGCAACTCCATTTGCTGATTGAGGGGTTGAGGAAACAATAAGCAAATCGCTGAAAAATAGCAGAGCTCTCATAAATACGAATTTTGGTGTCATCTCTTTAGTCTGTTAACTGGGTATAACGAAATATTCCAATGTAAAACGAACTGAATATAAGTTAATTACCCGGTTAACAGGTTAAGCATCAAAATTATCGTGCGTCTGGAATCGCATGATCGTTACTTCTTAACCGTCTCGCGAGAGTTGGGGATTAGGAAGTTCTAATAAGGTTGGTTGTAATCTTTCTCTAGAATGTGAACTTCGAACACATTTGTTCCAGACTGGTAAATCTGTTTGAGATGAGGCCAATCCCTATTAGTTCGTGTTGTCTGACATAGACCTACACGGTTTGCAAATTTCAAATCCTCAGGGTTAAAATAACAGCAGAACGAAGATGATATATTTCTGTTTAAACGATTTATTAGTCTTAGTCTTAGTAATATTTTCTGCTTAATCAACTGAAATGATTTTGAGCGATTTAAGCCAAATTTACCCGTTAATACTTAATATAATTTTTTTTAATATGCTTACTTTAAACCATGTTTAAAAAAACAAAACTTAGAAGGCCGCTATTGACTCATAAGATCTTAGCAAATTTTAAAGACAGCCTGCATCTGCGATTCAAATGTTAGTCCAATCGAACTGGCATGAAAAATGTAAAGATGAGGGTAAAAATTCATAAAACAGCAATTTTATTGGTGGTTGGTCATTCAAAATAGAGTTGCTTTCGAATTTCATGGAGAATCAGAATAAAGAGAGAAAGTCAAAACATCGGAGGGAGGGGGTTGTGTGTTTAAATAAGAGGCCATTAGTACAGGAAAGGTTCAAATAAGAAAGTTATAAGTATTAAATTATCTATAAAATGAGTCTTCTAATTTTAGTATAGCTTAATTAAATCAAAAATAAATTTAAAAAATGAGCAAATTTGAGAAAATGTTTCCATTTGGCGAAAATTAAAGAGAAATTTTTGTAATTTTACTTAAGAACGTGTTACACAGAAGAGAATACTTAGTATGAATTTTAAACTTATATATTCATTAATTTTCGAAGAATTTAAATAGAGACATCCTTAGTTGTTACCCCCTACCTCCTAAAGTCAATCATGATTTATTGTTATTTTAATCAAGAACTTACAAATAAAAAGGATATACAGTTAAGTCCCATTTGGTCCTTGACTGGGATAAGTTGACACAATTTATTTTACCAACATTGCCAAGTTATTTCAACCCTATCAGGTTCAGTTTTGAAAAGAAAGAGTATATTTTAAATATTTATTTCCGAAGAATGGCAGTAGATAGATGTATACATCACTGGATAGAGTTATGTCCAAAGTTATATTCTATGAATTCAGCATGAGTTCCATTCGTTGTGTGACAAACATCAAACCGTAAGTCCATTTCTTGCCAAACGTGGAGTAATTGACCCCTGATTAGCGAGCTCACTGCTGTAACAGTTCAACTTTTGCATAGCTTGATGAGTACCAGGCATAAGTTTTAAATACTAATTACACTTTTTTTGAGAAATATCAAACTTTTTGCTTCATTTGCTTGCGGATTTTCTGTGGTGATTCAATAAGTTCAACATTTTCATCTGAAATTGCGAAGACAATTTGTCCTTTATCTTTTGCATTTGCAGCCATCTCCTTCTTGTGCCACCTTGCAATTTCTTGTACCACCTGTAAATTTGGGTATGACGAAGCAGTTCTTCGTTGAACTTACAAAGAAATTCGAGCTGCAATACAATGACTAAATTCATTTATATTGTAGCACATCGAACGACTCTTTATAAGGTACTTTTCTATTGGCTAGCAAACAAACAACAGCATAGCTTTTGGCGGATTAATCTGAATGCAGAGAAAAAATTCCTCTCATTGGTCGCCACTCACCACTTTCCCTCAACAACAAAGTTCGCCTTTTCAAAACGGTTCTCAGGCCCATCCTCACTTATGCAGCCCCGATTTGGGGTCTCGCAGCAAAAACGCACCGCAAGAAAATCCAAATTTTACAAAACAAGATTTTGCGTATTCTCACTAATGCACCTTGGTATGTCCGCAACGATGTCATCCACAATGACCTCAAAATTGAACCAATAGATAACTTCATCACGAAACTTTCCAGGAGCTTCTTCCAAAACATCAAAGATCATCCCAATCCCAATATTGCTCAACAAATAAACTTCACTCGCTGCAACAGCAAATACAATTTTCCATATGCCACCACCAAATGGTCTCTTCCGCTTAAGCCACCATAATCTTTTGTGCCTCTTTTCAACTTGATACTTTCATGAACTCACTCAAAATTACCAACCGCAAGTTTTCACCATCACACCTACCATAGTTCATCCGGTCCCATGACCTCATCCAATTTGCCTTATCGCGAATATTTCCCAGGGTTCCCCATCAGGTTCCACAGTCATAATAATACTGAGTAGAAGTGTTTTTTCACTGGCACTCAATAAATAATCTAATGTCAGTCAGTCAGAGGAAAAAAAAATTAAAACTTTCCTATATCAAATTATGCATTATATGTGTCTGAATCTACTATTCTTCATTAGAGATAAATAATTTAAATCTGCTCCTTCTTTTAAAATAACCCTGTATACGAAAAACGTGAAAAGAAAATTTCCTTAATTACTTTCTTGTATAAATAGCATAGAGAAAGTAAAGTAATCGTCGAAAAATTCGATCACCAGATTTTGACAAACCTTCACATTTTAGATCTCAACTTGAGTTAACACAAAAACTGCAAAACGGAAAGGGCTAAATAAATAAAATTCGGTACACAGATTTAACAACTAGAGTGTAGAACCTGCCGAATTTTGGTTGTCTGTCCGTCGGTCTCTACTTTCAAAACATGTCAACACGTTAATTCAAAAACACAGTGACTTAAATATACCAAATTTGGTATGGGATTTGTGACTACAAGTGACGTTTAGGGGCAATTTCTTTGTTTCAATCTGTTGAGATAAACGTGTCTAAAGCACAAATTCGATTTTTCGATATTATTAATGGCATACCAAAAATAAATCGCCACATATCTAGCCGAAGATAACACATTAGATTTATTATTAAAAATGCTGAATTCATGCCAAAAGTTAATATCTCGTAAATATTGTACGTCAATTCCATGTAAGGCGTTCTCAGGCATGACAAGTTTATTACAAAGTAAGCGAGAAAGTTTTGGCGAGACTACTGCTTCTTGTTTCTCTTATTAAATTCCTCCAAAAACCAATGCCAGGAATTATTATAGAAGCACTATTCAATTACCTCTTATCTACTTATTTGTTTTTTTCAACAACTTTGAGCACCTGGTGACCGAAAGAAATCTGAGAGAGGTATTACGAAATTATTTTTTTTCACTCAATGAAATAAGGGTCACTCGCACAAGAAGCTACAGAAATCGCCCTCTTCGCTGTTCATTTTACCCTCAACAAACAATCATCCGTTTGCCTATATGCAACTAGCTCGGTTTGGCGCGTAGGCGACAAGATCCAGCTCTTTTTTTATTTATTCGAATGGGATCTTCTTTTCTCATTCATATTCATGACATCGAGGCTACATAATTCGCCCACTGTTTTCCACTGACTCCGATTTTGGCGATTAATTAACTGAGATCTTGTTTTGAATCCATGGAATTTTCTTACCTGGTGTAATGTCCTTGAAAGCATCCACATTAACCGACAGGATTTTTGGATTTTTCTAGTTTTAAGTGGAACCTGGCATAAATTAATTGGCAGTGTGGAGGAAAGAAACGATAAAGAATGTTAGTATTCTAAATATTTAAAAATTAAAATAATGACCAAGTGTGAAATAGTAATCTTTGCAGTCGAACCTTCGTATATCGAACTTCCATATATCAAAAATTTCTATATATCGTATTTTTGCCCAAAATTTTGGATTTTTAATTCATGTATATCGAATAAAATTTCTATATATCCAACAAAAATTTTAGCCAGTAAAATTATATATACCTATATCAAAAAGAAAGCGACTATTTATTTTATTCATAAGAAATAATTTAAGATTTACTAATAAAAATAATTATTTCGTCAATTTTTAATTTAATAAAAATTCTGGCAATATTCAATATAAATTCTGAAAATCGTTATGCAATAAATGTTTGCTTTTGTTAGTTTCTTACTTTTGTCCTATGACTTTTTTTCTCATCTTTAAGCCAGATTTTTTGCTTCAAATTCATTTGTGAATATGATATCTAAGGGAAAATATCAAACAAAAAAAAAAGAAAAGGAAGAAAAAAGTCCAACTTTTAATAAAAAAACATAAAAGGCTGAATAAAAATAAATACGCGGTAAAAAAAACCGTGGATTATCAATGAAAACTATTTTTAAATTTTTGAAAAATAGTTGTTATTTAGCCATTTTTTTAAAATAAATTTCTTTGGTCGTTTAATTTTGTTAATCCATCTCCCTGGTATTTTCTTTAAACCTAAAAAGTTAGCTTTGTTTTAATACATATTATGAAATTTTTACAATAATTATTTATGTCCATTAAAATTTCTATAAACCCAGATTTCTATTTATAGGGCGTTTTTTCCAAGTAACTGCAGATTCGATATGTAGAGACTCAAGTGTATCCGAATTCGATGTTGAAATAAAAATATTGATTTAGTGTAGATGACTTTTTGTTAATTCTTTGGAACAAAATAAAACATTTTTTTTATAAAATGAAAAAGCAGTAACATATTTAAAAATAAATTTAAATTTAAATTTAAAATAGTTAATCTTCAGTTTAGAATAGAAAAAAACATATTATATAATATTCTGAGATTTTCCATGGAATTCTAATTTTGCTTAATTAATTTTATATAAATGATTAATTATAGTAACAATAGCTAATTTTAATTTCCCATTTGATAGAAAGTAAGATATCTATAATACACACTCGATTTTTTTCACTATATTTTATGCAAAATGCCCTATATGGTAATTACATGATATATTAAATGATGTACCCCCATGTTAATAGCATTATTTGTAGTTAGTACTATCTTGGATACTGTCAAGACAGTCCTGTAGTGCAATCTTGAATGTTGTACTGTTTTCCATTATTCAAAGAAATGTAAGAGACTTGTCACAAATAACCTTAGAAAAATCATTGGCACATTTTATGCAAAAGTGACCATAGCTTCTCTTTGTTGAAAGTGTGAAAAAACTGATTATGAGATGCGAATTTTATTAGACTTTAACTTCATAATGGTTATTTTTTAATCCACTTGTATTTAATAAATGGTGGTTCTGTGTTATCCATTAAGTATGTTTCTAATTTTAAAAATGCAATTCCTTCATTCAGAGGTTAAAAAAATTTGAGAAAAAAAACTATTAAAAATTGAACTAACATGCATTAAATCCTTTGATTTAAGTGACTCAGGAAATAACATATACATAATATATACCGAAAACAATGAATCCATCTAATTCAATGAATTTTATATTATGTATCACAGATTAATAGAATACCAAAGATGTGTTTTTCGAATTCGAAGACGTGTGAAACGTGGAAATTCGTTAAATCTCAAGGGCGATTTTTTTACAATTAGTTTTTCGAACAGGATAACACAAAAAGGAAAAGAAAATGTATAGTTTCTTTGATCAAAAAAAATCCCTATAAAGGAAACATATTAAATAAAGACCAGATTGGAAAGGCTTGTTTTCGAACTATTTTCCTGTCTGCAAAATTCCAGCAATTGTTAAATATTCTTTCGAAATTCTTCATTATTAAAGAATTCGAATTGATGAAAATTCCATCACTTTTTCTATCCGTCAATTCCTTTTCAAAATTGCGTTGTTCCACACTTGATCGCTCATCCGACATCGGAAATAATGATAATCTATTATTCATTTATACGATTGCCAAAATGATGTTCCTCATAAACAGATTTTAATTACTTGAAAAAAAATGTGAACTTTCTTTCAAAGCTGCAAACGATTGTATTATTATTTATCAGTTACGGTTAAGGAAGTAAAATGCGGCTACATTTATTAAAACTATATGTTTAAAAACTGGCATATTTCTGCTGAAACAATTGTTCACTTTTTTTTTTTTTTCATATTAACTTATAACCATGCGGAAAGATTTGAACTTTTTCTAGAATTTTGTAAAATTATATTCGTATATTATTCTTTTTTCGTATTGTTCTTTATTCACAAAATAATTTTTTTTATTACTGGTATACAAAAAAAACTAAAAAGAAAACATTTTTTACTTCAAAAAATTCGGTTTCAAAATTTCGCCGAAGATTAATAATTATGTCTCGATGTTTGCATCTAAACACAATAATTGGATAAGGAAATATACTAAACAAGCGTGCATGTTTTTTCCCATTAAAATTGTAAAACTTTATACAATCATGAACGAAATCATGCTGTCATGATAATTGAAAAAAAAAGACCTTGATAAATAGAGAGTTAATAATAATAAAACTGTATAGCCAATTACCATACAGTTTTATGGATTTATATAAAATATTGAAGAGAATCTGTCATTCATGGTTTGGTTACTCCTGCGTTTTTCCTGGCAAAAACTAGAAACAAAACTATTACTTAACATAAATATCAATATTTTCTGGAATTATACAAAAAAATAGTCGAGGAGTTGAGTACTTTTTTACAGATTAGAAAAGAATTCGATTGATTTATGAAGACTGATATATTCATTTTTACTTACATTAATTTCAAAACACATTTAAAAAAACTTATTAAAATATTATTTAATATATATGGATATGTCCAACACAATCTATACTTATAATAAAGCTCAATGTGTGTGTGTGTGTGTGTGTGTGTGTGTTGGCGCTCTACAGGCCAGACCATTCAACCTACAGCTACCAAATTTGGCACGTGTATACCTTGGAGGCCGGGAATGTGCACCTGGGGGTTATTTTTTCGAATTTTTAATTAGAATTGTATTTATTTAAAAATTAAGCGAAATTTTGGCGTGTTTCTGCTATAACTTCCGAAAATATTACCGCACAAAAAAGATTTTTACATCAAGTTAAAGATCAAAAATTTATCTTTTAAATGCTACCAATGCTTTAACATCAAAATTAAATTTCTATTTTTAATGAATTTTTAAATAAATATTTTAATTCTATTTTTCAACAATTTCTTTCGTACAAAATAAAAATAAACGTTTCGCATTCCTGGGGAAAAAATAGCTTTTTTCAAAGTGTTGCCATCACATTGATTAAAGCTCCAATTAAAAATAAATTAAATCTTTTTGGAAATGAAATCGTCTGTAGGAAATGAAACAAATAAGAAGTACTATTTTTTTCTAAAAAATAAATTCAAGAAAAATTATTTTATGATCTTTTACACTCTCTATATTATTAATCCAATAAATCAGTTTTATTTTAAGGCAAGTTTTGTTTAATATGAACAGGATATCCTTTCAAATCAGGGCCACACAGCTAATTTGTAAACTTTTAGTAAGACACAGATCTGTTGCGACATAAATCGTAAATATTTTATTTAAAAGTAGCAAACGATTATTTTAATAATTATAAATTTTATTTTGTAAATAGTTGTGAAATTCAGATTGGCAACAGTGATATTTTTGGAACTTTTAATTTGTTGTTTAAAAACGATGCTAGAATTTTGAATGAAAATAAGTTGATGTAAATTTGATAATATTATCTACAATGTAATAAGATTTAGTTTCATAATAAGTTTGTCTGCATTCTATTTTTGTTGACGCACGAACACAACAGATTTACTAAAATGGTTTAAATAGAAAAATGATTATATTTTATGTAACTTAATTCAATAAATGCTCTAATAAATAACGAATTTTTGATTTTACATAAAGCTTCTGCTGTGGAAATCACGAATAACAAAATGTTCTTGAAACACTAATATTTTAAATAAAAAGAGTTAATTTCCAATCAACTAAATCAATCACTTAAACTGACTGATTTATGAAAATTTGAATATCACTATTCAATAAAAAAAGGATAATTTTAGATTTTCCATCGATCGTTTCAAAGAAAATACGCCAATTAGCGCGTAGGTTTCTCAAGATTAATTGACCTAAGATTATGAAAATGTTGAGTTTTTCTAAATTTTTAACATTCAAAACTTCATAAATAAGTCTTAGTTGATTGTGGAAAATAGAAACATTCATTCATTTATTTAAAATTTGGTGTGTCCAGAATATTTCTCAATATAAGATACCTTACTGCATTAAATTTAGACTTCATAATTTTTGAAATATATTTATAGGCCGGAACAAAATATTATTATTGATTTCATTTCAATCCTTTTGAAAGCAAAATTAAAAACTGAATTTTATGCTGAATCTTAGAAGTTTTTGTTGAATTATTCTTTGAGATATTACATAAATTATGAAAAATATTTTGTAGTTCACATAAGACTTAAATACCGAGATATTCTGTTTGCAATACTCATATTCAATAATAATAGTAATAAATAAACAGCAATAAAGATGATAAATAAAATAAAACGCTTGGTTTTATTAAAATATTTCTTTATATTAATTGCAATTTCATCATTTCCACTTTAAATTAAAGTTGACGGTTTACCGGAAATGACAACAAATTACCAAAATATATAGAGTAAATTGAACGAAACGATCTAAACAAAAGTATAAGTTTGGTATGACTATCAAAATTTGAAGATTAAAAATGTTTTGTTTGAGAATCTATTAAGAGACCAGTTACTTAAAATATTTAATTGAAAATTGTAGCGAGCGGTAATACTGGCGAACCGGCTGGTCGCCAAAGGCGGCTAGTAATAGATAAAACTCAAGAGCAGCAATCTTAACTTTCCCATATACTTTCAATGAGAATATCCTGGACTTATTAATTATTTTTGCTATGCCATTTTGTTATAGGACTAGTTGGAATTCCAACGTTGCTCTAGGTGGAATTTCTATGTTTTTGAAAAACTTATAGTGTAATTAATTTTTTGAAAAAATTAGTTAAAACCATGCTTATGCTTCAGTATTTGAGAAAAAATTTTAATAAAATATCATAAACAAAATTAAGAATTCATTGAATGTTAGCACTTGGTGGAATCCCAATTATCCAAAAAATTAAGTTATTTTTATTGCAAAAGTTTCTTTCATATAAATACCTTATATTAATAGAATATTAAGGATTATAAATTCTTTCTATCGTCTGAAGTTTTATTTTAAGCTTTAGTATCAATTTAAAAAGAATAATAAATGTTGTCAAACAATATTTCAAAAATAAAACAAAAATATCCAAAAATATAGAAAAGTTCAAAATATCACCGTTGCCTAGCAACAGAATATCTGTAAATTTCCTTATTTCAAAATCATCTGCATTTCATTAAATTTTGAAATATTAGTCAAAACTAAAGTTCAAAAATGCATGGAAAGGAAATTCTTATAATCGAAGAGATAAAAAAATTTTTTGCAGCTGCTGCTGGAAAACAATAAAACTTCGATTAACTTATAATTAATAAATATGTTACACTTTGTAAAGTAGACAGTATTTTTTTTTCTTGTTTTAAATAATAAATGTTCTCAATTTCGTAAAATTAGGCGAAGTCGTTTAGACGAAGATGTAAAATATATATACAGTGGCTCCAAAAATTGAGAGTACACCTTATTTTTACTTGATAAATACGACTTTCAATATAAATAACACATTACCAGGAAGTGCAAACATGTTGTTATTTTTACACATAACAAATGGTTTATTTTAGAGTAAAAATAAAGAAAAATCAACGGAAAACTTCTAAATTGAAAAGTTTCAGAAGCATTTTAAATAAACATACGCAGAATTTTGCCTCAAAAAATTGAGAATACACCAATTAAATTCTTGTAATATCTCGCATAGAAAGAACGTGTCAGTATTTAGTCGCATGTCTTTTGGCTTTCATAATGGCCTCTAAACGTCATGGCACCGATTCGGCCCATTTTTGGTGGTATCTGAAGATATTTTAATTCATTCTTCTTGCACCACTTGTTTTAAATGGGTTTTGTTCCTAATTTTGTGTTTTTGAACCACTGCTTCGACTGATGCCCACAGATATTCAATGGTATTGATGTCGGGGTACTCTGGGTGTGTGTAACTCCTATTTACAATGAAAAAGACACCATATTTTGACGTTACGTGCATTCTGTCTGGAGTTGTTATCCTACTGGAAAATGAAATTTCCATCTAAATCCAAATTTTTAACACTTTCCTTTAAATTGCTGCGAAGTAGTATATCCAAGTAAACCATATCATTTATAATGCCATCTATAAAAATTAAATTTCCTACCCCGGATGAAGCCATGAAACCTCAAATCATGACGGAGTCACCATCATGTTTAACTGTAGAACGTAAATCTTTTGGATCCAAAGCAGTATTAGTCTTCCCCCTTAAGATGCGATGGCTGTCACTGCCAAAAATGTTGAGTTTTCTTTCATTACTAAATAATGCTTTCTTCCAAAGGTTATTGGTCTTCAATAGATGAATTTTTGCAAACTTCAAATGCTTTTTTGAATTTGCAATATAATTAACGGTTTCTCTCTAACAATGCTACTTTTATATCCAGCTTGTCTAATGGCATTTCGCTCAGTTTCAACACTTGCACTTCTGCCTATGATTTGTAAAGTTTCTGCAACAAGATGGATGAACCATATGGTCGCAGAAATCTGAAGGAAAGTGTTAAAAATTTGGATTTAGATGGAAATTCCATTTTCCAGTAGGACAACGACCCCAAACAGAATGCACTTAACGTCAAAATATGGTGCCCTTTTCATTGTAAACAGCAGTTACACATACCACCACAGTACCCCGACATCAATGCCATTGAATATTCTTTTGCCATACTCAAAAAAGGGGTTCGAAAATCACAAAATTAGAAACAAAACCCATTTAAAACAAGTGGTGCAAGAAGAATGGGATAAAATTTCATCAGATACCATCAAAAATGGGTTGAATCGGTACGTTTAGAGGCCATTATAAGAGCCAATAGACATGCAACTTAATAGTGACACTTTGTTTCTATGCGAGATATTGCAAAAATTTCATTGGTGTATTCTCAATTTTTTGAGGCAAAATTTTGCGTATGTTTATTTAAAATGCTTCTGAAACTTTTTAAATTTAGAAGTTTTTCGTTGATTTTTCTTTATTTTTACTCTAAATTAAACCATTTGTTGTGTGTAAAAATGAAAACATGTTTGCACTTCCCGGTAATGTATTATTTATATTTAAAGTCGGATTTATTAAATAAAAGTAAGGTGTACTCTCAATTTTTTGAGCCACGGTACATATATGCAATGACTTTCATTTATATTTTAAAAGGTAACGTATGAGGAAAAAATCATCGATTTAAAGCGTTTTGTTAATTTACTTTCATCGGCAACATTCTTGCTAGGTAATCTTCGGAAATTTGACCTAATTTTTTTAATGGGAGATTCATTAGCACTAATGCTGTACAATTCAAACTTCGTAAAACAGAAAACCTGATTTCATACATTTCGGATATGCTTTCAAAATTCTTAAATAAAAAAAAAAATTAACCTGGATAGTTTGCAAGATAGTTTGCAGAGTCGAAATATAAGAACAACAAAAATATCTTCGAAATTTTGCAAGTTTATGTGGCATAAAGCAACTATTTAGAGATTTATGGCAGCAAAATCTGTTGTCCCTTATCTCCAGATAAAGGCGCAATGAGTAAATAGCAAGCGTTTTCAATACATCATTTTTATATTCCAAAAACAATGAATATTGTTGTATTGATTATCATTCAGAAGGGTTTAATTTAATATATCGTTCCAATTTCTGATATAAATAAAAGAATTAGTTATAATTTAATGACAATCTAAATTACTGCTGCATGACTTCGGTCAAAACATAGGGTAGAAAATGATTCGTCCTTAAATAACAGACAAACTAATAATAGAAATTCATCCCTGAATAATATTCGTCGCTAACTAACTAAGGAACTCATCACCGAAAAGTATTCATCTCTAATTTACTAAGGAACTCATTAATTAAAAGTATTCGTCGCTAATTAACTAAAGAACTCATTTATTAAATACATTAATCGCTAATTAACTAAGGAACACAGTTATTAAAAGCATTAATCGCTAATTAACTAAGGAACTTACTTATTAAACCTCTATTAAACGTATTCAACGCTAACTAACAGACAAAATAACAGTAGAGCATTTCGACTAGACAGCTGTTTAGTTGGAAATGCGTCGGGCTGTGGCTCTGCTCCAGTATACGGCCTACGCCAAATTTTGCGATAAATGTGGCGATAAACGGTAATTTCTGGCTGCCCTAACCGGCCTCGTTGGTGAGCTTTTTCAATCATAAAATCGCAAAAGCTCATTCCTGGCGACTTCTTGGCGAAAACTAATGGCGCCAATAGGCCGTATACGACAGCTGCTCCTGGGGCTGTAGTCAGGTCGGTTTAAAACATTGTAATTAACCTAGTAGGCATATAAATAAATATGTACAGAATATAAATTCTATACTCTGTGTCAAGTATTACTTTCACTTGGTTATTATGGTATTTATTAGTTAATCTAGTAATTAGTCTAATTAATCTAGTCTTTTAATTACATCCAGTTAAATAATATTGGATACAAATGTGGATGTCATTTAGTCATAAGTTATTATAAATAAATAAATAAACAATTTTACAAAGTTTCTGAAATAAAAAAATTAATTTATAATTAATTATTAATCTGTTTGATTAAGATGCAAATACATAGAAATGTGAAACTAAATTGATTAAAAAAAGGACTTCATAATATGCACTATCGTTGTGGCAGGATATGCCACAAATACAATTATCTGTTAAGACATAGGAAATGCCTGATGTCTTCCTCCTCCGTAAACATGTAGGTGAACTTATTTCTCATAATTATAATGGATGAAAAATCCAAGCAGTTATGTCATCTAAAGTTTTAATTAAATCCTATCATCCAAGTACAAAAAATTGCGATTATCATACTCAAACCATTTTCAATCTTAATGTCAGTAAATCCTCCTAAGTTATTTAAAAAGCTATAGGAGAATTCGACATAAAATTTTTGTTCTTACTTCTTACTGTGTTCGATATGCTTTTAGATATTAATTTTTTAAAAAAGTAGAAAAAGCATCTAAAATTCAATTAATTTATTTTATATTTACTCTAATAGAATATGATTATAATGCAAATCGAAAGTAAACGAATGGCTGTAATATAAATCGGTAAAAATTAAATGATTTAGACAATGTCTTATAATTATTAAAAATTAATTAAATTGTTTAGAACTAATAACTTAGCCTTAAACTCGCACTTTTATTTAAAATCTAAAATTATTAATTTGTTTGAGATATGATTAATAAATTATGCCAATATGTAATTAAATTAAATAATAAAAATATCAAGTGGTGTGGCTGATAAATGTTACGAAATTTTAAAAAAAAATTTATTGCTCATCTGCTTTTTTAATTCATTTTATGCGACTTAATACCAGCATATCTTATAAATCAATGCCATTCCCAAGCCAGTGGTTTTCAAAAAATCATAATACATGCTTGAATTAATTAAATATTTACGAAGATATTATCATTTTGTAAACTTTTGAAGCCAATGCAATATTTTTTCCAAATCCAAGATTAGATCATGCATTTCTTCTATTTATAATGCAATTGTAAATAAGTGCGATTAAAAAAATAACTAAAAAAATAAACTGTGGATTATGTAACTTCAAACAAATGCTCGAAAGGTTAATAGAATTATGTTACAAAACTCAGCACAATAAAACGTTTTATTTTATTTTTTAAATCATCTTGAAATAAGTGTCTGGTGTTGTGCAAAACCCACATCGAGTCTTCAAGAACAAGATAATTCGTTCAAATCGAGTTAACGGTCCAAGCTTTTCGCTGAAGACCGAAAAAGAGAATAATATACGTGGGTTTCATATCTGGTTCTTTCCTTTCAGGGTCACCAATGGCGAGCGCTTTAGAGGAATGTGATGTCGCCAAACAGAGGAAATGTCGCCAAGCTCTGGTAGCCGAACTCGAAAAACAAACGAGAGGTTCTGCGACAGAGACTACAAAAGATTTGGAGCAGCGATGCAGGTAAAAAAATAAATAAATAAAAAGAAACATTTTGTTAACAGATGATAAATTTGATTTGAATCAATAGCTGGTTTGAAGAAATCTTTCGAACTTCGTATACAAATACAAAATTAATATGGCTCATTTGAAATCAAATTACATTCATTATTATTCTTGAGCTGTAAGTTAAATTTTAATAAAATAATTATTTAAATTAGGTAGAAATTTATTTATAAAAGACTTAAAATAAAAATTAAGCAAAATGTTTAAATTATTTTGCAATAATTTCCAAATATATAACAGCACACACACACACACACACCAGAAAAAAAAATATTTATATACTCATCTTAAAATACAAAAGATTACTTTTCCAATGATGACAATATTTTACCATATTTTTTTTCTCTTTTAATCAATTTTAAAAAATATTTTACATGTCTTTTGCTATAATATATTTGAAAATTGAAGTGAAACTTCAGTTCTGAAATATATTATTGTAATTTGCAGAGTTGTATTTTACAATAATATACGTCAAAATTTGAAGTGAAAACTCAAATCGTTTTCATTCTTGCTACTAATTATTCTATCCTGAGACGCACCTCCCCATTGTTGGTAATCAAAATACGACCATTCGGCTTACAAACGCCTTTGGAGAACGTCTCATATGGCATTGGCGCACAATAATTATAAAATATTGATTTTTGGCATGAATTTGGCATTTTTACTGAATCTATGAGTTTAGCCTGTTTGCCGAATCTATCGTGTGATGCTTGACGAATGTTTTGGTGATTAATCCCTGTCATGGATTAATAGTATCCAAAAATCGTATTTACGTTTTAAACGTGTTTTAGCCAACTAAATGAAGCCAGAATCTTGATACAGAACTAGAATTGTAGTCACAAAATTCCATAATTTAATAGAAATTTAAAAATTTAGTCTTAAGACTCAATACCAAATTTCATCCTTCTAATTCAAAGCGTTTTTGAGATATTTTTGTCACAGGTAGACATAATGCTAAAAATGTGTCTTTCGAACTCAGGAAGCTCTAAAACATAAGGATTCGTCAGAATCTCAAATTCTAACTTTTATATATAACCAAACTTTCTCTATACTTTGTATATAGAAAGAGCCTTAAATACTGTTTGTAATAGGCACTAGTACAAACAACAAAATCTGGTTTTGTTGAATTTCCGCATATAAACCGCTGTAACTAAAAAAAAAAAAAAAAATTGAATTAAATTATCGTTATTTTCTCTATACTTCGTATACGATAAATAAAAAGAGCCTTAAATAATCTTAATCATAGGCACTGGTATAAACAACATTAGTTTTGTTGAATTTCCGTACGTTAACCTCTGTAACTAGTAAATTAAAGGATTGATTTAAATTATCATCTGTTTTGGTTGTTTCCCTAATTCGGCGCAAGGTCGAAAGCCAACGACTCGATGAGGTATCGC
Source organism: Argiope aurantia (assembly GCA_026543865.1). NCBI lineage: Eukaryota > Metazoa > Arthropoda > Arachnida > Araneae > Araneidae > Argiope > Argiope aurantia. The sequence continues at coordinate 41,086 of JAPMOR010038075.1, read as the reverse complement.
TTCCGCTTCGGGTTTGGTTTGTATGTGGGACTCAGTCAGTGGTGTGGCTGTCTGAGGTCAGCAGGCATCGCAACTCGTTTGCGGATGGGTGAGCCCCGTCGTCATGACAACAAGGATGACGTATGTAGCTTATATCGATGTCGCAGAATGTTTGTTTAACCTGCCACAATGTCTCGTTAATGTTTATTTAGCCTTCAAAAAGGGTATATTTGAATATTCGTAATTATTAGTTTTTATTAGTTTTTTTTAATTATCTGTAACTACAGAAAATTAACAAAAATAGTTGCGTTCATATATAATATATTTAAATGTAATTTTATATTTTTTTTTCCCAAAGCCCGAAAATGAGATGGTAATAATTGTAATGTCTTAGTACTAAATGCAATGGAATAATAGAAGAGTTTTTTAAAAATTATTTTGAATATAGTCAGTCACCTTAATAAAAAAAAAGATCCAAAAAGCAAATATTTAACCGCTTACTGACTTAAATGGCTTTGTTTATGAATAGATTTTCTAAGCTTCTGGCACGACTGCTATGAGTGGGAATATAAGGTATGGACAAAATACAAAACAAAAAATATATATATTTATGAAACAAGACAATGTGAAATCATGAACTTATAGTTATATTAGCATCCCGTTTTAAAGCAACACTATTATGGACCTTGCAATGTTGAACCGCGGTCAGATGACGAGGACGACATCTGAGCATATCGAACGCAATACAAATTATTCCATAGTAAATTTTGCGAAAGATAGTAATAAAGTGAATACTATTCCTTTTTTGTTAGATAAAAAAATTACACATCGATCGCGCCAAAATGAAAATTTGGATTGGATTGACATGTATAAACATGGAATGCTTCCAATTGATTAAACGTAGAAAAAGAATTTCAACTTAATGAAAGAGCTAAAAGTATAAAGGCATAAAATTTCGATATAAAAGTATAAAATTTCGAAAAGAAATTTGTACTTTTGAGAACAATTTTCTAGACGTGATTCGGTTTTTGAAACCTTTGAAAGCATCTTAAAAGATCACAAAATCAACGAACTAGTTTTGAAATAGTTAAAGAAGATGAAGACAAAAAAAATATTTTTTGATTGGGTTACAAAGCGACTTTATGCGTTACAAATTTGGAAATTTCTGGGCAACTCATTGTGGATGCTTCGATAAATTCAGAAAGCTGTCTTTATTAAGTTATCTCCTTAAAAACTTTCAATGAAAAATTTATAAATTTTATTTCTGTTTATCTAAATTTCTACATAACGAGTTTCTTCTTAACTACTTTCAGCTTCAAATATAAAGAGGTTTGACAATACTTGAAAAGGGAAATTCTCATAAATTGGCATTTTTTTAAAATTTAATTTTTCTATCTTGTTTTAAATATGAATTTCACATAGATTAGTAAACAATCGGGCATTCTGGTACATTTATTTTTCAATTCAAGTTTAGTTATATTAACGTCCCGTTTGAAGCAACACTAGGGCTATTTTGGGACGGACCTCGTACTTTTGAACCGTGGTCAGATGACGAGGACGACACCTGAACTGGCACCCCCCTCTCCACTCCACACCACACCAGCGGGAGGACGTTTGGTCAGGACGGATTTAACGTGCAACAGACCCCCTTACACGACGGTTCTTCGGTGGAATCGGGTCTCGAACCTGCAACCCTCCCGGTTCCGAAGCCGAGACATTACCACCAGGCCACCGCGGCCTGTTTTTCAATTCAAGACAAAACGCCTGAAATTCCAAATTCCCCGGGTAATCTGAACTAACTAGTCACTTCATTTTAGAGATATTAATATGATACTCATTCTTTGGAATGCATAATTTTGTTTCAACGTTTATTTTCATCATTGTTTTTTTAAGTTATTCAAAAATATTTATAACGATTTAAAACTCTGATTTTGAAGAGCTCGAAGAAGGACTAAACAGGATATTGGGGAATTACATAGCCAATGATTATTGGCTGATTGATTCGATTGAGACTTCGAAACGTGAAAGTCAAATCCCCATCCTCACCCACTACTATTTCCGAACAAACATTGTAATTCGCATTTTGATTAGATGTTTCCTCTTGTGTTCGGATTCACATAAACAGGCTTGTTTTGAAAGAAAGATGCTTCAGATACCGTCTGCTCTCGTAATAATCGTCTGAGCAGCAACTACCTCTGTTATTTATGTCCATCGTTAAGAAGCTGAAGTGAAGTAATCTTTCGGCAGACGATTTTGACGCTGGATTTCGAACCCGCGAAAATTATACAGTTGGATCCTTCTGAAGGGGTTGTTTTCTCATAGAATCACTGGGGAAAGCTTGCGAGAGTACTCTTAATCACGTGACTCCCACGTCGTGAGGCATGCGAGTGATTCTAATATTGCTGCAGCCATCCCACAACTGTGTGATCTTTGAAGGGGTAATGGCCGGTGAAAGCAGATTTTTTACAGACGATACTTTGAAAATGAAAATTTTGTATCCAGATTTAGATTGTTAGGTGGGTGCTGTACTGATGATTTCTGATCATAATCTTTAAAAAATTTGGAATTCTTTTTTTGATGTTGAATATATGTACCAAGTTTCAACTCAGGAATTCGTAAAAATTTAAGGTTAAAAATGAAAAACTCTTAATGATACAAAAACATTATAGTATTCATTAATACAAAACATTGCTGTTTTTTAATCGGATTTTAATGATAGACGAGTTTTTAAATGTTTTGATTAACCCTTTAAAGGGCCATTTTTTTCTAGCCATATTATGTTAAAATATTGTTAGGCTTGAAATTAGAAAAGGGATTCATTTAGCTTATTAGATAAATTTAATTTGATTAATTAATTAATTTGGTTAATTAATAATTAAGTAACAAATCAAGATACATCATTTTGTCTGAGATAAAGAACTGAAGCATTCAAGTTTCTGACTTACTAAAAAATTTTGTCAGAACTTATGTCAACCTACATAATTTCATACAAAGATGGATAAATTTGGTGGGAGGCATATTTCCCACGACCCTAGAAAGGGTTAAATTATAAATCTACTGTAAGATTTAAATATAAAATCCATTGTCAGATTTAATATTTAAATCTTACAATGGATTTTTTCATATGAACCATACCGATTAAAATAGTAAAAATTTTAAATATTTCGGTTGATAAAGTTGTATTAATTTCGAACATAAAATTAGCATAATTTTTACGAATTTTTAGAAAAATGCATACAGTAAAAATGAAAAAATTTCAATAAAGAAAAATTATAGAAGATTCGAACTTCTAACTCGCCATATTATCACATAATGCTTAAGATCTTATTCTTTGTAATATTTCAAAAATTTATTCTTAATTACATTACAGCGATAACATATATATGCAAAAATATATTAATTCCATTGCAATATGCATATATATAAAGTTATTTACTGAAACTAGGAGAAGTATTGTTGTAAAATACACCGAAAAATATTTTTATTAATATATTAGAATAACAATAAAAAATTACACTGAAATTAAATTTATATTACTGAAATGCTTATTTAAAAAAATAATATAAATATAGAAAATGTTTTACGATGTGATGCTCCAAAGTTTTTGAAGAAAATTGTACAAAAATTTCAATTGATTTTTAATTACCAATCTAATTTTAAAAAATATAGTTTTCTTTATCATTTTATACACAAGAAGTAACTAAATGCCAAATATGCTCTAGATTCCACCTGCTTTGAAAACTTTTGAACAATTTTCTCATCTCGTACGGCGCATAAGGTAATTTATTAAATTCATAAATATGATTCCATCCTTTTTTTTTTCAAATTAAAAAATATTCTTGTTAGTTATAAATATTAAAGATCGATTTATTCGAAATATTTCTTTTTAGAAACTTCTATGTATTTTTTTTTATAAATCTTTCGGCTGGCAAACTAATTTTCGCGAAAAAAAGTCTGATTATTTCGATGCAATCTATTTATCAATCCTATTTTTGATATAGCTTGGAAATAGAACTTCCCTCCAGTAAAAGCACTCTGCATGAAACGAAACAAATAGTAAACGGTTTAGTTTAGTTTAGTTTTAGTTATATTAGCGTCCCGTTTGAAGCAACACTAGGGCTATTTTGGGACGGACCTCGTAATTTTGAACCGCGGTCAGATGACGAGGACGACACCTGAGCTGGCACCCCCCTCTCCACACCACACCACACCAGTGGGAAGACGTTTGGTCAGGACGGATTTAGCATGCAACAGACCTCCTTACACGACGGTTCTTCGGTGGAATCGGGTCTCGAACTTGAAGCCCTCCGGTTCCGAAGCCGAGACCTTACCACCAGGCCACCGCGGCCCATAGTAAACGGAAGAAGTAAAATGTGGTAAATACGGCAGTTGGAGTGACACATCCCAGCGAAGTTTTTCTAAATTTTTTTTCACTAGACGAGCATTTCCATGTTTGAAATTAGCCTTGTCACATTTTTCGACACATTCTGGACATTTCACATTCAGTGCTTCTTCGTTCAATTAGATGGTTCGACCTAATCACATCAGTTCATAATAAATCATATATCTTTGTTTTGTGTATTGAAAGCATCCTTTTTAAACAGCTGAGACCTCTTTTTAGAAGTTGATTCGAAGGAGCATACTTACCATAAATGTTCAACAGCAACCAATGTCAACCGATTTCTTTGCATTGAAATAAATTAGCATATGTGACTGCTGTTTACCAAGTTTAAAATAAATATCTTTTTTAAATACTAATCAGAGATCTCGTACTGTTATAGGTTGTTGTCAAATCTTTCAAATACATTTATTTGCAATAAAAAAAATAATACAAACGTTACCTATTAAAAATATTTGGAGTCATATTTATTCTCAATAAAATTAGTATATCATCTTATACGTGTTACCGGCAAAGCATGAAACGCCGGCATTTTATATAATGCCGGAGGTTTTCCGGTAAAGTATGAAATATGAAAATCATTGCATGTTTTCCCTAGGCATTCTATAGAATGATAAATGCATTTAATAAAGATGTGGATAAGACTATTATATAAATGACGTGCATTTCTCAAAAATAAACATGTTATTCTGAAAAATAATGAGAGTGCCATTAAAAAAATTTATTCAAAATGCATAAAGAAAAATAAAAGTTGTACAAAACAAAATTTATGCATTTCTAATTTAGGGAAACAAAATTTTCATATGAAATATAAGAAAATAAAATTAATCAACTTGTTGCAACATTGAATGACATTTTGAATTATGGGATGCTTCCTCTTTGAGCAGCAGCCCATAATTCAGCCCCCAATTCATAATTCGACACTTTTTCGTGAGGATTCGAGAGTATTTTGGAAAGAAGAAGTGTCGGGGGTAGTTTTCTAACAAGTGTTTCATTTAAGGTTGAGATAGACTGGCAATCACTGAATTTATTTCTGGCAGTATTAGCATAAAATTATTTTAAAGCACCTCTTGACGGCATCAGCATATGTGTTTGGTTTAAACGTTGGAAAAACTTTCCAATCACGTCAAGACGTTAGATGTCCTGTCTGGTGGCAATCAAAGCCGACAGATTGTTCAGCTTTCTCCTTGATAGTGCAGTTGGTTGTAGGTTGGTTACCGTTACGTTTAATGCAA
>JAPMOR010038075.1:0-35463 GCA_026543865.1 Argiope aurantia | reverse complement strand
GACAGATTGTTCAGTTTTCTCCTTGATAGTGCAGTTGGTTGTAGGTTGGTTACCATTACATTCAATGCAATGAGCGAAACATCTGCAATTTCTTGCACAGTGAAAAATCCTTCACAGTTGAAACACATAGTTAATTTGCTTCTTCTCCGATAAATTTTGATTCATATTTTTAAAAATGCAATGAGATTATAAATGTCTTGATAATAATAATAATTATTATTATTTTCTATTTCAATTAAGGGGATCGAATAGAACATTTTTATAAGAATATTCTGAACTGAGAGATTTTGAGAGGGTGGAAATTATTTGATTTCGGTTCTTCAACACTAGATTCTTTGTTCATATCTATTGAAAGGCCTTTTATGATTATTTAAGAGTATGATCTTCATATGTTTCAGGGAGAACATATTCTTTAACTATACTATCCAGAATGCTCCTTCTCTGGCATTTCCAATCTCGAGGAAGATCTAGATAAAGCTGGCACAGAAAAGATTAACATTAGAAGGGTAGACTAGGCAAATTTCTAGCAGCACGAAATTTTAGTCTTCAAATAACTTTATTTCAGGTATTTTCTTGCGTGCAGCTGGGACTTCGTATTGATTGGGGCTGTTTTCAGAGTTCTTAATACCCTCACTATTTTTTTCAAGCCTGATATAATTTATTTTTTAATTATATGGACAATCTCTATTTTACACAAAACCCACTATTTTGCAAGATAAATGAATTTTGGAAAGCAGCGCGGTCACTGGGCTATTTCTTTTTAACATAACTGTATTATTGAATCTAGAAATAGTGTTCTTTTAACACTTTGCATTCGGAAAAATAATTCGATACATAATTATTTACCTAATTGCTCCAAAAAATAAATATACATAATTGTTTTAAGTTGAATTCTCCCATTTAATTAATTCACATCTTTTTATTACTCTGCAGGTATTTTTAACAATCAAAATTAAATAAATAAAACGTCAAAATGATGCACCATCTTGAATAGTGAGTGAGTCCCATCCGAGTGCAAAATTTATTTTTATTTTAGAGCGCTTAAAAGCACAATAGCCGCAGAAATATGAAGCATCGTAAATATGAAAGAATGTAGCAGTTGCATTACACTTATCTTCTCTTTTGGTAACTAGATGGCGATACCTGATTAAGCCATCCCATATGTAATCCCATAATGCATTGTGATTGTAATGAGAAGGAGATGTGATGCTGAACTGTGAAGCGCGCGCGAATGTCTTGTGTTTGTAATTGTTTAGTGTGTGAATGTAATTATTAAAGAAATGTTTCCTACAACATTCGTCCTGTTGCTTCCTGCACAGATCATAATAATCCACATACCACCACAAGAATTAATAAATAATATTATTAATGTTTAAATTGGTATATTAGAAAACAGGTAACCAATAATTATCTTTAAAAATTCTATATCTTTAATTGCTGGCTCTCATCTCATACAGATGTTTTAATGATATGTATATTCTTTTACAGATATTTTATGTACATTTTCTCAAAGTGAAACTTGATAATGAAATTTGAAATTTGATTCTACTATTTAAAATGCTCTATGTGCATCATATTTTTAGCAACAACTTTGAAACCTTTCTCTTTATATTGATAAAACTTTTCATAAATTGTTTTCGCCTTTGCATTAAAAGATTTATTATCTTTAAAATTTTAAAAGAAAATTCATTTTTTTTTAATCTTTAAACAAAAATTTTAATTTCAGAAACAGTGAAAAATCTAATTATTAAGAAGAACTGGAATATTTGTTCAAAAAAATCTATTACATTTTAATGAGTATAGAGCAAAGTGGAGTTTCACACTATATTAATACATTTCATTCATTTCTTACCTGAAAAGATGAAAAGTTATCAAACAGTTTTATACAGCCTAAAAATTACAAAATTGTGATTGATCCTTATCAATGAATTAAAATATTAGAAGCTTCCTTTTAAATGTCCATTGAATCCTTATCGTCTGATTTTTAAGAGCTTATTCTTCCTGAATTAATTTCTAAGTTTAAATTCTTTCGCAGGCGATTGGAAGGCAATCTGAACTACTTGGTGTTGCAAGTGACCCGCTGTCCGACTCCTAACAGAAGTGGGGACCTTATCAACAGAGTGTGGAAATACATGCAAGATAACTGCGATGCATTTGGAGGTGAGTACAGGCACAAATGCATATAATCATGATAATAAAAAAATACTAAATTCTGTAAAAAAATCGTTTTCATTCTCGTGTTCTAAATGAAGAATTACAGTGAAAATAGAGACCACAAATTGAATCCTTCGTTTAATTTAGTTATATTAACATCCCGTTTGAAAGCAACATTAGGGCTACTTTTGGACGGACCTCGGGTAATTTTGAACCGCGGTCAGATGACACGGACGACATCTGAGCTTACATCCCTCTATCCAAACTTCCACACCACACCACACCAGTGGGAGGACGTCTGGCTCCGACGAATTTAACGTGCACCAGATCCGCTTACACAACAGTTCTTTAGTGGAATCGGGTCGCGAACCTGAAATCCTCCGCTTCCGAAGCCGAGCCCTCAACACTAGTCCATCGCAGCCCTAAATTGGGTACTTTATTTCCTGTTTGGATATCTCTTTTTGAATCTGAATATTTTCTGCCATGTATTTCACACAGTACAACCAAACATGATTCTTACATCATAAGTTTAGTTTAGTTTAGTTATATTAACGTCCCGTTTGAAGCAACACTTGGGCTATTTTGGGACGGACCTCGTAATTTTGAACCGCGGTGAGATGACGAGGACGACACCTGAGCTGGCACCCCCCTCTCCACACCACACCAGCGTAAGGACGTTTGGTCAGGACGGATTTAACGTGCAACTGACCCCCTTACACGACGGTTCTTCGGTGGAATCGGGTCTCGAACCTGAAACCCTCCGGTTACGAAGCCGAGACCTTACCACCAGGCAACCGCGGCCCCTTACATCATAAAATCACTTGGTTCTGAATCCATTGTATGAGTACTTTCTAAATGAATGAATTGTCACATTTAAAAATTATAAATCAATTATAATATTATCAGCCTAGTTTTAAAATCATTTCAATTAGAATTACCACTCAAACTAAATATGTGCACATCATGAATACACATTTACGTTAATTTTTAATCTTTAACAAAGTTTTTGTTCGGGGCCATGACATCCATCTCTTGCTAATAAACAATGCTCAATAGCCAATACAGAATTGACGCGATTCACGCCGCATAATAGCGCTATTTATAAAACGATGGTGCATTTGTGAGAAAATAATTTATAAAATATTAAAATTCAATTTTAAAAAATTCGGAGAAGCCATGCAGGACTCAGTTACTCTCCATGACTTTTAGTTTTGAAACAGCACAAAATTAAAGTCCCAAAACAGAAAATTCTAGCCATTCAATTGCACAGAAAACTAAGCAATTTATACTTTAAACATTTGTTTTCAAAAATAATTGAAAAAAATCATTTTTGTCTCAAAAGTTTTAATTTGAAATTGGTGAATAAATAGTAATTATTTTAAATTGAATTGCTTTGAAATTATCAATAAGTGACGCTTTATTTTTTTTTTCTTTATTTATTATCAAACTTCGATGTCACTGCATGTTCTTTTGCTAAAAATATTTTAATCTCTAAAAGTAAGCGCAAAAAAATTCTAATTTTTTTTCTTCTGAGAAGAGAATGTAATCCTTAAAATTATGGAGTTAGTATTTTAAAAATTAGAATTTGCTGCATTGTTTACATTATCTGGTGTGTCCTTTTCTTTTATTTAATTGGTAGTGCTCGTAGCGCCATCTTGCATTCATGTTATTCTAAAGCGCTACCTATCTACTTTCCCTAATACAATCTATGTTAATACTTCGCCCGGGGAATCCCCGTTCTATGTATACGTGCGCTAAGCGGTGATGTTATGATAGTTGTTAGTGAAATAAAGAGTTTATTTTTCTAATAGCGATGAAGTGCTTTAAACAACACTCTACATAACACCACCACAAATTGATTGGCAAAATGGCCATGGTAATGGTCGTTCTTTGTCTTCCTATATTCTGTTGTAAAATTAGCTTGATTTTGTATAGCCTACCTTTTGTCTAAGGAATTTTAAATTGCCGTATATATTTTTAAATATATTACGACTTTTTTTTAGAAGTTTTCTTATATTTCTATATTTTTTCTTGCTCAGGATGGTGGAGTTACGATTGCTTTCATTTGGAAGACATGAAGAAATGTGAAAAAATATTCGCTCTCAGAGATTCAAAAACATCTCATACTTCTTGCAGGTAGGAAAGAAAGTTTTTTGGAGACTATTTTTACTATTATATTTATGCAACGTTTAAAACTGATTTAGTATCATTTGATAACTATGCCCGTACTGTAATGTATTAAATATGTGCAATTAAATGTACTAAGCAATTTTGTAAATGTTAAGTACTATATGGGAGAAAGTGAAGTACTACACTCGGGGAGATAACCATGCATTGACAACTTCAAAACGAATATTCGGGTATTTAAATAAAAAATGCTCTATTTACATTTTCTTATTTTCATATGACACTAAGTGCTTCGTTATGATTCATAGGTTTGCTGTTTATCCCAAAATGTTTTTGCACAATCATTCTTATTCTTCACATTTTTGTTGAACTTGATTTGTTTTATATCTGTAAAAATAGAATTTTATAATTTATTATTTTTGGTCATTTCTTGATTTACAAGAATTATAAAATCTTGTTCACTTTTGAACTCTCAAAGGTTATGTATGAATTCTATTTTATTATTTTCAGAATTTGTTATCAATTGACCGATTTATTTAATTAAATTTTGATTCTACCTTAAAAACGCCACCGGGAGAAAATTCGAGAAAAACTCAATTACAAGATTGCATAATATTTATGATATTGCACTATAAATTAGTATCAAAAAATAGAAAAATAAATTTAATAAAATATCTTCTCATCAGTTCTTAAATAAAATATTTTTATTAAATTTATTTCACTGATAATCGTGGTTTTCTTGATGTATTTTTTCTCAGAGAATATGACCGTTTCCGGCATTGCATTGGCGATGTAGTACAAAAGCAATGTGACCGAGAAGACGTTCTTTCCATGGGCAATTATTTGCTGGACAGCGCTGGGGAAATGATTTGGACTTGTCCTCACCAATCGGAGCCTCAGAAATCGCCAATCGTCGATGAAGGATTCGTAGGAGTGGATCGTAAAGACACCGTTGGTCTCGACCAGAGCATCCAATCCCACTCTATTCTTCCACCGCCGCTAGGTAGCGCTTCAGGCAAGATTGCGGTAGAGGAATCGCATTTGAGATCTGTTTATAGTTCCGCTCTTACTGGAGAATCGCCCTTCATCACTGGTAACAGTTATTAGTTTTCTAAAATTTTCAATCGGATTTTTGAAATTTGCAAAAGTTGTCTTTATATTTCGATTGTAAATGAGAAGTTTCGTTAGCAAAAGCACTGTGTTCAGAATTTCAGAAAGATTAATTGTAAATTTAACAAACAACTGAACATTATATTTGGATTCATTTAGAGCAAATTTCTCATACAGTTCTTCGTTATTGAAGTCGATACATGATAAGTTCGCAGAAAACTTAATTTTTAAATCCACTCACTTTTAACAAATTTGAGAATGCAAATGTTAAAGAAATGTACAACTACAATACACTCCAGAGTATCCGGCCTAATCCGGCGGAAGAACTGGGCGAAAGCAAAAAAGCCGGATAGGCTAGAGTTCTATGAACTCATTTCTTTGAACACCAATACCAGAAAACAAAGTTTTTATACCAAAATCACTGTTATAATGTGTATTTTCTCGCTTCTTATTGAATGCTAAACTCTTCATTTATCTTAAGCCAAGTAGAATGTGAACGCGGCCCGCTGAATCATAGAAGCAGTAGCAGGTTTTTGCCGTTACACCAGAGTCTAGTCGCTGTATTGCGCATAATTTCTGCTCCATATTCTCTGCAACTTTTTTTTTCTTTTATAATCTATTTTGAAATCTTCGCTGTGGTACATTAAAAAAAAAAACATTAAGCATACCCCATGAACAATTTACGAATTTACTGTACGTACTGTGCAGTTATAATCAGCAACAACGGCAACAACTGATCTCCGTTGTAGGGATAACGAATATTTTACGAGCGGTTATTACGTAACCAATATCATAAAGTCACAAATACCAGTGATCAATACTTTTCCAACAGGGGTGTGATTCAAATTCTTGACACGATCTTACTGGTGATATTTCGATTACAGGTTTTGGATCACGATAGAAAGTAACAATCGATACGATATCACTGAAACTTACCGGAGCGGTGACTTCACTGGAAAGTAACAATCGATACGATCTGTCAAATGGAAGCTCTCGTACAAAACAGAATAGGAGAAATTTCTGAATGGATTGAAAAGTCAACGGACCGGTTATTGGAATTATCGTATCATTGAATTGCATATCACTGAAATTTATCGGAACGGTGACTTCACTGGAAAGTGTGATGTCGCCTTTCCACTTCATGAGAGCAACCTTGACTTTCCGATATTCACATTTGATGATGCACTATTCAATACAAACCTTGTTTATTGCTTATTAGCCGCCTTTGGCGACCAGCCGGTTCGCCAGTATTACCGCTCGCTACAATTTTCAATTAAATATTTCAAGTAACTGGTCTCTTAATAGATTCTCAAACAAAACATTTTTAATCTTCAAATTTTGATAGTCATACCAAACTTATACTGTTGTTTAGATCGTTCCGTTCAATTTACTATATATATTTTGCTAATTTGTTGTCATTTCCGGTAAAACTTCAATTTAAACTGGAAATGATGAAATTGCAATTAATATTAAGATATTTTTTAATAAAACCAAGCGTTTTATTTTATTTATCATCTTTATTATTTATTATTATTATTATTATTGAATATGAGTATTGCAAACAGAATCGCTCGGTATTTAAGTCTTATGTGAACTACAAAATATTTTTCATAATTTATGTAATATCTCAAAGAATAATTCAACAAAAATTTCTCTGATTCAGCATAAAATTCAGTTTTTAGTTTTGCTTTCAAAAGGATTGAAATGAAATCAATAATAATATTTTGTTCCGGCCTATAAATATATTCCAAAAATTGTGAAGTCTAAATATAATGCAGTAAGGTAACATATTCTGAGAAATGTTCTGGACACACCAAATTTTAAATAAATGAATGAATGTTTCTATTTTCCACGATCAACTAAGACTGATTTATGAAGTTTTGAATGTTAAACATTTAGAAAAACTCAACATTTTCATAATCTTAGGCCAATTAATCTTGAGAAACCTGCGCGCTGATTGGCGTATTTTCTTTGAAACCATGGATGGAAAATCTAAAATTATCCTTTTTTTATTGAATAGTGATATTCAAATTTTCATAAATCAGTCAGTTTACGTCATTGATTTAGTTGATTGGAAATTAACTCTTTTTATTTAAAATATTAGTGTTTCAAGAACATTTTGTTAATAGTGATTTCCACAGCAGAAGCTTTATGTAAAATCAAAAAATCGTTATTTATTAGAGCATTTATTGAATCAAGTTACATAAAATGTAATCATTTTCCATTTAGACCATTTTAGCAGATCTGTGTCTTACTAAAGGTTTACAAAATAGCTGTGTGTCCCTGATTTGAATGGATATACTGTTGACATTAAACAAAACTTGTCGTAAAATAAAACTGATTTATTGGATTAATAATATAGAGAGTGTAAAAGAACATAAAATAAATTTTCTTGAATTTATTTTTTAGGGAAAATAATATTTCTTATTTGTTTCATTTCCTAAAGACACGTGCCGAAAATTATATTTTTGTAGATTTCATTTCCAAAAAGATTTAATTTATTTTTAATTGGAGTTTAATCAATGTGATGGCAACACTCTGAAAAAAGCTAATTTTTTCCCATGAATGCGAAACGTGCTCGTGCAGCTTAAATTTTATTTTTATTTCGTACGAAAAAAAAAAAAGTTGAAAAATATAGTTAAAATATTTATTTAAAAATTCATTAAAAATAGAAATTTAATTCTAAGGTTAAAACATTGGTATCATTTAAAAGATAAATTTTTGATCTTTAACTTCATGTAAAAATCTTTTTTGTGCGGTAATATTTTCGGAAGTTATAGCAGAAACACGTCAAAATTTCGCTTAATTTTTAAATAAATAAAATTCTAATGAAAAATTCGAAAAAATAACCCCCAGGTGCACATTCCCGACCTCCAAGGTATACACGCGCCAATTTTGGTAGCTGTAGGTCAAACGGTCTGGATTGTAGAGCGCCAATACACACACACACACACACACACAGAGCTATATTATAAGTATAGATGACTCAACTTTGCATATATTCTGTTTATTGATGGCGCCATCTATTAGTAGAATATAGAACTAACGTAAACAATTTAAAGAAATTACATATATATTTAACTCAAATTTTTCAGAAAATGGTTTATTCCAATAATGAAATGAAATTAATAGTTTTGAAAAAAAAATCAAATTTAAGAAGTAAGCTGAAATAGATAAATTAATTCAATCACACGTTACTTAAATTAGTAAATTAAGTATTAATTACAATTAATAAATTTTATATTTAATATTAAGTAATAATTTTTTATTAATAATATGATTGAAATAACAGATATTTGGAACAAATATTTAATAATAACGATAGCAAAATTATTTGTTATTCAAAAAATCGTGGATTATGCATCTCTAGTCCGTTGCACACTGATGGAACAATGAACAACGAGCAGAAAGCTGCTCTTTTCCTGTCACAACTTGTATTTTATACACGACTCATAGGAGGGTCCTAACAGACGACCGCTTCCACTGCCTTAACAATGTTGCCAATGTAAGCCTTGCATTCCTCTTTTAACTACGATCAAAGGAAACTAGACAGGATAGCACGGAAGCAGAATAATCGCGAATCGGATTATCGGGAGTGTACTGTGTATCAAACAACTAAACATTAAATATGGATTCAATGCCTGAAATTTTCTCTTACGATTCTTCGTTATTGATGTCAATTTATGTTCATGCAATACAAGATGAGTTAGCCGAAAATTTTTATAAACCACAGCCATTTTAATAAATTTGAGAACACAAATAGGTACTGAAATGTACAACTATTTGTTTGAAGATATGTTAATGATATTATGTAAATTCATTAAATTGATTTCATATTGTTCTGAGTTAAGCAATAGGGGATATGAATGCTTCAAATATATATACTGAAATATATACATATATCAACAAAGATAGAAACTTACCTTTCGAATTCTCTGTTTTAGATTCTTAAAAAAAGAGTTGAAATTATTTTTTGCTATGTCCCAATAATATGTATTGAATACAGGAATTCGAAACTAATACCTCTGACTCTAACTTGTTTTAAATTTTCAAACTTAAATAATTGATTTACACCAAATTAATGAGAGCATGAAAAATTAATTTTATTATATGCCTGCAAAGTAATTCATGGTTGACATTTAAAATAATTTTGGTCATTGCATCTTCCATCCATTTTTTCTTTAAGCTGCAATACAAATTTTCATTCAAATTCGCTAATAATATAAAAGAAAAATGTTGGTTTACCTGGCTAAATTTTTGCTCTTGTAATACACTAAAAAGTACCTGGGCCAATTTCCATTTGAAAATTTTCCTCATTTTACTGTCATTATTCACAGCCAAAGAGACATTTTCTGCTGTTTAAAGAAATAATTGCCTTTTTTTTTTAACATTTTCTTTGGTAATATAATTTTTCTGATATTCTGCCAAAAGAGCAACTCTTCCACCCGTAAACAAGGATTTATAATACTCACAATGGAAACGTTGAAAAACAATGATCCTCTTGCATGTTTCATCTCCATTTTAAACTTTTTGTTACTTTTATACTGCAACTTTTGGCAACAGTCAGATTTCTCTATTTCACACGCAGGATGCAATGCTCGGGCGACAGAAGAGATGCGTGGCTGCTTGGATCGCCATCAGTACGAAAGGGATCAGGCACTTGGAGCTCGTGACGATGAAGACCGTCTGAAGAAAGAATGTTGGTTAGTATATTCTTTATACCATTCTTTGCACATGTCACTAGATTGTGGCGGATTGGAATGAGCGAGATAGAACCTGGGACCTTGTGATTCGCAGTCCAGTAACATGACCACGATACAAAAGCAATGGCTCGGGTAGCGTAGCTGTTAACTGGCTTATAAGCTATTCACTACAGAAGTAATTGGCTCCTTCTTGTGTACAGCCGACCACCCCGGTAAATAAGGGACCATAGGACCTTTAAACCTTCAATTTTTCGAATTATTTCAGATTTTTATTTGATAGCTGGGACCCATCTGAACATTTTTGGCATTGCACATGTGTGTACATTAATTAGTTTAAAAGATATGATCAAAAACGTGAAGGTCACTGTTGGCTTTTCAGTCAAAAACATTCACTTTAAAGTTATTTTTTCAATACTAAATTTTCGCCGGCGTCCTGGCATAGGGGTAGCCCATCTTCCCCGTGATCTGGGCGTCCTGGGTTCGAGTCCCGGTTTGGGCATGGTTGTTCTTCCGTTGTTCTATCTGTGAGATGTGTGAATATGCCCTCCTGTAAAAAGGGATTGTGCACGCGAATGAGTGATACGTGAGTATCAAAGTCGTACTCTTGGCCCTAGTTGGCGCTACTATAAAAACAAGAGACACTCCCCCACCGACTTAAATCGCTGTCTTCGTAACAGCTGGCTTGTCCATGACAAGTGCCATAAGAAACAACAACAATACTACATTTTCAGAACGTGCGCGCAGGATTAAACAAAATGGTTTATTGTATCAATATGAAATTTATACGCACATAATAACATGCTAATGTGCACTTAATTAAAAAAATAATGCAAAATCAAAGCATTATTATGCATAGTTTTTTTTCAATGCTTGCTAATACGCTAAAAATGTTTTTTTAAAGTATTTGAGATTAAATAATTAATTTCATCGATATTAATTTGATTTTAAAACAAAAGATTTTCAACTGAATAATTTGTACTGCTTTCAGCGCCACCTGGAACTACCGCCGCTGTCTTCAAAACGCCGTCCGAATCCACTGTTATGATACTCGAGAAGTCGACATTCAATCAGCAGTTGACGTTATTCCTCATGACCGAGGTTTTCTATGTAGAAACCACTGGATTTACACCTGCAACGGTGCGTCCCGCCTCTTGAATGAAGTCTCCGGTATTCTCATGACATCCCTACTGTCATTTCTAGTGTATTCTACTTTCATTCCTAGACGCCTGTGACAATAAGAAAATTTTGTAAATAGTTTTTACCGTGCTGTATTTAAGTTATTTCATTAAATAATTTGTTGATTTTTGTTTTTAAAATTCTCTGTCTTTTACAATTGAAAAGAAACAACACTAAAAAATTTATACTGCGTAAACAGATATTTTTTAAACAAGTGTAAAATAAGTTTACTAGCGATTCAACACATGAAAAACACTTTCTTGAGTTCATGAAACACTCCAGCTGAGATCAGTCCCATGACATCAAGCACTATTAAGGATATAAATGTATGTTTCATCTTTCTTGTAAATTTCACGCTACTGTGACTTTATTT
The DNA here is from genome assembly GCA_026543865.1 of Argiope aurantia. Lineage (NCBI taxonomy): Eukaryota > Metazoa > Arthropoda > Arachnida > Araneae > Araneidae > Argiope > Argiope aurantia. Next base: position 23,820 of record JAPMOR010038075.1, on the reverse strand, counting down.
TTTTATATATCATGTAAATTACATAGATATTAAATATAATCTTTCATCTTTAATGTTCAACAATGGAAAAAAAAATCAGCCACTCAGATACTTGAGAAAATAATGAAACATTCAGTACTTCAGATTAACAATGTAATCTATTTGTTGGAAATTATTTTTAAAAAAAATTTAAAAATTGCCAAAATTTATCAAAAATTTTCACGATTATTAATTTATCATTAAAAAGATAATTTTTAAAACTTTGAAATGGTATAATTTCATTTTTGTGCGATAATATTTCCGAAAGTTTCACGAAAAAATTCCAAGATTCGGCTTTTTTTATGTAATTTAAAATTCTAATTAAAAGAGAGCAGAGCTACCTTCAATAATAACCAGGCTAATATTCGTGCAAACACATCTTTCGCTGATCTTTTCAAACCAGCTGAAGCACGGCAGATGGCGCCACGCGACAAACAAATGTTGACAAGAACGATTCTTCTACCCTCAATTTTATGAACTCGAATGATTTTAAGAAACTCGTCGAGGGCATGAAGGAAATTAAAAAGCTTCTGAATGAGTGTCCTAACCTTTCAATTCAAATTACAAAACTTAAAAATGCCAAAACATCAGTCGACAAAGTCTTAATTCTTTCTGAAATATTTGCTAGTCTGGTCAATCCCTCTGAAAGATACTATTCAAGTGTAACAGCCTGCGTATTGTTTTCTGAAATGCAAATGGCACTTCAAACGAAATTAATGATTTTTTCTCCTTTGTAAATAAGTATAATCTCGATGCTATTCTCATTGAAGAAACTCACCATAGACCGCAAAGAAAGATTTTGCTGGCAAATTACCACCCGTACTATAGTTACAGGATTGACAATACTGGTGGTGGTACTGCAATTCTGATTAAAAATAGTATCCCCCATCACGAGATCATTCCTCCTACGTTGTATTATGTTGAAGCCACGGTGGTTGCCCTGAATATTAAAAATGATTCAATTACTCTTACTTCTATTTACATCCCCCCCCCTAGTTCTGATAATGCTCTCTTTACTTTTGATATTGAACACTTGCTACAAATCAGTTCTAACCAAGTTATTTGTGGCGATTTTAACGCTCATCATATCAGTTGCGGTTGTCAAAATAATAATGCACGTGGCAACTCATTATATTCTTTTGCACTGCATGCAGGTTTAGATATTTTAGTTCCTTGCTCTCTCTCACTAGATATGGTGTCTTTTTCGCCAGTAGAATAGATCGCCAGTAGATGGTGTCTTTTTCGCCAGTAGAATTGTTACAGACCTTCTTTTCCCGTACGAAATTGTTTCTATCCCCGAACTCAGCTCAGATCATAACCCAGTTCTTCTTAGCTTTTTTCTTAAATATTCATTGCCAAACAGCAATAGAAAAGTTGCTACTAATTGGACCAATTTTAAACAAATACTGTTTACTGCTAATTTCGATCATAATTTGGATCCACAAACTCCTGAGCAACTTGACGAACTTGTTGACTATTTTGAAAGAATAATTATTGATGCTAAAGTTGCCGCCTCGAAACCACTGAAATTTAAACAAAACTATATAGACCCAAAAATACGTTATCTCCTAAAAGAAAGAAATTATGCCTGAAAGGTCTTTCAAAACATTAGAAACCAAGTCTTCAAGAGAATCATGAATAAACTCAACAAAACTATCCAATACTTAACGAAGAAACTGAACAAAATGAATTTATTAATAAACTTGTTAAGGCTAACACCTATGACGGCACTTTCTGGAATTTGGTCTCATCTTTTAAAAAGAAAACGCAAAAAATTTCAGCCCTTAAAGGCCCAGCTAGTATTGTTAATACTGACATTGATAAAGCAAACTGCTTGGCTAACAGCCTTGAAACCCAGTTTCAATTAAATAATCTTGAACATAACGAAACAGAGACGCTTGTAAATAACACAGTCAAAAACTTTCAGAATACTCTTCCCAATTACTTTCATGATGTTGTTCCACCATCTATCACTGCAATTAGTGACTGCATTAAGAATCTTAAAATCAACAAAGCCCCTGGCTAAGATGGAATTAATAACAAAGTTATTCGTAATCTCCCCCAAAATTTAATTTCTATGCTTCAATTTATCATTTTTAAAATCATGGCCATTGGTCACTTCCCAACAAAATAGAAAACAGCTTTTGTAGCTCCCATTCTCAAACCAGGCAAAGATCCCACACAACCGGCCAGTTATAGACCCATTTCGCTACTTCCTTCCATTAGTAAAATCGCTGAGCAAATCATTTTACAGGCTCAATAAATTTCTTGATGACAACATCCTATATCCGGAACAATTTAGGTTTAGGAATAACCTCTCGGTGACTCATCAACTTGTCAGGGTAGTCGAATATGTCGAAGAGGGTTTTGCTAATAATCAAAAGTTTGCCGCTATTTTCCTAGATATTCAGAAAGCTTTTGACAGAGTTTGGCAAGAAGGCCTTGCTTACAAGCTTATTATTTATAATATTCCGCATTACATCATCAAAATTATTATCTCCTGTTTAAACAACAGATTTTTTTGTGTTCGCGTTAACAATAATCTTCCAGACATCAAACATATTAAAGCGGGTGTTGCCCAATATTCAAAAATCGGTCCTATCCTTTTTTCAATCTACATTAACGATATTCCAAAACAATTTAATACTATGCTTTGTCTGTAAGAAGAAAATAAAAATTAATAAAATAAAATCCAGAAATAAAAATCCAAATTTCATCTCAATAGCTCTTACCAGACACCTTAAAACCCTTGAAGACTGGTTCACTAAATGTAAAATTGAAATTAATCTGAGTAAGACTGAAGCAATTATGTTCATCAAAAATCAGGTTTACAAGGATTTTCGCCCGTTAAAGTTAAAAATCAAATCATCCCGTGGTCTAAGGAATGTAAATATTTAGGCGTTATTTTAGACAATAAACTTACATGGAAACCCCAGTTTATTTACGTTAAAAACAAGTTTCGGGATCTAACTCGTAAATTTTATCCACTCATTTCTCGAAACTCTAAAATGAATAGGGACAACAAAATACTTATTTACACTGCTTATTTGTGTCCAGTTCTTGCGTACGCATGTCCGGTTTTGGGGTATGCTGCCAAGTCAAATTTAAGAATCATTGAAATTCAACAAAATATTATTGGCAATAATGAGTTTCGCTTCAATAAAGAAATATATTACTGTAAAATATGCTTAAAATATTAAAATAAAATTTTAAAATAGAAAGAAAAACTGTAGGGTATCATAGAATGCTGTAAAATGTCATTTGTCTACTATAATATTTTCGGAAATAATCACGGAAAAGTGCCAATTACTTTTTAATTAATTCAAATTCAAATTTCAAAAAAAAAATCGCTTCTGGGGGCACATTGGAACTTTGATGCACTCCACATTTGCCAAATTTGATAGCTATGAGTGAAATGGTATCTTCTCTGTAGAGTGCTAAGACAGACACATACATACATTCATCTTTATCACTCATACAGAAATGAACCATTGTTCAACCTGCCTGTTGAGATGAGCCATTATTTCGTGTAAATGGTTCATCTCACCAAAAATGTATAATCAGATATTTGGTGTTTCCATTTAAAAAGATAATTTAGTAAAGAAAAATGTAGATTCTTCACTCCAAGGAAACAGAAAATTCCTTTTGGAACAGAATCTTCTATGATGCCTGATTAATGAAATGTCACGAACAAAATGAACTAGAGTACGAGTTAATTGTAGAACGATGAAAAATAGGTTCGGAATAAACTACCACTACAAAAAATGTCCGTCTTTTCTTACATTATATATAATTATTTTCTGTTAAGAAATTTTACGGGAGGTTTGAAGTGCTTGCAAAACTGAGTATAGACCGTATACCGGCAATTGCATTTGACCGGCTTCTAATAGGAGCTGGCAATCGTCTTATAAACTTTACATTGGTCTGCAAGCATCCTCTTCGCTACCAAAATAACAATAGAAAATGTGAAAAAAAAAAGTGTCAGTTGGCGAGCTTTCAACCTTTCGTTTTTGGAGGTTTAAAAATTAAAATTCAAATGGATGTTGGGGCGGGCATTTTCGTTTTGCGCCACTGTGAACAAAACTCATTTGCAAATGCATTTTAAGACTGTCAACAATAGGCACAGGCGTAAGTATTATATTTCAATTAAATTTGAATATTCATAATATCACCCGTTACATTTAAAAAACATGTGTTACTTTGTGATATAAATATTACAAAATATATGTCGTAATCTACCATACTTAGCAAATTACTCAATAGATGACAGCACGGTATTCGAAAGAATTAGCAAGCACACTGCCTTAATTGGCGAAAACGAGAGGTTTTGAATTATAATTGTATAGAGTATCCAGAACAAGGAATAGTAATCAAACGCTTAGCCAAAACTGTTGAATAAGCAGAGTATTTTCAGGAAAATGTTCTGTTAGAATGCAAGGGAACTTTAAAATATTTATTATAATTTATTTAAAAAGAGAAAACGAACATTTTTCTGCTCAACTGGTTTGAGCGTCATCTGTCAGCATGATGGATGTAGGTTTAGTAGTCAAGATGCATCCCAAGAATTTTTGAATAACAAATATTCTTGCTGTTTTTTTTAATATTGTTTCAAATAACTGTTATTAAACTGATATAACTATTATTGATTATTATTAATAATAAAATTTATCAATTGTAATTAATGTTTAATTTATTAATTAAAGTAACGGGTGAATGATTTAATTTCTCTATTTAAGCTTAATCAATTTATTTCAAAACCATTTGTTCAATTTATTTATTGAAATAAAGTATTTGCTAAAAAATTATATAAGAAATACCATTTCTTCAAAAGTATTCATTTTAGTTCTATATCCCGTTAATAAATGGCGCTTATATAATGAATACCAGTAGAAGATCGTTTTACGAACAACGAGAAACTATATTTATAGGATAATGATATTGTCATGTGTAAAGTCAAGAAGTCACTACCAGCAAGTGGAAACGCTGGTCGGATTGTTAGCCTTTCGTTTCTAATTAATTTTCAAAATATGGACCTTCATCGTTTCTTCTTTAGCTATTTAAATTATAATTACTCATCTGCTATGGAGTATGGAAAACTTTTTGGCGTGGAAGTTATTAAATTAATATAATTAATGTGGAAATGTGGCTATTTAGTTGCTCCTTTATAAATCAATTTTCATTCCCAAGATCCATGGAAGAAGGTTCCCCGAGGTTGAAATTTAGGGTTTCAAGTTTATCCTTTTACTTTGAAACCACTCTATAAACAAAAAAAATTGCAATTTGTTCCTCCTAATTCCTAAAAATATAATAATTTGCTAAGAAAGTCAGAGAAATTAACATTTCAAATAATTTATTTGATAGAACTTTCGTTCTTCTCATTAATTTTTATGAATAAGAGTGAATGTAAATTTCTTAAAAATTTGTTTACTGTTGTTTAAAAATATTGGGAAGTATTCGTCTAAAATTAATTTTTTCTAGAGTTATAAAAAATTACACGATCAGATAAAATTTTTCTTGGAATAATAGTTGTAGTTTAATCATTTGAATTTACTACATTATAAATCCTGTATCCACATATTGAAATTTGTGGGTACGCTAAAGATAATTGAGTCAATTCTTTTTTCATGCTGAAATTTGAGAAAAAAAATGTCATTTTAAAATAAATATTATGGGGTAAAATTCCCAATGTATAAATGAAAATAATTTCTTTGCATATTTAAAAATATTTCTGGGAGAAGCGAGATGAATTCTTAATTATTGTTTACATGGCAGCATGATTTGGGTTTAGTTTTGAATCGCGAAAAGTTAGGTAGAGGAACCTGTAGCGCCACCTCTTGGGTTGTTTCAAAAATAATGTTATGGTTCAGCTTAAATTTTTTTTGAACAGCGATGCAAAGGCTTCTGTCATGACGATTGATTCGATCATGGGGAATTTTGGATTCCGCTTTATATGAAGCTATGTTAGTCCATATAATTGATAAATTTGGGTACATAATTATCTTTTCCCTTATTTTGACATTGTCTTAAGTTGTTTTCAGCACAAAAGCGGCAAAAAAAAAACTTGTAAGTAATCCTGAACTATGGTAGACAAATTTTTGACTATAGAATCATAATCGTACTATTTTCTTAACATAATTTTGATTTTAATAATTATGAAGCTATTCTTTTCCAAGTCGTCGTAAATAATAATAACTGATAATAATTTCGGTCTTTAGAAGATGTACTGGAAAATTGTTAGATGATTTTTTTTGTCTTAAATTGTTTAAGCAGATAAATGGCTACACCCTAAACAAGTTATTTGATTACACTTCTAGAAAAGTTATCGAGTAGTATCCGGTATACATATAAAGTATTGTGCTTATACGGGAATGCGATGGATTTAAACATTTTTCTTTAATCCATAGCATGTTTATTGGAATTATAAAGTAAACATAAAACTAAACGACATTTATATGCATTTTATTAAAATTTTGAATTTTTATATCGAATGACAATTTATTCTTTCTGAGAATCGAGTGTGAAATCTTGTAGAATCAGCAGTGTATCATGTATTAAGAATTATATGACTCCAGAATGCAAAACTTGAAGGGGAAAAAAAAAACTTTTTTGTTTGCTACGAACCGATATCCACAAATGAGCCATAAAAAATGTGAAAACCTACAGAATTATTATATTAAATAATATAACAATTAATAATAATAATAAATTATAATGAAATTATATTAATAAATAAAAATATTTCTTTATTCACAAGATAGTTATAACGAATTACATTAACAAATTAGTAAATTTGCCAGAGATTCTGAATTGATTCAGTTAGAATGTTGGCAGCTATTAAATCATCCTCTTATAAAAATGTATTTTAAAAGTATTAAAAAATTTACCAACCTTAGTCATAGTTAAAAGAAAAAAATTGCAAATTCTCTAAACATTGAAATATTTACTACATACCCCAATTTCGCCAAATAAAAGTCATCTCGAAAAGAATTGAAATAATAACCTAATACTGGAAATTAAAATTTATAGTGGGAATTTACTGCGAAATATTATAAAAAATTTTATTTGTTTCATATCATATTTTTTTTCAGTAGCATTTCCGTTTAGTCACAGAATTTGAATGAAACTAATCTTGAAAAAAGATCTAATATTAGATAACTTCTATATCCCTTAATATATATTTCAACAGAAAATATATTCCATCCATACAATACCATGGCGTTCAAACAGCCTGCAAAATCTCATAATTTCACCTGCTAAGAAATTAGTTCTTTCGTTGCCAATGATAATTTTTGCTTAAAATAATTTGTAACGATTTAAAAAAACCAACTAAAGAAACAGCATAAGTGAATGCTTGTTGCATCGTCAAGTCATCAATTAGGAGAATGCACAATCTATCTGAATAACTCATATGGCAAGATTGTGCTTTTAAACTTTTACCTTGATCGAAAGTCTGAGGTTTTTGGCATCACTGTAGATGTATGAATTAATATTCAATAATGATTCAACTCAGCGGCAATGTTTGTTTTTTTCACATCTAGTATTTGTTAACGATAAAAATAAAAGTCATATTTTTAGTTTCTTATAAATAATTCAATGCATAATTCAGACATTTGAATTTTTTAAATAGTTAGATTGGTAAAAATTCTTAATCCTAGAAGATTTAGAAAACAATATACTTTTATATAAATTAATAAAATGACTGAAAAAATGGATAAGAATATTATTCTTGTATCCGTAATAGTCTTCGTTTCAATATACAAAATGTAAACCACGTCGTATTAATGCATTCGATCTTATAAAGTAATTCATGCAAGATTGAAACTGTATCGACGTATTTGATTATTCGTAAAAACGAAAAATATCAATGCTAGAAGTACCATAACATATGATGAAAATTATAGTAATAATGATTTACCATAAAAGCGCTACAATTTTTCCATATTATGAACGAAAATGATACACACTTTGTAAATTAGTTTATTCGAAAACATGTTTCGGCTAAATTTAACATTTTAGAATGAAACAGATTTAAAGTAGAGAAATTATAAATGTTGTCCGAGTTGGTTTCCGCTATTTGAATACCGGAAATGGTGGTTTACAATCCCGACTTCCAAGGAAGAGGCGCTGCGGTCGCTTAGAAAAATCCAAAGACCGCCTTAACCCATTAAAAATACGTTTTCAATCTGTACCATTAGCTTTCATCTCAGCGGTGAAGGTTGTTATGTCTAAACTAGCATGCCAGCAGAATAAAATCAATAAAGAAATAATTTGTTATACTAATTTTAATCCCAGCTTTCGCAATCGAAAGCTTTAATAATTGTGAATCTCTTTCTCTGTAACAATCGCAGGAAGTCTAAAAATCTATTTCTTTACATAGATTTTATTAATAAAAATAGTGGTACGTTAAGAAGCATTAATTTCTATAGATGACTTTTGATTAGCGATCAATTATTTGTAAATTATTTCCTTTCGAAAGATTTGATTGAATCTTAAAACTTGAAACTGAAATCTAAATACATGGGGTTGAATTTAATAATTAATTGATTAAAAAATAAGTGCTAAATGCAAAATATCGGTGATCTGACATAATTACTGCAGGTAGTAGAACTCACATTAGATTTAGAGGACGCAATTAATAATTAACAAGGGGAGGGCATGAGGTTGAAAATTCAGTTCGGGATAAGATTTAGTATAAAGGTAGTATGCATTTAGAATGCGCACTCACAAAAATATTAAAGCGCAATAACCAATCAATTTTGAAAAAATGGCTCTTGAACTTTCTGAATAACTTGTATACTAATAATGTGCCTCTATTGCCGAGCAGGGATTAATACAGTGGTTAAGACACTAGCGTAGCAAGCAGGAGATCTGAGTTTGATCCTCGGCTAGCATTTTTTGCATTTTTCATTTAACTGTTACTTCAAATTTATTTAACAATTTACAAAAAATTTTAATTAATATGTTTTTCAATTTTTTAATGCAAAAATAAATATTTATTCTCCTAATTCTTGGATTATAACTTAATTTTAAGAAAAAAATTATTATAAGCATGAATGCATATTTTAGAACATTCAGAATTACTTCAATTAGCATTTTAAAGATAATTTCAATTAATATGATACTAATTTTTATATGGAAAAATTAATGTATTTTCTTTCAATACCTGAATTATAATTTTTAAAAAATTAAGATGTGGACGCATTTTTCCTTTTAAAAATTATTTAAATAAGATTGCAGACAATTTTAATTAATATGCAACTTCTTTATCAATCAAAAAGTGGATGCTTTAAAAATAAATCTCCTGAAAAATAAATATTCATTCACATAATACTTGAATTATAATTTTATTTTTAAGTAGAAAAAATAATTACATATATAACTTAAATGACGATAAATGTTAATTAAATTACTGACATCATAAGATTATTTCATTAATTTTTTTTATTACATACAGGAGACAAAATGGTAATTATCGTAAAAACATTTCAAACAAGATGGATATATTCTGATAAGTTGCAAACTTCATAAATAATGATTATCCACAAGAGAAACCTTTAAGGAATCGACAAAATTAAAGAATCATTTCTGTTCAAATGTATGAATGTTATTATTGCTTCTCGCCAAATTGAAATTTCATCAAATTTTTTAATATTGTTTTGAGAAACTGTGCATAGCTAAATCAGTATGTTTTTTTATAGAGAAAATCATGAATGGAGTTCAAGAATAGAGATTAATGGAAAACATCAGACAATCAATGGGCAACACTATTCAAAGAAGACATCTAATTACAAAAAAAAAAATCATAATATTAAAAAACAGTTTGGATTGACTCTTCAAAGTGAAGGATCCATAATTAGTAATGATGAAAATAGCATTTATGCTTAGATTGAAAGCATGGAAACTGAATCATATAATCCTGTTCTTTTTTCTTTTTTATTAAAGACAAGACGAATATGAAATTATTTATAAAAAAGATTTCAAGTTGGTTATAATGACTGAATTTCAAAAAAATATGTTTTGTCAGTTTAGTGCAGATACGATTTGTATAGACTCTACACATGGTGTATCTGGGTTAATAAATTCAAATTGGTGACTATTCTTGTTATAGATGAGTATGAAGAATGAGTTCCTGCTGCTTTTTGTATCATGTTAAAAGTTGATACGAAAACACTGGCTCACTTTTTCCAATATGTTAAACCACCTTTATCAAAAAATATAAAACCAGACATTTTTATGAGTGATGACACTGTCATGTTTACAAATGCTTGGATTAGTATGTTTGGCTCTGGTCAGAAATATTTATTATGTGCATGGCACATTGATAGAGCTTGGAAAAAGCAAATTAAATCATTAAAAAAAGAAATACAAGTTGATGTCTATAAAACATTACTTTATGAATTAGATTTTGATAAATTTAAAGTAATGCTTAGTAATTTTTCTGAAATGCTGAAGGAAGATAGTAATACAAATGAATTTTATGAATATTTTTCAAATTTTTATTTTTATAGAACAGAAATGTGGGCGTATTGTTTTAGGAAAATACAAGATGAAACACAAATATGAATACAGAAAATTTTCATAAATTATTAAAACATGTTTATTTAGATGGTAAAAAAACTAAGAGAGTTGAGAAAGTTATATCTGAAATAATTAAACTAGTAAATGATAAAAATTTTGAATACTTTATTAAAGTTTTAAAAGACATAAACTAGACAAAGAGCAAAAAGCTGACATTAATGAAATTAAAAGTAATGAATGGGAAATGTTTTCTTCAGGGAAAAAAATAACACAGTAATTAAGGTTCATACTGGTGATTACTAGTGTATTATACCTTGCAGAAGCTGCATGCTGAGCACTCATAGCTACTCTTGCATGTGTCATGACAATGCTATTCTAAATTATATGTGCAAGCATACCCATCATATGTCAATTTTGTTAAACAATGAATATAATTTAACTGGTCTTTAGATGATAATGCAAATGCTTTGTCTAAAACTAATCTATTTAAAAAAATTAATAATTCACTTGATTCATAATGCCTAATCATTGGTGTTTAGGAACTAATTGAAATTTTGTCATAGCAATGACATATTGTCAAAAAAAATAATGAATACATACTCCTTAAGATATTAGCCTTATATAAAACTTATAAAAATCACAAATTTTAACTTTTACTTTGTGACAGGAAAAAATTGTGGATTGCAGTAATTTAGTCACTAAATAATGCTGCTGGCTTGTGTTCTATATATTTCTTTTCAGTCTTGCATTGGTGAATATTTAACAAAATACTTACTTTAATCATAATAATAAACAGGTATCCTACATCACCTAAAAGTGATGTAGGATGGGAAAATGCTCAGGAGTATATACCAAAAGCCTGGATATTTTATAAAAGAAAGCTGATGGACAATGAAACATCTACAGAGTTTTATAAATATCCTTCAAAAAGCATTTTACAGAGATAGTGCACTTATGGTCATTTGAGTTTAAAGTTTTAATTTAAACTGTAAAAGTATAATTAAAAATCTGCTCCCTAAAATTGCAAATGAGTTGGTTATATTTTAACCATGGCATTTACATTAAATTTAAGATAAAAAATATATTAAAGTCCATGAACCATATGAATGCCATCTATCAAAGAAACTGCAAAAAAGGGAGTGTGTGTCTACTATAGTGCGAATTACATACAACAAATTTAGCTGCTAAGTAATTCACAACCCTTGCTGTTGAAATTTTGTTAAGAAAACAACTTAGCTTTGAGTTAAAATATGGAAAAATGTTACTTTCAGAATAGTTAAAGACTTAGAACTTACCTTAGAGCAATGTTTGGTAATGTGAAGGGTGAAGAGTTTTTCACCAGCTCCAAAAACAAAGTTCATAGCTTGTGGTGGGTTATAATATTTTTTTTTCTTGATTATCCCAAAAATTCCTTTTTTATAAAACTATCTGGTAATTTGATTTATTAATCCAAAAAGAATTACAAACAATTGTATCTTACATTTTAGTTTCTGTCCTCGGCTCTTTGTCATTTTACAATCAAACAAAACATTCTTTTTTTTTTATTTTGGTTCAAAAAGGGTTAATAATTTTAGACCATATATTTTATGTAAGATCCATGTGATAAAATTCCATTTTTGTTTTTTCTGATTTATGTTTTTGATTGTTATAGAGTTTAAGATTCTCATATTACTAGTTTTCTTTTTATTAACTTATTGTAATTCTTATTATGTATATTTATAAAAACATCATAAATCATTGTAGTGCCTGCATTTTATATATGTTAAAAATAGATACTAAAGTATTTTACATCACTGCACATGGCAATATTAAAATCAAGAGCACAATTCAGAGATTAATTAACAGGTCAAGTGGTACTTATTTTATATATGTATATATTTTTAAAATGCATATTCTATTTCTTGAACAAATAAAGCCTTTGCAGAAATAAAAAGTATATATATAATTTTTTTTCAATAAAAGTTTTTTATATATGATATCATTTGTTAATCTAAAACACCTAACTGTAATAAGTTAAACCTACACATGTCACATTAGTAATCCTCTAATCATTCCGATCATTTAAAAAAACTAAATTTCTGGTATCCATTCACTATGCTATAATAATAATTTAAAGCAAATTTTTTTTAAATGCGGAAGGGGTCAAAAGATGTGTTTTAAATCTCTTTCACACACATAATAGTTAGAACACAGGGTCACACAACAACATACCCTAACCTGGGATGCCCAGATCACACAATACCGCCTAAAGTACAAAACCTCTAGACGGATGGAATGAATCATCCAGGAAAGTTTGACGATCTCAATAGTTGAATGAGGAAATGGCTTCATGCTTTCTCTATAGAAAAAATATCTTTTGGCTGTTTTAAAATACTGGTTTAATTAAATATAAAGCATTTTGATTTTTATAATACTTCTTAACATTGAAATCTGATTTTTAAAATTTTATTCTAGCAATTATATTATATTCAGAAGAGCAATATCTATATAATTTCTCTCGTAATTTTTTAAAGACATGGTCACAAACAAGAAAGTTTAAACCATTTTATTTAAAAGCATTTTTACAAGAAGTATACAAGCTCTCACAAGAAGAAAAATTCAAATCAAAAGATATTCTGGAGTGCAATATCTATCTCTCATAAATTTTAAAAGAAATTGTCAATTATAAGACAGTTTAAATCATTTTATTCAACTCTGACAAGATGCAAAACTAATTAAAAGATATTCTGGACTGCAATAATTACAATTTCTCATAAATTTTATAGAAAAGATTATGAATAAGACAATTTAAGTCAATTTATTTTTTAAAAAAAATTTACATGATAAAAGCAAGTCAGAGCTTTCCAAATTTTTGAATGAATTCCAACTATGTCAATAAAATAATTAGCAAGGTGTGTTAGAAATGTATAATAGCAAACATGCATATTATATTACAAGATGTATACAACATTACTGATTAACTATATTATATATACTTTACAACAAACTAAGCAAAAATGCATTACATAAATAAACAGTGAAAAACGATTATTAACATACAAGAAAAAATTCAATCGGCACAATTTAAAATCACTAAAGTAGTTTTAAAACAGAAATATTAAAAAAAAAAAAACGTTTAATTTTGTAAAGCTTGAAGTTTATGTTTTTTATAAAATTTCTTTACTTTATTTGTTTATTTTTCTTTTCCTTCAATATTTTATCATTTTGTTTTTTACAAAAATTATTAAGAAATACATTAGCGTAAATCTAAACTATGCACTTAACAAGAACTGATGCTTCATGTTGATAACATTCTGCCTCTAGAAAAATTTCTTGTTCTTCTAATATGTTAATGATAACAGATGTTGCTAAAGTTCGATGATTTTTAACATATAAAAATTTTTCCTCAAACTCTATGTAGAGAAATTTTTTAATTATAATGTAACTAACTATACATAGCTATACATACAATATTAGGGTGAGGGTATTTTAAACCTCCTTTGTTAAATTTAGCAATCCATTCATTAGATACATCTGTATTCAATGTTTCATCAGTCACAAGGAAAATTTTACAATATTGACAATTAATTTGTTTGAGTGTTATATGACAAGAAAAATCTGCAATGTATGTTATAATAGATATTTGGGGCAAAAAACAATTATGCCATCATTGTTTACAGAAACACTTTGATTAAATTCACTGCTTTCATTTTGTTTTATTTGTACCCAATTATCTTTATCATTAAAATACTCAATTTAACTTCACCCAATTTATTTGATTTCATATAAGAGGAAGAATACTTTCAAGTCTTAACTTATGTTCATTTTCAAAAATTTGTCTAATTGGTAATACGATTCAGATAATTGGAGATATTTTGCGAATCCAGCTTCCAATGCATCAATTTGAATTTTGTCTGGAAGAAAATAACCAAACTTTAATTCTTCAAAACAATATTTGGCAATTTCTAATACTGCCGTTGTGGAATTTTTGAAGGCTGTATGAGTTTCTCTTTTAGTGCTCCTGTTGTGCAATTCATGAGTTTGCAACCATCAAGCCATTTTAAGAATTGAATTAAAAACTTCTGTTTTACATCTGTAGTATCACTTTTTAAAGGTTCTTGAAATTTGTCTTTTTTATGTAAACGTTTGTAAGCAGTTTTTACAATTACAATAGACCACCAATTACAAATAATTTCAATATATTTGGGAAGTTTCTTTAAAATTTTCAATGTTATTTTTTCCGCCAAGTAATAACAAACTCTCAACAAGTAAGGGATTAAAGATTTGTAATGCCAAATTCGTCTTTCCATACTAGAAGGACATAAAGTTGCAAATATTCAATCAGTAATCGAAAATGAATCCTCCATTTCTGCATTTCATTACTTACCACTATTTCTAAATACAATTACTTTATAAAATGAAAAACCACAATATGTCGTCACAAACAGAAAAAATGATGACAAACCTCTTATTACAGCTTTTGAAACAAAAGCTAATATATTAATGGAAGGGTAGTTATTCTTTGTTTATAGGAGAGGAGTACGAAACTGTAACCAACGCCGGAGATATAAAAGATGATGTAACGGAAGTGCAGTCGGAGTCCGGAAGTCTCTAAAATTCCTAAGCGATAGCAGCGCCTCTGGCTGAGAGAACGGAATTAAAAACCAACATCAATTCTGGTGTTAAACTGAGGAAAACTTGGGCCGACAATGATTAAGAATTCTCTAATTGAAATCGGGTACAAGCTAAAATATTAATTTGGATAAAAGAAAGTGTCGAATTAGACAATTTATAAAATGTCACAATTTTGCACAGAAATTATGTGGTTTTCATTTTTGACATGTAAAAATTGTGACATTTATATGGTAAACCGATACTACTTTAATTTTTATTACTATAATTTTCCTCATATGGAATGGTACTTCTTGAATTGATACTTTTTGTTTATAAATTTTTTTATAATTGAATACGTCGATTCCATTGTAATTTTGCATGAATTACTTTATAAGATCAAATGCATTAATACCATGTGATTATATTTTATATAGTTAAACAAACACTATGACTTATCCAAGATAAATATTCCTATGAACTGTTTTTAGTTATTTCATGAATTTATATGAAAGTGTTTTTTTTTTCTTCTAAATCTTCTACGTGTATGAATACATATCAATTTAACTATTTCATAATTTTCCAAATCTCTCAGTTATGAATTGAATTATTTAAAAATAACAAAAAAAAAATTCAATTTTATCGTTATAAAGTACTAAATACGAAAAAAAAAATGTATTACGTTGAAATATTGTTGACTTTTAACGAACTCAATTTAACTATTTCATTAAATAAATCATTTATAATAAAAAAATATGGTTTTTGATTTTATCATTAAACTATACTAAATACGAAAAAATAATTGCTATTGCGTTGTATCATAGTTGATTTTCTTATTGAGCAGTAATTCGAATATGCTTAAAAAGATGCTAAAACTTCAACTAAAAAAAATATTCTGTTTCTTTTACTAACCATCAAAAAATTGTCAATATTTGAGTTAGAGATTTAATTTCTCTGAGATCTAATTTAAGGAAAAATATAGTCATATTCTATTGTAGTATATAAACACAGATTGCACCAGAATGACGTATCATGCCAAATGAACAAATGCATACTCTTGCTGTCTTATATCAGAAGCTCTATAAAATGAACGTTGAAACAAAAAGTTTTATAAAAGAAACTTTTTTAGAAATCCAAAATAATAAATAAAAAATATTCGATGTTTTCGCCAAAAACAGACTTTCCTGCGTAGTCCCCTACCTAAAAATTTGTTAAGTATGTATTGCAACAACGTGCAGGAATTAAGATATGCTTCGAATACGAGGAGAATAAATAAGCGTACGCAAAAAAAAAAAAAAAAAATACTATATTTCGGACACGAACAATGTAGAATGCGGAAAAGATAAAATGATGTTGTTTTTATGAGGGCCGGAGAAAATATTTTGTAATTATATGTACAAACTAACTATTTCATGTAAGATATGAAAAATGAACTGCTTAAACGTTAGATCCCTCTTGTATTTATTTTTCTATATATATATTTAGGCTTAAAAATCAATGTATTTTATTAAAAAAACAATTAAATCTTGAACATGAATTCACCTATCTTCATTTTTAGACATGCGTTCTTATGGTTCAGTACTTTCTTAATTCGAAGATATTTCAAGCCAATATTCCTCATAAAGGTGAGTTTTATCCCCTCAATTGCATGCATTGGTTTTTCTTAATCTCTTCGTATACAATGGCGAGTCTAACTCGCGTATAGAATTATTTAATTTTTAATTTTATATCCACAATTCAGTGAAAGTATTAAGTAATTTAAAATGCAAAAATCACTTGAAAACACATTATTACCTCAAATGCCCTTATATTATTCTAGGAAATTAAAATAACAATAATTGTCCCAAATAAGATTTGCCATCTAATTAGGAAGTTAAGTAAATTCGTAGATCAAGGGGTTAATGTATTATTTATGAACATTCTAAGAATAACTATTTTAATCATCTCTTTATCAAGACATCTTTATTTAAAGTCTATTTAAAATTTAGGAGCATCTGAAATTATATACTTTTTGCCAATAATAGTAATTGAAAGTACGGTATATATAAATGATATGTTCTCCGATTACATAGTCATAATATTGAATGCAGTGTTAAACATTTAAGTAGTAATTTGTTTTAAAAAAATTAATGCATACTTCGATTAACTCTTTTCGTGTAGCTAAAAAGCTACCATACCAAATATATATATATATATATTTGTCGTGAACTGCAGTCGGTAATATTTCTTTAGTGTAATAATTGTAGCCTGATAAATTAGATTGCAAAAAAAACATATTTTATTGTTAAATGGATTAAATTTACAATTACACAATTTACTTAATCCAGTCATTTATAAGGAATTCACATAATTTGGTAACAGCAAAACAACTCTTCTTAGCACGCATACTCACAAAAGTGTCAAAAGATAACAGTGTTTTTTTTATTTTTTTTTTTATTTAGTTTAGCCATTAACTAGATTTTACTCAGGGAATTCTCATAGTGAAAGAAATAAAATAATTTTATCAATTCGTTACCGAGGAAGTAACAATTATATGAATAAGATGATGATTAATTTTAGAACTTGGATTTGAATTATTGAAAACAGCTTTATCGTCCTATTCATGAATAATATAAGAGCTTCAACTTTTTAATAATTCCACTGGCAGGTAATCGAACTGCCGATGAAAACATTTTTTTTCTCCATAATCTATGATAAAATCTTAGCCGAAGGATAAAGATTAGTCGGAAAAAATGTGACATCGTATTAATTTGCCAGATTATTGACTATTCTGCTAAACATAGTATAAATTATATGCTGAATGAACATGGCATTTAGATAAAATGACTGAGAATTTGGAATCGTCGACATCCCTTCGCATTGAAGTCTTAGTCCACCGATCGAAATTTTTTGAAAAAATGCGACATGTCTTATGTTTTATACACATGTCGTCTTGTCGGTTATATTGGAAAAAAATAGTGCAAATTAAAAGTTTGATGAACGGCATTTGAATAAAATTACTGCAAATCTATGGATATATTCTTCGACATTCATCAAATTTAGTTCATAGTCGGCCGCCCAAAAGTTATTGGTAGAATGCGGTATCCTATTCACTTGTCGGATATATTGCCAAATCTAAGGCAAATTATAAGCTAAGTGAACGACATTTCAATCAAATGTCTGAAAATCTGCAAATTTAACTGCAGATTAGCACTCACGGCATTGAGTTTAGTCGATCGATCACAAATTGCTAGCAAAATGAGAATATCACCTTGTCAATATTTTATTCACTTGTTACCTTGTCGGTTATAGTGCCAAAAGTAGAACAAATTATAAGCTTAATAAAAGACATTTGAATCAGATGTCCGAAAATCTGCGAACTTAGCGTTTTCGACAAACATTGCATTTAGTTCGGTCTATCAAAAATTGACCACAAAATACGGCATATTATTGATCTACCGCCCTATCGATTTGGCCAAATATAGTCAAAAGACTTTAACCTTTACTTGGATATTTCGATTGTTTACAATATATTAACTTTAAGGTGGATTTTAAATAATCATATGCGATAATTCTGAACTGTCTACAACCATCATGAAATGGTGAACACTTTTACCGACGAAACTCTGAATTTCTCGCCGCCGGGGGGGGGGGGGTCTGCAAGAAACTGCCGACAGCAGGGCAATTGCCCCCCTCGCCCCCTGCTACTGCCGCCTCTGAATGAGTTACTACACAGTGAAATGTTCAAAATAAACTTATCCCACCCCTCCCTATGCTATTTTTTAATAGACTGAACCTTTAAATATTCTAAGCATTTAAACTATCTAAGAACATTTCAACTAATTAAACTATCAAACACTTAGCTATTATTTTATATTTTTATTACTCTATTTATTATTAAAATAATTTAATAGACCATAAAATATCAATATGTAAAAGAAGCAAGGAGATTTGACAAAATTTGAAGAATAGAATTTTAAAACGTGAAGAACTTTTATCACCTATAATGGATGTCAAGATCCCAGGATTTATTTTCTTATAATTATTCTGCTTTTTAAAAGACTATTGATATAAAATTATACAACTCAAGTTTGTAACCAAAAAAAGAGCTGAGCTTCATAAACTAATGTATAATCCCAAACACCAATTAGTAAAATAAGTATGATTAATTCAACCAAAAGAAAATTTATTGGTACTAAGAATGAAAAAATTAAATTCAAAAAGATTGGTCTCAGAAATGTATCAGAACTGTAAAAATCATTTATTTCTTAACTAAAAAAAATCTACCTTTTGATTTGAATTTGTACAGAAATAATACTTCATTTTTACTCAAACATTTATGACCAACTTCTTTTCTTTGACAATTCCTTAGTTTATTCATACCAAACAGATACAAATTTTAACAAAAGAAAAATCTTATTGATATTTTCATACATAAAAGTTAATATTACAAAATTAAAAAAATGACGCAATGCATCAATGACAACTTTTAATTAAATTTAAGTTGCGTAAAGTAAAAATATAGTATTTATATTTATAACTGCAATTTGAAAAAACTATAATATTGATGGAAATGATAATATTTATGTCAAGCATATAGATTTACATTTTTATAACACATATTTAGAAAAATTTATAGGTTAACTATTTAAAAAGACAATTTCTAGTAATTTTATAACAAATATGACTTTCAGTTAATTCTAATATTTTTGAAAGATAAAATATTTATTATGCTTTTAAGGCATCGATATAAACAATGGTATCACATTAAAAAAAATATCTATGAAGAAGATATTGAAAATATTGAAAACATAAACATACAGTTTCATAACAAATGACAAGAAGCAATCTTTTCAAATATATGTGAAATATTAAATTTATCAACAAAATATATAATGTGTGAACTGAAATAAAAATCTTTTCTATCCCTTAATAAATTCTAGAAATATTTCCAGCAACTTAGATACTAAATATACACCCTCCCCTCCTATTGCTGACATTACCCATAAACAGAAACAAAAAACATTTTCCTCTTAAGAAATTTTACATTCAAAATAGAGGGAATATGCAAATAAATATTGTGAAAAATTTAAACTTTTTAACTGTGCAATATATTTATAAAATTTGAATAAATCATTCAAAAAATGTTCAATAAAAGATTCTAATGTTTTTTTAGCATTAGATTGATTTAATTTAATTCAATATTTTTTGTGAGGTTATGCTTACTTTTTTTTTTTGGAAACTTGAAACCTTCTAGATGCATGATCACAAGCTGGTTATTTGCTGCCTCTTGCAATTCCTCGGCCCTTCAGGCAATGGATGTAGGTTGCACTCTTACAGCTACGCCAGCCTTTCTTTTTAGAGGAACATTACTGCCAAGAGATGTCAGCATTTTTTCGCACTGTCCCTCAGATGATATTTTTGCTAGATACATTACAGCCTTTTTCAAAACTGTTGGGGGGGGGGGAATTGCAGAAAATCAGATGTAACTTCAGAGCATTCTTTTGACATTAATATTACTTATTCTAACACTATAGTGTTTTGCATTGGAAATTCACTATCACAGAGCTTTTAAATAGATACTACAATTCACAGACAACTTTTACTCATTTTTTTATATCTTATAATAATAACTACAAAAATTTAAAAATTAAAATTCTAGCAATGTTTTAAGAATCTTTTTAAAATAAATTAAAATTCTTTGACTAATTCTTAATTTATTCATCAATTAAATCTATTTGACAAATATATCTCATTATTAATATGCAAAAGTGTAAA
Source organism: Argiope aurantia (assembly GCA_026543865.1). Classification (NCBI taxonomy): domain Eukaryota; kingdom Metazoa; phylum Arthropoda; class Arachnida; order Araneae; family Araneidae; genus Argiope; species Argiope aurantia. Next base: position 2,937 of record JAPMOR010038075.1, on the reverse strand, counting down.
TTCCTTTATCTGGAATGACATGCTTTTAGAAAAGTTCCAAAGATTATTACCTCTTATTTTTTGTATAATGAATTTTTTAATGCATTTGTTAAGATTCTCAAGTTAGTCAAGTAGCATTATCTTATGCATGCAAGATACAAAACTAAACATTCTTAGAATTTGTTAATAACTTATATCACAGAAAAACTTTCAAATTTTAAAAGATGTTGTCATTTAGGAAATAACTGTTTAGAAATAAAACATGTAACACGAGCTTTTAACCTTATTCAAAAGAATCAAATTTTTTCAAACCATTTGTAAATAATTTCATAATTTATCATGCAATTCTTCCTTCTCTGAATTATTTATCATTGTATGAATGAATGTTATAATCTGAAGAATGGCTTATTGTAGCCTGAAGTAATTTAGAAGTAAAAGGAGAAATTCCTTCAAGAGATTCACTGTTCCTATTAATTGTTAGAATTTTGCATACACCTAATTGAAATGGTTGATAAGAATCAATTGATCTCTTCTCCAAGTGCCAAATGAGTTATTTGATGTTTTTGTTTTGCTTCAACTGGAGAAAAGTTTTTTCCATAAACATGAATAATGATAAAAAAAAAAATCAAAAAGTGTTAATGCTTTTCCAAGACATGTGTAACCTACAAGTTAGAGAATATATAATAATAACAATATATTTACAGATAATAGTATTTTTTCAATATAAAAGTCTGTGAACCACATTATTTTTACTGCATCTTTTTTCTAAAAATATCAAATTTTCTATATTTTTTCAGCTAACTAAACATAGTATATCTCAGTATATCTCATAAATTAATTAAGCATAACCCTTATGTTTAGTCTATCCTAATTTTTAAATCATAGTCAATTACTGAAGCACTATTCACTTTATTGGTCTTGTTTATTCTTGCATTTTAAACTATAACATAAATTCTAATGAATACATATAAATTACAAATGTCTAAATTCAATATTAAACAGAGATATGAAATATATAAATTAAACACATCACTGAACTTATGAAATAAATATTACAAATCTTTAAATTAATGGCCCACTTAGTTCTAAAATTTAGAATTTGCAACTTATTTCAATCACATCAGGTCCATTTTGAGATCCCAGATGAAGTCTCTATTTTTCACACCAATATTCAATTGTTCTTCAAGTGGAATTAATCCTACTATGTGCAAGATCACTTGGCTGGAAATTGGACTTCATCTCCAGAATTTCTTTGTGGTGTTTGACTGCTTCTCCAAGTCCCATACCATCACTAAAATAATCTTCAAAGTATTCTCTACAGTCTTTATCAGGAAGAAATGTTTAAGTGGCAGCAGTCGTAAGACCATGTTTATGAAATGGAATAATAGTGATTATTTCAGCTAATCTCCCTTGAAAAGATTTAAATGTTGAATTTTGAAACTGATACATATCTATCAAATAAATGAAAATGATCTGATGCAGATAACAGATTTTAGATTAAATTCCTAAAATTATTTACTTACAAACCATAATAATAATAATAAATGTTCAAATAAAGCATTTATTCAATATAAGATCAGAATAAATATATACAGTATAATAAATATTTTCACTATCAAACTCTGACCTAAATAATTAGTTTTAACTAAAATATTGAATTTATCCTTCATTTTATTTTAGGCGTTTTTTGAATGGCAAAATTTTAAACACATATTAATTTTTATAGATAGATATATGAATTTTCATTTCATACAATTCTCACACCTGCAACGATAATCTGACTGCAGTGTCAAATAATGGAAATAAAAATGTTATAATAAAATATAACTGCATTTGAAAAGATAAAAAGCATAAAATCTCCAACAATTTTTATAACACAGACAAAATAACTTAAAATATTTCAATAAAAATATCATAATCAACCGAATTAAGTGCAAATATGAGCTTAATAAACAATTTCTAAAAACTGTAAATATATAAACAGAAATTAAAATCAACTTACTCTTAGAAAATCATCTTCCGTTCTCATGTGTGTTGTATTTAGTTTTATCTTCACCATAACAGAGGGAAGGCATTTAGCATTTTTTAAAAATTCCTTTCTTCTTCTTGGTAAATAGCACTTTATTGAATGTTGGTATACAAATTTTTTCCTGCAATAATGCCAATAAAAAACACTTTAAGAGTCCATCAATAGGCGTAAAATATATTTAAGAAAACTCTTTGATGATACTTAAAGCTAAAATTAATTCCCTACACAAGTGAAGCTAAAATTAATTTCGTAACTCACCAGTCAACAAATCGTTTTCCTGAAGGACATGATTTTCTACTGTTCCATTTAGCATTTGTTGATTTTCTAAATTCCTTTACCCATTCGTTGATATCATTCATGGATTTTATGTTGCGCTTAATAGAAACTATTTCATTGTTTTCAACAATTTCATTTTCCAAATTAGAAGACAAATTCTTGGCTTCTATATTAATATGCTTAGAAAAATCCATTTAATCGGGAAATAAAAAGTAAAAAAAAAATATATAGAACAAAAAAAGCTCAAAGATAAATCTGTCCTTCAGAAATTACGAAGTACAATCAGTCCTAGAAATACGAACTGAAACAATTTCGAAGTTCGCATGTAATGACGTCACACTCTCTTAGGAGAGTGCGCGTCGGTGCGAATTAATTTCTTCCATAAATGAAACAGAGTTCGGATTGGGAATGGGATTATGCGTTCCAAGTGTTCGTTTAGTTTTCCATTACAATTTTGGATGCACCGGTGCACATGGCGGTGGTGTCGTCGGCATATAGACTATAGGGATGACGAATATTTTACGAGCGGTTATTTCCTAACCAATATCATAAATACCAGTGATCAATACTTTTCAAAGAGGGTGTGTGATTCAAATCCTTGATACGATCTTACTGGTGATATTTCGATTACAGGTTTTGGATCACGATAGAAA
>JAPMOR010038067.1:0-67924 GCA_026543865.1 Argiope aurantia | reverse complement strand
TGCATATACGAGTCGCCTCAGTTCCTTACATTCATTTACGCGACTTTTTTTTTTTTAAAAAATAAGAAAGCGTGCTGTGTATTATAAAAAGTTGCCGGTCTTTAAGCACTTTCATTTGTAAAGAACTCGCCTATATATTTATTTTTATTTATATATATATATTTTTTAAGATAGTTAGAAACAAACAGAAAAAGGGAACAAAAGTCATTTCATAAGATGTTACAAAAACTAAAGAGAAAAATGTTTTTCATAAAGCGGTTAATTTTCTGTTCAAGTAAACCTGGATTGCAATAATTTAACCAACGGGGAGGTCATCGCATGCTCTCTAATAAAGATATTATTACCCCAGAGAATGCCTTCCATGGCATTGTCAAAATACTAGCCTCTGGCGTGAATTTAGCACTTTTACTGAATCTATCGTGTGATTTTTCTTGAGTTTTTCGGCTATTAATCCTTGGCTTGCGGTTTATAGCATCCGAAAATCGAATTTGTGTTATAGATGCATTTTTTTTTTCAACCGAATTAAACTAAATTTCGAACCGAATAAACAGAAATATTCAGTCTTTCGTTTTTTGAGCTATCATGTTTACACGCTTCTGAAAGTACATACCAAGACGCTAATAATTTGATAGCTATATTACAATATACGCGTTAAATCCGTGTACCGAATTTCATCTATCTAGCTGTCTTTGTTTTGTAGCTATCGTGTTATTCTGACACACATTCCTCGGAACGGATTTTATTGATAGAAAACTGCAAATGTAATGTAAAAACCATAAACTGAATTTCAAAATCATAACAAAAACCATATTTTCTATCTCAAAAGACGTTTTTGAGTTCTCTTTGTCTCAACAAACAGATAGAAATTTTTCTAAACTGTGCTGCTTGAACTCGGGGCGGTCTAAAACGTGGAGAGTTCTTAAAATCTGGAGTTAGAATATTTTTTTTTTGGCGATTACAATACTTTCCCTGCTCTTGCAGGAGAGTTCTGACAGGATTTCATGTTTCAGACTCTACGACGCTATGAGATGTCTCGTCTGTCAGTTGGTAGAATCTCGTACTAAGTTGAAAAATGTCGGATTAGAGTCCGTATTCTACCACCTTCTAAGCGAAGCTAGTTTCTGTTAAATCTATTAGGGGTCGTTGACCTCCCGTTAATGCGGTGTAGCAGTTTGGAGAGAAAATGGCGGTTTAAAGTAATCCCAGACATTCGATTCTAATCTGCATGTCTTGTCTCTAAATAACTCTGGTGTTTTTTTTTTTTTTTTTTTTTTAAATAGGGTATTGATTTAACAGCATGCTAGTAATTAAGAAAATGTTTTTTTAAAAAAATTCTTGACCTAAAATGTTTTATTAACTTTTGATGGATAGCTTTTTTATTTAATTCCCTGAAATTAATTTTAATTGAGGTTTCAGCTATTTATTTTTAGATTTTAGAATTAAAAGCAGCTTTTTGATCGGTAAAGAATTATGGAGTAAAAAAAAAAGCCTAAAGAATAAGCTGTTGAATTTTCGGCATTTGCTTAACGGAAAGTCATCATTTTCAGAAACTAATTTATCTCGTATTAAAAAATGATTTTATGACTTCGTTTATCGTGTTAGAAGCACAGGTTGTTTCTTGGTTTAGTTAATTTAGTTATATTAACATCCCGTTTTAAAGCAGACCAGGGCTACTTTGGCACCGCGGTCAGATGACAAGGACAACGCTTTAGCTGGCACCTCCTCTCCAAACCATCTGCACCATCCCAACGGAAGGACGTTTGATCCCGACGTATTTTGTGCGCATCAGATCTGCATATTCGGCGGTATTTTGATATTAACTACCAGACCACCACGGCTTAGGGTGCTTGTTGGATGACGTCTGCAGTCATCATCTTAAAGAATTTGCTTAGAACGTAAGAAAACTAAGCAATTAGTTTTTTTTCGGCAGTTGATCATCCACTCTCTGTTTTATATTGCTTATTTGCAAGATTTAGCAATTTCATTGATTATTTTAAGTATGTTAATGCACGACTTTTTCAATATTTACATTTTTTTTTTTTTACAATTAGTAAAATGCTCCCATTAGGTTTTTATTGCTCCCATTGTGTGCAACATTCAAGTGGTGTCAACTCCCATTGGATAGTAATAACCGTGTGGCTTCAAAATTGCGGAATTTATCTAACGTCCGTGCGCATTATGCGGTGTTGGGGCATCATGCCCTTTTATCAGCTGCAAGATACATAATGAATCTCAAAGTAAAGTTGATTTTTTTTAAGTGGAACATGTGATTATATATTGACGTAGTTTAATCGCAACTTTTTACGCTATAATTCTTATTACGTTTTGCAAATTTTAATATGTAATTAACCAAAACGAGCTAGAAAAGTTACTTATATTTTAATGAAAAAGTTAAATGATTATAAACTATTGAAATAATTTTGATAATCTAAATGTATACATGCCAAGAAACTGGTTAATTCGTTTTTAGTTTATAAATAATATTTATTAAAGTCTTTTCTTTTCTACTTTAAAAATAGGCCGAGTAGATTAAAGGAAAGTTTTGATTTAAAATCAGATCGAAATATTCGAAAAAACCGTTCATAAATGAAAATTGATTTTACTGTCAATTCTTGAAAAAAAAATCGAATGAGAACATAAGCGAATATAAAGTTTTGAAAAATGTTGTTTCCGAAAGTCTTTTGTGGTGTTTAAAATGAACAGCTGTCATTCATTTCAAATCGCGGCACTGCTTTATGTGAATGAGGTTATCAGAGCCGTGTCTTACTTTATCAGCTTGGCAAACATTTTTTTTTTTTTTAAAGCTGAAGGTAAACAATTGGAACTTCATTTAAAGCGAGGTGATTGTGACATCTCGTGCCTCCTCATTTCGAAGAACAAATATCCAGTGGGAATTCATTCCACTGCCACAACTTTTTCACATCAACATTGTTCCATGCTTTTGGATATACCCCCTCTTTTCTGTATAATCCCAAAATTTGTTGCAGATTTTAGTAACCGGATTTTAACCAAATATCCGAATTTTAATTATCTGTCTTCTTTTTCTAGCACACTAATAAAGCATGTTTTGAAAAATACTTTAAAATTTTCTGTTGCTTTTTTTCAGTGCACATTTTAGCTACACATATTGCAATGTGTGATTGAACTCATCAGTGAAGTTATTTTTTTTATACTGCAAATGTGCCTCTCTGAGAATTAAAAAAAATTATGTTATTCGCGGATACGGTGAGTTAAATGGTAAACACCGAGTACTACATGACGTGTAGAAAGTAATCAAATCACGTGACATCACTGTCACACGACACAATTTTAATGATAAATTAAGTAATGCCATTTAGATTATAAATAAGTGCTATACATGTACTTGTATTAAAAATGTGACTTAATGCAAGTACTTTGCATGACTTAAAGGCTCTATTCCATATTCCTTCCTGACCGTGACCTCAACAGCTTTGCTTAGTGACAGACTTCCGACTTAGTGACAGACTTCATCTGTGAAATCGCTTTTATTGCCAATTGTCTGCGCTCTCAACGCCGCCCCTTGAACGTTTTTTGATTGGCAGCGGCTGCGTAATCGATTTCGAAAGCACCGAGCGAAACTGTCTCTTGAAGAAATCACATGGTTTTTGAAGTTAGCGGAAATTTACTTTCTCTCAACCAGTATTGCGTCAACTGGCATTCTCGGAATTTAAATAGAGGTAATTCATGGTCACGTGATAGGCGTCAAGTGCGTTTCACCTCGAAAATGTGAAATGTCGCTGCGCATTGTATATTTACCGATCTTGAAGTAAAGAACAATTATTTTCTCGTTTCATTTAATTTATTGACATCTTTTTCTGTTTATTTAATGCTAGCTGCTCTTTACTCCTGTTTGTTTGCTGAAAATTGTTTATATATTTTTTTTTATTAGTTAAAAACCAGCGCTTCATTTATCTGATGCAAAAATTTCATTAAGACCTTTTTTTCTACTTAAGAATTAAGACCAAAATTTGAAGTGCAACGAAATAAAAACTTACAAAAAAGATTAAAATTATCAACTTTCAAATCAACTTTTGAAAATTATGTAATTTAAAGGTCTGCGCGGTAAAGGAAAAAAAATTAAGATATGAATAATATTTTAAATATAAACTTAAAATACTATTAAATATATATTTTAAATATATAAAATACTATTCTATCTTATTGCGGTTTAATTATTTTTTCCTTTCTTCTGTTAGATTTTAAATTTAATGTGATTCATTTAGTAAAATTTGTGCTGGTATGTTAGTTGATAATTGGGACCATTATGTGCATTGGGAAATGGTTTACAATTAAAAGAAAACACTTAAAACAATGCAGATAATAATAGAGAGGTTTGAAAATTTTCCTTCGAATTTTACCTTATTTGCTTTGTTAATAAAGAGATACTGTGTAATATTTTTACAATGTTGTTTGATATTCTGATTGATATTTAATATTGAGGAGGTATCATAGCAGTTTTTGTGCTATTATGGAATTTAAGATTTTTAAGTGAAAATTTGAAATAATATTTCGTGTCGCCCTTTCGTATTGTTACAAAAGGCTGATAAATAGCGCATTTCATATTCCGGCTTAAAAAAATTGAAGAAAATGCAAACACAATGTTGGATGACAGGAAGAATATGTAATGAGTGGCGCACTCCAAAGAACAGTTATAAGTTCAGCGGCATTTGTCATAGGATTGTGACAAACAAATTCTATTAATTTCCGAATTAAACACAAGAAATATATCCGGTATTTCTATATAGTATAATTAGCTAAATTAATTAAAGGAAATAATTTTTATCGATTTATTTTAACTAAGAGTGATTATTTCTCTTAAATAAATATGTAAAATTCGAAAAAAAAAATGAAACCAAAAAGCGAAGACTTCTAACTGCATAATTTTTTTAATATCTGTTGATAGTCAAATTCTTACATTACTGCCTCTTACAGAAACATAAAAACAATGAAAATGATAAAGAAAAACATGACAAGGCTCTTGTACATGTCTGTTCCGTTTAAAATTTTCTTTTTTTATTATTATTAAAATTGTTTCTTTTAGACCGTAGTTGCGGGTCCTTTGCAAAAGGTAAATGTATATAATTTGGTATTTGAAATTCCAGAATTTTCTTGAATTTTAACGCTTTTATTATTTTTCTGTTTAAATACTTAGCTCTTAACAGTATTGAAAATATTATCTATTTTGAAAGAGATGCAAGTGCATCTTAGGGCGAAATTATTTTTGACCGAATATATTACAGCAAAATTTAGCTACAGTTGTTGTTTGGTGAAGCAAATGTGGCCGTTTGACACCATGCCAGTAATCTAGGGTGTTTGTGTCTGTCCATTTTTGATATTGAAAATCTGTGGTTATACAATATTTCATAAATAATAAAAAGAATGTCTTAATTTTGTGTTCCGATAATAATATGTTTACTTCCAGCACCGATTGTTCAGTCCAGTGACAATGAAATAAATATCATTGATCTCAAATTTTCATTGCCAGGACATTCATTTTTACCGAGCGATCGTGGTTTTAGAGGGGTAGAAATGGTAATCCGGAAAACCAGTTCCTTGTATATTCCCCAGAATTGCTATAAAATAATACGAAATTGTCGAAAACATAATAAATTTTTAATACATGAAATGAAACGCGAATTTTTTCTTTCTTTTTTCAATCCAACCCCTGGAGAAAGCGGTTTTAAAAAGAAAGAAAAATACAGATGTAGAAACCGTGAATTGGTTAATTGTATACTGGATCAGATTTATAAGGGATGCCCCATACAAAATATTCTACAAAACTTCGACAGAACTAGATGCTGAATTTAAAATTATCGATTTGTTACCACAACGTGGCAGACTAAGTAATTTCGTAAATATAAAATTATCTTATATGTATGAAAAAAGGAGATCAACTACATCTGAAAAATGCAAGGACATGATGGATTTATTGCCATATATACTTCTTGTTCATAATGAATATTTTAAAATGTTAAAACCTGAATAAAATTCAATTTAATTATATCTGCGTATAAACTGAAAATGTATAATTTCATTGAAATTCTTAATAAAACTGAAATGGTTTTTATTATGTTATAATTTCTACTAGAATATTCTTGGTTTGGTTTCAGATTTTATCAAATGAATAAATATTTATAAAAATTTGAATAGTATGTTTTTTTTATTATTAAGAAAAGGCGGATGCAGCTAAAATATTTCTCAATTAAATGAATGATTACAATGATTCATCATTTTTGAAAGTGATGCAAGTCCATTTAGTTATAATGGAACTTTTACTTTTTTAATCACCACTGTAAACACTATTGGATTATAAACTTACATTATCTGGTACCCCAAAATACAAAAAAAATGTATAAATACTTACCAATATTTTTAAATTTATTGAAATGAAAAACCTTTAAATATCTCACAGTAACAAAAAATAGACTTGCCCCATTTTCAAAAAAATAAATAAATAAATAAAAAAATCGGCTCATACTTTTAAACTCATTACCAGATGGCAATATTAAGATAGAATCAAAATTTAATTTAATGTATTGATAGACTCATTATAAAAATTCTGAAAATATTAAAGCAGTGTATTAAAAAATCAAAAGAAAAAAAAAAGTTATAAAATTTCATTTTTATAAATGTGAAATATACAAAATTCAATATAAACAGTTTTTAAAAATATACTTTTATTAATATAATAAAAAGTAGACTGTTTTCATTTTAAATACTTTTTACCATATCTTTAATTTAGAATTTATTATTAGAGTTAAATTCTTTACTAGGTGGACCCACTCGCACGAAATTAAATTAAATTAATTCATTTTCTGATATTTAAATTCTGAAAACATTTGAATAGGGAATTCATAATTGTACAAAATTATAAAACTCGAACCAGTCGAAAAGTAACAGAAAAAAAAATCAGTTTTAGAGTTCTCTATAAAAGTGAATTAATTACAAACTTGAATTAGGCATAGCTAAATAAAAGTGCATAAAAATTTAGACAATGTAAAATGATATTGAAGAACGGATACTGGAACAGAGAAGCAATTTAAAGCTCACTTCTGCAAAACAATGAATAGCAAGGTTGTTCTGCGGGTGCAAACTTGTATCTCGCTTTCTTTCTCCAAATTTTATATATTTATTTGGCTTACCGCTGAAATGGCATCACTCAAAATGTTGCAATTTCAGAATGATGCAAGATTCCTCGAAACAGAACTTTGTGAGCAGCTAAGCGTAAGCGTAAGATAAGCTGAGCGTTATTAAATCTGATCTTTTTCAGCATAATTAAAATGAACCGTATAAAAAATTTCTTCTCATTTAAACTTGTTAAACATTCAGAAAATTCCGTTACACTTGAATTCTCACATTTAGTAGAAATATTTATGAATAGTTAAAGTTAAATATTTTCTGTCTTTGTGGGTACCTCACACCTATTTCACTTTTGCTCCGCTTGAAATTGACAAGACTTTTAACGTTTTCGAAAAAATCTGCAATTATAAAATGGGTTAATTCGCATTTTTTAATTTTGAAGTACAAATTGACAAGTAAATTACGAAAATATCTATATACCTGTGATTATCAACTACTGTTTCCTGTATTTCTGGCTCACTGTTGCGAACCTAAAATAAATCTACACACTTCATTATATAAAAATGAAATTATTCCAATGCAACAGAATGTATAAAATGCATTAATAATCCTAAAAAAGTCAACAATAGAAATTTTTCGGAAGTATTTTACTGTAGTTAAAGTTACATCTCACAATCTTAGAGATGTTTTTTTATTATAGAGCTTTGCCTGGCACTGTTAGCAACCATGTATTTTCCATAGTTTTATAGATTTTGTATTCACTACTTCAAACCTGTTGGTACTTATCAAAGTTGAAAAGTTGTTCTAAAATAAATCTTCTTGAGATTTTATGCTGAATTATTTTTGAAAGAAGAGTAAAAAATTAGCAAACTATTTCTTTCAGAAAAATTATGCTGGACACACCAAAATTAGAAAAATTGAAAAAATGATATTTAATTAAAATTATAAACAAAATTAATTTATAAACAAAAAAAATACGTTTATAGTAGACTGTAGCGGCTCATCGAATTCGAAAAATCTGACATAATTAAAAAAAAAAATACTTACTTGTAATAATATGAAAAGCAGGTTCTTTTTGACCGAGATAGTCTGGTTTCTAGGGCGTTGGATTTGCATTCCTTGGGTTGTGAGTTCAAACCCCGCCGGCCGTAGACCCTCCGTGTATAGGGTGACAGGTGCACGCATAAATCTATTGTAGCCACAAAGTCTTCCAAGTCGAGACAATACCACTGAGGGGACTGGATCAGATTTAATCTTTATCTGATTCAGGTCAAAATTACGATCTGTGGGTGAGTGAACGAAATGTATGAATGAAGTCCGCCCCGTGAAAAGGGCCGTGACACATGAGAAGTTGAGACTTACTCTTGGCGCTAGATGATGCTACTGAAATAAAAGACGCTAAAACTCGGCTTAAAATAACTGACTTCATCAGCGAGCTTGTCCATGACAAGTGCCCTAAGCAAAATCAATAGCTTTTGAAAGATATAAAATTAATTTTAGTTTAATATTCTGTTTATTTAAAAAAGTTATGATTTAGTTTTCTTGCCTCGAGGTGGAGAATTCATGCCCAGCATCCACAGTGCACCGCATTCTCCCAATCGCATTGCGGCTAGTATTCATCTTTTTTTTTTTTTTTTTCCTTTTCCGTTTTAAGTGCTGTGTATAAATTAGGGCTATAATTACGGGAATTTTCATATTTTTAGATAGTAACAAAAGATTCCTTTAAAATTTATTTATATTTAAGTGAGCAATTCATATTTTTTATTTCTATTAAACAAATTTCAATAAATAGAATATATTACATATATTCAAATCAATAAACTTATATGGATAGTTCTTTTTTTTTTCATTTTTTCGATTTAAGAATGTTTGATATTATTGTTTTTATCATTATTGTGATATTTCTTTCTTTTATCTGAACTCTAATACCTTTATAACATAGTCTATAACTTCAGACTGATTCGGGAAAATAAATACTAATTTGGAGACGAGACTTGGATTTGTATAAAAATGTGCATGGTCAGAAATGTCAAATCGACGAAGCGTCGTTTTACATCAAAAAAGCAAAATTCCATGCTGCATTCACTGTAAGAGAACAGCTGTTACAGTTTGATTATTCTACTACGTCCTCTATTCTTTCCAGACACCCAGGCTCCATCGGACAATTACTTGTTCTTGTCATTAAGAAAACTATCTCCATGATACATTGTTCCAATCCGTAAGCGGAATAAAAAAAGCACCTCGAAAAATATTTTGCAAATAATTCCCAAAAATTTTGAGAAGAAAGAATAATGAGGCTTCTGGAGAGAGATGGGAAAAGGTGATAGATCTCAGTTGTTCATACATAAAGCAATAAATTAATCTGAAACAACAATTACTACTTATTCAATTCGTATCAGTAAAAGAAACTTATGGAACACCGTATGTATATATATTGTTACGAATTTTTTTCCGGTGTTCGTTTGGATAGTGGAAGAAATATGGTGTGAAGAACGCTCAATCAGCAGGCGGCAGTAGAAAAAGAAACAACGACGTTTGTTTACACAAAGACACACAGGACAGCACAAAGACGACAACTATATACAGCATAGAAGACGATTATCTTCAGCCGAGACGTGCAGCATACAACAAGACTCTACTGCAGACAGTAACACACAGCTTAGTTCAGCACTAGCTTGACTCCGTCGCTGCTCTGCTAATCCCTGGAAGACCAGTTCTTCACCGTCGATTCCGACTACTACTCCCGATGACTGTCGCTTCCGACTACTCCGGTCCGTCTATTCCGACTACACTTTTCTGTCGCTTCCGACTAATCCGCTCCGTCGATTCCGACTACGAATACGACTACTCTGACTGGCAGCTGCAGACTCTTTTATAGGTCTCAGGAGGCGGGGCTAGATGCCTCTGAACCAATCAGGAACGTTCGAGGCGTATCTCGGTTCCTACTGGACGGATCGATGTTTCGAGTATAATCTATTTTGGCGCCAAAGTTGCCAAATTCGTAGCCAAGTCGCCAAATGGTCGCCAAGTTTGTCGCCAAGCTCTAGGACCTCCGATGCGACACCCGGACTCCGTCCAATACCGATGACTTTAAAACAGTCTTTCTGATGATGGAACAAACTATGTTGGGAAGCCGAATTGCAGGTTTTTAACAATATTAAAGTTGTTCCATAATGAAGACAAATTGAAAATATGAAGTATTACAATTTTTTCTGTAATTTTTTTGTGATGTCTGAAAGTTGCATTTTGAAATGGGGATTTTAATTTTATGCCTATATCAGGTGCACTAATCAATTTAATTCTAAAATGAATTGCATTTCTTTTATTTTCTGCTTGCAGAATAAAATCACAACAAATCAGAAGAAAAGTGCGGTGAGGTGTTAGATAACGAACACATTTACTTTTTGTCAGATGACGTCACATAAATTGGCAGTTGAACAGTTCGACTTCAGTGTCTGCAATTGAAATAGCAAAGAAAAATGATTAATAATGATACAATATTAATTATAATAATATTTTCTTTTTTGAAAACAATGAGCAGGGCGAACCACTGAATGAAGCTGGATTTACGAAATGTCATGCATAATATTTTACGTATAATCTTTTGTTTTTTAATCTTTTTTCACCTCGAGATACTCTACTATCTATCTTGCTCCTAGATACTCTCACAACATACAAACAAAAAGAAAAATGTATTTGTGAATCTTTTTTTTATCAGCGTCTCTACAAGTGATAATGGGCAGTATATTATTCCAGGCAGTCATAGGAGAGTATTGTAGCATTTAACTTCACATTTAGTGTTTGCGGGAAATTGTAAAAGTGGCACACTAGTTTTTCGTCTTTTTTTGTGAAAGTCCTTGAACAGTAGTTCCACTTCAAAACTTTTACGCCTTTTTATTTTCATTTTCTTTTGAATTGTTCTGCTTGAATGCATGACAGCTGTGTTTTCGTTCAATTCTTTTAAAAAAGCGAAACGAGATATCTGACTCATGGAAATGCGGAGACATGATGCAGGTGAAAGTCTTATAATTTGTCGTAAGAAAATTGCATTGTGAAGCACATCTCTCTATCCGTTACGTCATAGTTCATCGCTTTCAGACTCTTTCTCAAACATCTGGTGAAATATTATTGCAAGAATACATGCGGCAATTCGATGATTTGACAATTAAAAACTGTTTCTGGAGGATACGTTTCTTGCGCCATCACTCTTCATTCGATTTCGCTTTTGAACTTCGATTATAATGGATCCTGTGATCTCACGAGAACGGCAGTTATCCGATGTCGTCGGTGGATGCGATTCTGTTGAAGCTTTTGAATCTAACAAGGAGTCGTCATGTTGTGCAACAACAGGATCGGAACTTATGAGCCGAGGCAGGATTTTAAAAAACCTTTTTGTCCTCAGTTTCTGCTATTGCCTATTCTATACCGGATTTTGGGCACTAACCAATCTTCAAAGCACCATGAATGCCGTGGCTGGAATGGGACCGGATTCACAAGCTGTCATTTATGGGTTTTCAATGGTATCCTCACTTTTCCTTCCTGAAATGGTGATCGACAGGTTTGGATGCAAAAAAGTTTTGATTTCTTGCACCATCTTGTGTCTACCATACACAATAGCCAATGTCCACTTGCGATGGGACAGCTTGCTGGCCGCCTCTGCTCTGTTCGGTTTAGCAAGTGGACCCTTTAATGCTGCTCTGACTATCTACATTGATGAGATTGCTTTACGTTTCGAAAGAACAGTGACTGGAAATGTCGAGTTCATCATGGCGTGCTTTTTCGGTTTTTACACCTTCTTCATGGAAAATACTCAAGTCTGGGGTAACACTGTGTCGTCTTTGGTGTTGAAGCCAGAGACGAAAATTCCAAGAAATATTTCCCATTCTGTGAAATGTGGTGCTAATTTTGAAGCGGAATCGAACTTAACGAATGCGAACCTTATTCCTCCCACGGATGAAGAACGTTTCATGCTGATCGGAATCTTTGTGGGAATGGGACTTTTGGCGGTGATTTTGTTCATGCTCTTCTTGGATCCATTGAATAACGACGTTAAAAGAGATGGATGCAAAGCTATTGCGGCTCGATTTGTCGTATCTCTGAAGCATTACAAGACTCCGCACCAGCTTTTATTAATACCAATCACCGTACTCATTGGAATAGAGAGTGCACTTTATTCGAATGAATTTACAGAGGTAAGATATTGTTTTTCTTGCTTATAAGTGCAATTGGCTGCTTTTAACATGATATTGTTTAAAACAGGATGGACACTTACTGTATGTTGGCGATGTGTCATGCATGAGGCAAAAATTTGTTCTAAACGTTCGAAAGGGCAGTCCGTTTGATTTACTTTAGCGCATAATTACTCCTTGAGTAGTATGTGCTCATTAGAAAAGGCTTGTAATTAGAATTTTTTTTATTAAAAATTAAGTTCCAGTAGAACAATAAAATTATAACGTTATTATAATTTTACCTTGTTATATTTATATATCCAATTCTCATTTTTGGATTTTCTCTTGAAAAACAGGTCAACGTTCTGTATTAATTTTCATTTTGGGGTGATTAGAAACAAGCATTTAATATACTAAAACCTATAATTTTCACATATTTGAAATAATTTATCATATTACAAGAAGTAACATTAAATCTCGGAAGGCAGTATTCACCGTCTCACCAGTGATATTTATTGTATTATGTAGATTAACAAATAACAGTTTAAATAATGTTGTCATGCAAACTACATATATATTACTTTAAATATATGTAATTTAGTTTTTAATAATAAGTTTTTCATATCAAATGGAAGAAGAAAAAAACGCTGGTGAAAAAAAATATACAAATAATGATTTTTACACTTTTTAACATGAAACTGAGGGTGTGGAGATGGAGAAAGTGACTCATCTCGAATCATCCATCATTGATTTTTCACCAAATAAGTATATTTTAATCCATTACATGATTATCAATATCAAGATGTAATACCTGGCAGCCGTTTTGGCTGCCCCCCATCCCCAAGCTTCCACACCATACCGACGGGAATAGGTTTGGCCCTACGGATTTGGCGTGCACCAAGCCCGGTTATTCGACTGTTCTGCGGTGAAATCGGGTCTCGAACCGGAAGCCCTTCAGGTCCAAAGCCAAGGCCTTACCGCTAGACCGCCCCGTTCCCGGGGGAAGAAGGAGTACTGTTAAATAGAGATACAGAAATAAATATCGGTTTGGAGTCACTGGTGTAGATCTTTACGTGTTTGATATGTCATGTTCACATATTTGTAAAAATAATGGAGAACCTTTAAAATCTTACGTTTGAATATTTTAACAATTACTTTGTGTCATGTTAATCTTTTTTTGAGACCACCTAATCATTATCTGTGAGTAGTTCGGTTTCAGGAAAGTGAAAATGAAACCTTTAACTCTCGTGTAAAAATATTTCATTCATTATCATCATTTTTGATAGATTTTAATGATTTTTTTTATTGGAATTTTTCTAGAATAACTGAACTTATCAGATTTTTCTACTTTAATATGAATGCAATATAATAATGTTTATATTTAATGCGAAATATTTTCTGGTATATTTATTAAGTTGTCGTAATAAATGTAATAGTGTATCAGTTTTTCCCGAGAATCTGCCATGTAGTTTAGTTAAGTAATTTCGGATTTGGCTACATCTATCTATTGGCTATATTTATTTAGCGGTGTATGATTTGCATTTGGTTATTTTTAATTTAGAACTTTATCAGTGGAGCATATTTATCAAAAAATCCTTCTATTGTCTCTATGAGGTGAAAAATGTGATTTCAGAATTTTTGAACGATGAACCAATGCGTATCTGGCATTGATAAATTCTTAATCTGAAATGAACAAATGAAATTCTTTCAATGCATTTTTACCACAATGAAAAAAAAAATATGCTCTCATTTTATCTCATCATTACGAAAGAGGATAAAAGCTTCAGGGCCAACACTTTTTTTCACATTTAAGATTGATTTATGTCTGCATATTTCTTTGATATTCGAATGACTCGTTGAGTCATTTACAGAGGCAACTGGTAGAATTTTCTTTAATCAAAACAGTATTCTTGAAGAATTGATGTATATTTTTCCAAGCTGAGTTCTATCTATTCATAATCATATTTGGCGATCTTTAAATTTTAAAATTTCCACCATGAGTGAAGCAGGAAAGAATGTTATGATGTCAGATGTTTCAGCTATATGTTTAAACCAAAATCTTTCAATCAATAAAAACGTTGAATATCAGGATTTATTTGAAAAGAAGGAACGGAAGAAACTGCAAAGAAAATCCCTTCAGAATCTTATTGTCTTTAGTTTATGTTATTTCCTCACCTACACTGGTTTCTGGGCACTGTCCAACCTGCAAAGCACCATGAATGCTGCCGGAGGATTGGGAGACTATTCCCAGGCAGTAATTTACATCTTCTCCATGATATCTTCGCTGTTTTTGCCGACAGTTCTTATAGATAAATTCGGATGCAAAAACATTCTGGTTTTTGGTACCGTGATTTGCTGTTTTAGTATAGGTTCCAATATGTATTTGAGATGGGACCTCATGATGACCGCAGCCGTCGCCTTTGGAATGGTCAATGGACCTTACATTTCTTCACAGACTTTCTACATAGACGAAATAGCAACACGGTTTCAGTCGACTCTTAATGAAAACTTGGAATTCATCATGGCTGCCTTCTTTGGAGTGCTCATGTTCTTTTCTGAAAGTACCCAGATATGGGGAAATGTGATAGCGTATTATGTGCTTAGAAATGGCGAGGCACCAGCTAGAAATGTTTCGACTTCCTTTGCCTGCGGTGAGGAGTTTTCTCCTTCGGATACAGACTTGAATGAAAATTTGGACTCTCCAACAGAACACCAGAGGCTACTCTTGGTCGGAATCTATTTGGCAATGAGCTTATTGTCAGTCGTGATCCTCGTCATTTTTTTGGATCCCTTGAAGAATGACGTGAAGGCAGGAAACAGCTGGAGAACAGTTTGGGAAAGATTCATCGCTGCTTTCAAGCAACTGAGAAACCCTCAGCAATTTTTAATGGTTCCGCTCAGTGTATACATTGGAATGGAAGGTCCGTTTTACAGTAACGAAGTCACACAGGTTTGTTAACATTTATTTTCAAATGTAATATTTGCATATTTTGCGAAATTTTTTAACAAGGTAATGTTTATGGTTTAGATACTATTTGTAAATTGCGTGATACGATGCTAGAGACACAGAATTGGTTCGAAACACCCTCGAACGATATCGTTTCTCCTCAGTAACTTCAAAGCAAATATTATCACTGAGAAATCGTT
Organism: Argiope aurantia; assembly: GCA_026543865.1. Taxonomy (NCBI): domain Eukaryota; kingdom Metazoa; phylum Arthropoda; class Arachnida; order Araneae; family Araneidae; genus Argiope; species Argiope aurantia. The sequence goes on along the minus strand of JAPMOR010038067.1, from coordinate 52,508 downwards.
TTCAGATATCTTTCAAATTCAAAACAGTAGCGTTTCACTAATGCAATTTTATTCCCGTACCGTTGTTTTTCCGTCTTAAATAGTTGTTTGAAAATATTTTTATAAATACTTTTCATCGTTTTAGTTAATGGATTTATATATCTGCGCACTTTGCGACGATATTAAATATATTTTTCCATGAAATTCTGCCGCTTGTATAAGCAAGAGTATAATTATATTAAAAAAACGTGAATGGTCAATCTAAATCTTTCTTACTTACTTTCTACATAAACTTGTCATGCCAGAGAACTTTGCTGTGCGTTATTGTGCCAGAGAACTGGCGTACAATAGTTACGAAATATTAACCTTTAACGTGAGTTCAGCATTTCTGCTGAATCAATGCGTAATCCTTGGCGACTTTTTTGGCGATTAATTCCTGACATGCAGCATCCCAAAATCGAATTTGTATTTTAGACTGATTTTTAGCAACCGATTGAAACCAAAATTTAAAATCGAATTTTATCTAATTAGCTATTTTCCTTTAGTATTTATCGTATTAATTTATATTCGTACAGGTAGACACCTGAACTTCCTCTGAACAGATTTTACACAAAATTTGATAGAAATCTGCAAATTTAGTGTAAAATCCATATACCAAATTTTTACTGCCTATCTAAAAGCATTTTTGAGTTATCTTTGTCAAGACAGTCAGATGGACATTTTCCAAAAATATGTTTTTCGAACTCAGAGAGGTCTAAAAAGTGGAGGTTCGTCAAAATCTCGAATTCGAATTTTTTTTGATGATTATTATACTTCTCTACACTATGTATACGAGAAAGTAATGATAAAAAAAATAGGCGACCGAAATTTGGAACATATTTTGGGGTAAAAGATAGGATCTCCTTAAACCATTTTTTTTTTTTACTTTTTCGCATATGAAGTATAGAGAAAGTATAGTAATTGTTGAAAAAATTCAAACTCGAAATTTTGGCTATATTTCCACTTTTTAAGACTCTGAGTTCGAAAAACACATTTTTGGAAAATGTCTGTCTATGTCTGCCTGTGATAAATATGACTTGAAAAACATTTTGAACTAGATAGATGAAAATTGGTTGGTCTTTGCACCAAATTTGTAAAATTCCATCAAATTTACAGCAGAATATATTTAGAAGAAATCTGTCTGTCCGGCAGTTAAAATATAAATTAACACGATAACGACAAAACGAGAGAGTATATGGATAAAATTCGGTACGCAGATTTAACTTCTATAGTGCAGACACTTATCGAAATTTGAGCGAAATTTCTGAAGAGGTTGATCGTCTGTCCGACTATACGTGCAGAAACATTTAAATGCAATAACTCAATAACGCAATGATAAAAATATATGAAAAATGGTATATGATTTTGTGAATAAAATTGTAATTCTGTGTCAAATTTTTTTTTGTTTTTTTGTTTCAGTCTGTTAGGAAATCGAATATACAAATTCAGTTTTCGGATGCTATTAACTGCTTACCATGGATTAATCACCAAAACACTCACCACGGATCAATGCTATCTTTGTGTCAGGGGTTAATATTTCGTAAGTATTGCACGTTAGTGCCTTGTAAGGCGTTCTCTATCTTGGCCGAGGCCAGCAATTTTTTGCGGTGTTGGGAGGTATAATACCTTTATTAGAAAGTATGCGAGAAAGTTTTGAATTAAATCAGTCCCAGCTTTTTTCCAGCTGTTTATTGTTTAAATTAAATTCTTTTAATGAAAATGTGAGGAACTTCCCTCGTTTATTTTGCCTGCCTATCTATGCTCTATTTCTAAAATCATCGCAAGCTTTGTTTAGAAATGTATTGCTTCTGCAATAGCGGGCGGATATCCGTTGAATTCTCGTTGTGATGAAGCTGAAGGTTTCTCTCTCTTCCGCCTCAGTGGCCGTGGCTTTGTATTGAAATGGCAATGTAAATGAACGATGTTATGATGTTCGTAAATTTGTTAGTGTAACGGTCTATGAATAGTTCCTGTTTAAAGTGAGTGTGGAAAAGAACAAAGAGCAACTTAAAGCATTCTTGACTCTGCTTTTTCCTTCTTAAAAATCATCATTTGATACCATTCAAAATTATTTAGAATATTCAAATTATAAATTTGATGGTCAGTTGCGTCGCAACTTTACTTACAAGACGAGCATTTTTTAAAAAAAAGAAATCTGCGATAAAATTTTTCGCACTATTTTATTTCTTGAATACATATTGCATTTAATTATTTATTATCTTAAATTGATATTGGACAGAAATTCGTCTTTACAAAAATTCTCATCTCTCCGCCCAGTTTTTTAAAATTCTTTAATCTATATTTTTTAATAATTGCAATTTTATCAAAATGGACTGGAACAAAAATAATTATGCGATGACAACTGAACCAAAATAATCTGCAATTGATATTGCATTGAATTTAGCTAAAGATAAACGTCATGAAATATATAAAATTGTTTATATCGTTCAAAACAACAAAATTAAAGTTACATTCAATTAATATATAAATAGAGAGAGATGCAGCGTGATGCTATTTCGAGTAGTAGTATTTATAAAATTGCATGGATAGAAGATATAAGTATAGAACTTGTCCGGTCTTCTTTTTAAAATAAAATAATTGCACGTGTTTCTTTCTCTTCATAATTGTCTTTTTTGCACACTTTTAACTATCTTGGCTTACACCATGTCTGTAAAGGCTGAATTTTGTTATTGATTCTACTCCCACTTTATTTTGCGGCAGAGTTTTAAAATTTCCCAAGTTTGTAAGTTCTCGATGACAATATACTGTTTTAAGAGAATGGTGGTCTTTATTGAACACTTTTGTGCATTATTCACTTAAGATTATGAATTTTTCTGCATTTGCATTAAAATATAAATACGACATATATCTTTAAAAACTCTTTAACGCTAAATATACTATTCTTTAAAATTTCAAAATATTCCAGTCTACATAATTTTTTATATTTTTATTAGTCTTTCTTAACCATCCGGTATAAAAATTATTTGGAACAAAAATGTATATAATTTTATAATTCCAATTACATGTTAATATTTTTACAGTATATATATACATATATTGCACTCAAACTACATTTTCATATGAATTTTATGTTTTTCTGAATTAAAATATACTTTTAACTATCTAAAATAACTCGAAACATAAAATGCCTTACATGTTTTCTTTTGATGCTTAACCGAAATCTTTATTATCAATTTTAGTTGATTTCCTCAAAAATTAAGACACTTAGAAAGTATCAATCTAATTAGAGTATCGTTTTGAGCGAAGTTCTTAGACTGTACTTTTTTCTGTAGGACCTACAAATATTCAACTTATTGAACAGTACATGTTATGATGCTATTTTAATTCGATATGAACATATGTTTTGGTGTTAAAACAATAACAAGAAAATCTCATATTATCTCCCATTTTTGCCTATATCAAAGTCCATTGTCTCCTTAATGTTTTCCGGTTAGTGACTAAACATTTCTTCATTATTACTTAGTGTATCAATTTATATACATTTTAATGCCACACGCATAATGATACCTGGTAGTGAGTTTCACACGCAAGAAATCATTTCAAAATTTTAGAATTTTTTATGAATTGTCAGTTGTGCTGATGTATCGTCAAAACGCGAAAATAATTAGAAGACATTTTCCACTTTTTATTCCTCTTATGAATATGCATGAATTTTTTTCTTTATTAAATTTATCTTATTAGTTTAACGAGCTTTTAATTCATAGTATAAATTTTTTTTATTTATAATTGCTCTTTGAAGAACAAGCTTTCACAAGAAAGCCTTTTTCTCTCTCTGAAGCCGTAATGCATCTCGTTATGTTCAAATCCACTGACTTTTGAGTTGAATGTAGACGATAATCAGATGTGTATTAGAGGCCACCTGTTCATTCCTTGTCATCGCTTGATCGGAATATTCCCATTCAGCATCAGATCGCTTAGTAGGCAAAACAGGCGACTTTATAGGAGTCCATAAATTTGGAAGGGGGGGGGGGAGTCTAGTTCTCAAGATTTTTGTATTTTCATATGTTTATTTGCTCTATTTCCGGTGTAATTAAATTCTGTGCCTTCATGTCATTTACAAGAACCATGTACTCGAAATAATTCAATTACCGCTTACATTTCTAAGCATTATACTTTCAAATTCACTTGCTGATTGTTGTGATTTAATATCCCCCCCCCCCTCAGTTTGTTGACTAGCTAACAAATCACAATTCTGACTAACTTTTTTATGTAAAGTATAATTTTAAAAATTTGGCAGTTTTTCTCAGAAGTTTGTTTAAAACTAATTTAAAATTAATTTTTTTTTCTGCTCGAATCACTGTAACCAGTTAGTTCTCTTGAATATCACCCATTATATCATTTTGTTCTGTTTTAGTTGACCATAATATTTATTAAGTTAAAAACTGTTTAGATCAGATCAAGATGAGAGATTAAATTATAATCAATGAAATATATCTGATTTTGGAAATTGGAGAAGGGAAAAGAAGACCTCCAAAAATGACATTGAAAATAGGCCCTTGCAGAGTTTATTCCAGTTCTGTTAACAGTTTAATGAATTTTAAAAGTAAATTGTTGAGTGAGAATCTGAAATCAGTCCAAACCTGTTTTAATTACATTTTTTTGGCAACTTTTATTTAGCTTCATATATTTCTTGTTTATGAAAAGAGAATTCAGCACTAATTTTTAATTCATAACCAGAATTTTGAAATTCGGCATACTTGTTCCCTCCTCAAAGACGACCCACAATTGCAATACTCTCAGAACTTCATTTCAGTTCATTATTTTATATAATAACATTTTGTTTGGATGTTTGTCGCTCTGCTTAAAAACAGTAAGTGAGGTAATAAATTCGAGAAAAACTATTTCAAGATACCAAAATATTTATCATAACGATTATACATTAAAGATTAAAAAGTAGAAAATAAATAAAAAACGAAAATTTTTGCTTCAAAATACATTAATAAAATATATATTTAAAAAATTGTTTTATTTTATTAACTTGAATAGATTAGATTGCAAGATGAAACGAACATAGTAACGTAAAAATTACATAAAACATTTTTTCAGCCCTAAATTTACATTAGCGGGTACTCTTAAAATTATATGCAGACACTGGTTAGATAAAGATATGCTGATCTCTTCATTTCAGGCATTAGTATCAAACGAGATGCGAAGTTACTTCAGCTAAACAGCAGAAATATCAGCGATGTTTATTCCTAGTTTCTAATTTTCTGTAATGTGGATGAAATTGTGAGCGATGGAAACGTGTATTCGCTTTTTCCAATTATCAAAAAAGTGTTGTAATCAAGAGAGATGGTTCGTATTTGATATGGTTTGATAACCTGCTTACATCAGATATGATTGAAGGAAACCCTTTCACTGCGTGTTGGCAAGCGCTTCAGTCGTTTATCTTATTTTCATCGCACACTGCGCGAAGCCAGCTATTTCAAGGCCACTTTTCCCCCTTTCGGTTTTTGGCGTCATTCACCGCTTCATTGTCGGTTCAGCACAATAGCTTCTGTGCCCAGTGACACTGCGAGTTTCAGCTAATGAACTCGCTTCGTTTTTTTTCAGCCATTTTATATTTCAAAATCATTTTCTGAATGTGGCAACAAAATATGTGTGTAAATTTTATAGATGTGTTAAGGATTTGACATAAAAATTTAACCATTTTATTCACCCGATCTCGCAATGGATGGAACTGGGATTAATGTCTTACTCGGTGATGTTGCGGAAATTGGCCTACGGCAAAACCCATCCATAAATAAAGATGAAAAAACCGATATACAACAGGATGGAGTTATTGATTCTAAAACACTTCGTTGGAGATCGCTACGAAATTTGTTCGTCTTCAGTACATGCTATGTACTTACATACACTGGATTTTGGGCACTGTCAAATCTGCAAAGCACCATGAATGCCGCTGGTGGATTAGGAGATTACTCTCAGGCCGTAATTTACATTTTTTCAATGATATCTTCGCTGTTCCTACCAAAACTTTTGATAGACAAGTTTGGCTGCAAAAACATTCTTGTAGTGGGCACGCTCATTTGCTGCTTCAGTATCGCATCCAACATGATCCTCCGGTGGGACGTGATGATGACCGCTTCTGTCGCTTTCGGACTCATAAACGGACCCTTCGCCGCTGCCCAAACTTTTTACATCGACGAAATGGCAACACGTTTTCAATCGACCATTACTGAGAATATGGAATTTATCATGGCCACCTTTTTCGGGTTGTTTATGTTTTTTTCAGAAAGTACCCAGATCTGGGGAAATCTGATATCTTACTACGCACTGATGAATAAGAATCAAATGGATGTGAATATTTCTTCCCCTTCCGAATGTGGCGCTGACTTTTTTCCTTCTAACAACGATTCGAATACGAATCTCGACCCACCTACAGAAAAGCAGAGACTGGTCCTGGTGGGTGCCTACCTGGCGATGGGACTGTTGTCTACCCTGATTATGATCGTGTTCATGGATCCTTTGAAAACCGACCTGAAGGAGACTCGTGGTTGCCGAGCAGCTTCAGAGAGATTTGCGTCGGCCTTCAAGCAATTGCTGAAACCTCACCAATATTTGCTGGTTCCTCTTAGTGTATACATTGGGATGGAAGGCCCATTCTATGGAAATGAATTCACCGAGGTATGCTTACATCTTACTTAGATTTTATTACTTTGTAAAACTAAAGACACATAATTGTCTAAAGGCAATAAAAATATAGTTTTACATTAATCATTCTAAAATTATGTACTCTATGTCTATTTGTGCTTTTAAAGTTCTGAACTCCCAATGTATGTTCTGAAAATTATGAGCTCTTAGTTTCTTTGTGTATCTAGATTTATATTTGGAAACATTTAGGACATCTATACAAGGGTGTATGCCTTTTCTATCGATGCATATCTAAATGGCTTTTTGCTTTAAATGCAATTTAAGCCTTTTTTAATTTTTTTTTTTTTTTGTCCGAACATAGTACCAACGTATTTTTATGATTCTGTGCGCGACTGGAATAAAAAATGAATGCAAACCTCTTATACAAAAGTGGCATAGCAATGCGAAAAGATAATTCTGAGGGCGCCGAAATACGTTAAACCGGTGCCTATCTGTTCAGGAAAAGGAAGTGTGATTTCACCATAAACTAGCATAGAACATGGATTCTTAAAATAATAATAAAAATTATACTTTAACAAACGTTTTAGAAAATCCAAAATTTTTTTAAATTTAATGACGATGTTTAATAGAACTTTCATAGCTGCAAAAATTTTATAACATATTGTACGAGATCACAAATATTAATAGCCAAGTTTCTTTGGCTTGGTTCCCAGGTTTGAAATTCGGTTCCACTAAAGATTCACCGTATATGTGGATGTGGTACACGTTAAATCTGATATTGAAGGTCATATGCCGATCCTCTCATGCTGGACGTGGTGCTAGTGAAGGGATAACTAAGTAAAGGTCGTCATCTGATCATGGTTTAAAATAAAAAGCTCCTTCCCCAAATATTCCTCGTGTAGCATCAAAATAATTGTTAATATGATTAAATTTAATACTAATATTAGAATAGAGATTCCTGAACCTCTAACCTCGATCGTTGAAAATATGCCATTTTTATCAACTATTGGATGTAGTTTGGTGGAATGCGCTAATATATCAAATATATTACTTTACTGTAAAAATTTCTTCTAAATAGAAACTGTCTCTGCAAGCATTGTATGTAATTTGGGGTTAAAAATTGTCACAATTTGTCAAAAATAATCTTTACAGATACCTTTGATTTTGAGGTCTAAAAATTTTTATTGAGACTATATTATTATACAGAATATGCAGTAGAATCTGAATATGCAATAGAATTATTTCAAGACTATTTTTTTAGGTGGAATTGTACTCTTCGTAGCTTTCTCTCGGCTATGAAATTTACCTTTATCTTGGAGTATAAATCGTTCTGGGGAATAATAATAATACTAATTATTATTATTATTATTTTATATAAAATTCTGCTAGTGGTTTCAGTAAATTTATCCAAATTGAATTTCGGGGCTTACATTCTTATGTGATTCCGGCTTGCTCCTGCGCTTTCTTCCTCTTCTGAAATATGTACATGGGGTTGAATTCCGTTGTTTCACATATCTTCTGCGGAGCAGTTAAAGAAATTCCACTCGTAGAATATATGCTGCGATTAGTATGCTTTTTAATGTCAGTTCTACGAAACGTTTTCCTTTACATCAAATACCGTGTGGATGTCAATAAATTTATATAATTTTATAGTTAATTTTTAAAAACAGCTGCTAAGTTTTACCTTCAAAATTTGTGATATTAATTGCATATCAGAGGAATATCCTTTGTTAAGCAAAAACACGAGTTTTGATGTCATGCCCGATAACGTGATATCCATAAAGTATAAATATATATGTCTTATCGCGCAATTGAAATATTATTTGTTTATTTATTTGGTATTCTTTATCAAGCGACAGGGGAAGTGATTATCATGTTTTCTCAATGGCATGATTATCAGGCCCATATTTTTCTTCTGAAAATCTATAACTTATATTATCTTTCTGGTATACAATTATTTTGTGAAAACATTGTGTTTTTATTCGCTTTGTGATTGTTAGGTCGCGAGTCACCTGATCCATGACATTTGAGGTTTGTTTTACCGGTATTGTTTGAAATATTTAAGGAAACTTATTGTTGCGTCATAGTAAATATTTATATTCCACTTAACAGTGAAATGTTGTCAAAAAAAAAAAAAAAAAAAAAAAAAAAAAAGGGAAAGGGAAAACTGGAATTAACCCCAAATGAGTTTAAAGCGATATTATTTGTCATTTCTACTTTTAGACACACCGTTTGTGGCGATACTAATGAATAGCTTTTCGATTTGTTTACCTTTTTCGAGTAAGCAAATGTTTCGTCCCCCGGCTAGCAATCGTTTGAGAACCTGGACAATATACGTGTTAAACCTGCATTCTTTTTTAAATAGTAATGAGGCTTGAAGCGATGGTTCTCGGTTTGTGGTCAAAAAGACTGAGAGCTACATTTTGCGTGTTGAGGCGTTGATTGGCCACAACGAAGGCACAATTGTTCATATATCATGCATTACTAATGATTCCAAAAAAGAAGCAAATATAGCATTATATTGACAAGGTCGTAATTTCCAGTGAGACTAGTTTTCGCCATGACCATCAATAAGTCACAAGGTCAGAATTTTGACAAAGTTTGATAATCAATGATCAAAGTGCAATATTTTCACATGATAAATATATTAGGAAGTATCTTTTAACGGTTTTAAGAATTTTTTTTTATTTAAACTAGAATTTGATAATATTATATTTTAATTCTTCATTTCTGTCGGAGAACGTTAAAATTATGATGAGATTTCTTAAGAAATTTAACTACTAATTAATTTATGTTTTGTTTTTTATTTTGAATTGAGCTTTTTATTCATGCCATTTTTCAAATAGTTTTTTTTTATATATTTTTGTTATCTGGAGGGAGGGTATCAGCCCCCAGGAAACTCCCACAAACTTGAGGACATGCATGATTCCAGGATAGCGTCGAGGCTGCTGAGCGAAAGTGAGATTGAGGCCAAACCTCATAGTCTTCAAATAAAAAATAAATTAAAAAAAAACGCCACATTACATCTTCTTTTTTTTTACATCTGTCCCGATCTTGAATTCCACTTAGTTGGCACAGTGTTACGGACATGTACTTATTCATTGATTCTGAGAGAGCGGTATCACGGATTATGAGTTGGATTGATTTTGATAAGTTGGGGGTCATCAACGCAATCGTATGTATTACAACCCTTTTATATCTCAGCCACCTGTTGTTCATTTCATAGCCGCTCCTCCCTCCTGACAAATGCACTCGTCTACATGAAGTCGAAATTCACCTGCCTCCTCGTGGCGGAAGTACAATATTACGTTTATATTTTAATTATAATAATTTTTATTATGATTCGAATAGTGACAAATCATATGATGCCGGACTTACCAGCGATTAATTTGCATATTTCAAACGTTGACTTAGCCAAGAATCGATAAATGAAATGTCTCCCTTTCCTAGTAAGAAATTTCGAAGGAATTTATTTAGATTCAGCATGTGCTGCATTCTTACACTGGAGTTTGGGCGTTGTCCAATCTGCGTAGAATACATGCGTATGATTATTATGTATTGGAGGTTATTCCCAACCTGAATAGTCAGTTTTCTTCGAGAATTCGTTCCCGAATTTTACTGGTAATGCGAAAAACACTCGCTATTATCTTATATGTTGCATCGGTTATTTCTTCCTGTTTTGACCAAATCTCTACCGTAGCTTTTTGATGCGACACAAAATGCAGCTCCATAAGTTCTTTGATAGTTCTGGCTATGTTCTTGGAACCGCAGAGGCCTGATGGTAAGGTCTGGGCTTCAGAACCAAAAGGGCTTCAGGTTTGACACCACTGAAGAATCACCGTGTAAGCAAGTCTGGTGCAAGTTAAATCCGTCAAGACCAAACGTTCTTCTGCTCGTGTGGAAATTGGAGAGGGTGGTGCCAGTTCCGGTGTCGCCCACGTCATCTGACCGCGTTTTAGATTTACGAGGTCCGTCCCAAAGTACGCCTAGTGTTGCTTTAAAACGGGACGTTAATATAAAATTATCAGACTGGCTATGATCTTGCTCAATTTCATCGATGTCGTTGCTAACCACCACTAGCCTCATAATCTTGTCCAAAGATCAAATTTCGTATTGATTAAGGCTTCACATGCTCTTATTCAATTCTTTCGGCGTCTCGTCCGACAATGCTATCCTGTCGAAACTTTTCCCCTTTCGATATGAGGGTTCTCTTCAAGCAGGTACTTAACACAGATTGATACATACCAATGCAGCATGTGTCTTCACGATGTCTCCTCGTCACTCGCCCTGCTTTCATCGAAACAAGCGAATTACATTTTGTTTTGCTCCTAATGCGAATCACTCGTTAAACGAGTTTCTTTGTATATTTTTCTGCTCATATTTTTTACATTGACGAAATGGTACCGCGTTTATGGTCCGTAATCATTGAGAACATAGGAATCATTATGGCGATTTTAGGGAAAGGAATTTCTTTCTAATAAAAATGTTTCAGATAAAAGTCTGAAGTCTTCTGATGAAATCCAGTGTTTTATGTTGATTGAAATCGATCTATCCATCGGTTTGTTAACAATTCGATTTTTTTAAAAATCTTTCCTCCCTCTAAAAAAATATCTAAAAGAATGTATAAATTGCCGATATGATAATCGGCTGTTGACGGCCTTGCGACACTGGCGAAACCCTCAACAACTTTTATCAATTTCTCAAGGACAAATGGGATGAACTTTCTATTATAGGAAAATGAATTCACAGAGGTATTCCTTTGTCTTCATTTTATTGTCAAAAAAGTTTTAATAATTTTTTTTATCGAATCGAGCATACTCTAAAGTAAATTCGGACAGTATTCGTCAATTAAATACCAATTTGAAGATAGCTACTGATACTACTAAATAATATACTGATGTTTTGAGAAATATTGTTTTAAATGCTTATTGTTTAATTATTTACTATTTTTAAATCTTTTTTTCCTTTTTATTAAATTAAAGAAATATAAATATTTATTTCAATTTTTTAAAACTTTCTCATATAAATTTTAAATGTTTTATAATTCGAATTATATATATAAAAAATACAATACGGAAACGGATATTAATTTGTCTTAACTTTGACTTTTCCCACTCTTCAGTGCAAATTTATTCAAGATATCAAGTACGTTATCAGATCCACGATGTAAATGAAGTGCAACAATAAGTGCTTCAAGATGTGATATTAGATTCTCCACCGCAAAAAAATAAATAAATAAATAGCAGCCAAATTTTATTTTTAATTGACTACTTTTGGCGATCTTCTTGTTGTATTGATAGATGTTAAACTATCAATATGAAATGCATTTGTTAAAATTTGACTTCTTTATACGATAACATTGAAAATTATGAAATTTATGAATTTAATCTGTTAACTGCTGCATGTGTTATTAAAAAAGCACGTATTACGAAAGTAAACCATAAGTGAAGTCCTACTTCAAAGTTAATGCCCGAAGACATATTTTAAAAATGTTAATCTTAATATTGGCGAAAACGCGCAATTGAATGGAACTATGAAATGAGTTTGAATTTCATCCTAACAATATTGATATTATTGCTAATTATAAATCAAGTTCATTTTTAAAAATGTATTAAAGAGAAAATGTATAGAAATAAAACTGATATTATTAAAAAAATGAATTTTTCTGAGTTAGAGGCATTTTTTTTTTGTAATTTTAATAGACCAACTTTTAATTACCAAACACCAAACCACCAAATATTTAATTTATCTTTTATTAATTTATATATTTAATTAATTATTGGTTTATAAATAATTGCAGTGACTTTCGTCTTTTCATTAAGAGAACATGTATCAAATTTTATTAAAATTGGTAAAAAAGAATATAGATTTTAATTAAAAAAATATACTGTAGTGGCCAAAATTGCGGAAAACTTTCGGAAAAAGAACATTTTTGAGATTTAATGGCTCATAACAGCAATTTTATTACCAGATCTACCATAAAGTTCTGTATCATTTTAAAGATAATTTTAATACAATAATTTTTGTAATGATATTAATTTTGGAATAGAATTTACAAAAAAAAAAAAGTATAGATAGAAATAAATGCAATAATTCTCTTTTATGGCTGTAAGAATTGAGTAAACTTCAGCATCAATAACACCTTGGGATATCAATCACAGATTCACCAATACATTTAATTCCTCGGCTATTATTATGTGATACCTTTATTGGAAAATGGTTTCTGTCATTATTATTATCACTACTACTTTGCTGTATTGTTCTATTAACTAGGGTTTTTAGATTGATCCATAGATTTACGATTGCATTAAGGTTTGGGCTAATCACAGTCCTTTTCAATAGTAAACCTTAAGCGTCTCAAACTCAATTTTTACTTACAGTAACAATATGACATTACTGATAGCAGGTAATTTAAATAAACATTTTTGTTATTTTTATGTACAGATTAATTTACTCCAGAAAATCTGAAAGTCCTAAACAGAACAAATAAGAAAAGTGTTCTTCTAATTATCGGGATTGTTGAAATTATTTTTGCAAATTTAAACGGGCACAAATTAAGAGTTATCTATACAGAATACTTTAATATGGTGTAATGTAAATTTGAAACAAAAGTAAAATTTTTCAATGAAATTTTATAAATGTCAAGCGACGAAACAGTTTTTAAAAATTTGATTACCGGAATTTTTTAAGTTATTTTTATGATATTCCGTACGCTGGTTTCAGAGTAGATTATATTTATTAAAACTACTCTTTGAGATTCATTGTATCTAAATTGATATATAGTTAAAGCTTTAAAGGATGAATTATTCTTCAAACAGATGAAACGAAAGAATCTTAGCATTTGTAGTTACACATAAAATCTTGTGGAGAGTAAAAAGGCAATATAGTATCGTCGCTTCTATCATGTCAAAGATCAAATATCATGACAGTCAACAGCTAATCAATTTGTACTTGAAAATGATTGTTTCCTTTTTAATCAAAGGACTAAAATATCCGTCCTTCTTTTCTTTATGGTTAGTAAAGCCAAATAATATTGCTGGATAAGGAAAGAGTAATACTGGGTTTATCCTCGGCCAGTTATAAGACGGCGAGTCGGCACCGCATGGGAAGAAAGGCTGGAAAATGCTGTTCCATCCATGGGAAGTAGTTGTCCCGACGGGAAAACATGCCGCTGTATTGTATTTTTTCTCTGTCTGCGCATGCGTTTGTAGAAGTTGGCGGGGTTTTTTTTTGACATGAAAAAATTGATCACTTATTACCGACTAATTCCGACATTTTTTGCACTTGAGATGTTGTGTATGTGTGTGTGTGTGTTTCATTTTATTTGCCATTTCTTTCTATAGTTTTCCAAATTTAGGCATGTTGACCTTTTCATTTCCTTTTACCATGTTTCTTTGAGTAAATATCCATCATTTTAATACGATACGCAGTGAAAAAGAAAAATCCGAGAGCGAAGAAAGGGCAATTTATAGCCAAACATGGAATGCCTGAATCTATCTTATGAAATTGCGGGAAACATAAATCAGTCCTTTTCTGCGCAAGCGCTGCCAACTGGCCGTCTTATGACTCGTCGAGTGTAAACCTGGCATAGCCCTACTAGAGAGAAGAACCTGGTTGTTTGATAAAGAAATACCATTCGTGAATCTTGATTTAGGTGCGATTGAGTCATCTTCGCATCTGTGTTTGACTTCGAGGCTAGGATTATTGAAAAAATGTTTCATACGAGCCATTGCTTTACATACATGGGACAAAAAATACATGGACAAATACAAAAAATACAATTACATACATGGGAATAAGTTGAAATCTAGATTTTTTTTTATGGTCCCTAAATTAGATAGCTCATCAACTCTACTCGTTTAGAGGAAACGAGCGAAATAATGAAAAGCATGAACTCATTTATCTTTGCTATCATGAATATACTGAACAATCACAAAGTTGAAAATTATATGAGTTTAGATAACAGCAAACTAAACTATTTTAGGCTACTTTATGAGCATAATAGTTCTTAACTCTCGCGGCTTCTTGTACAGTTTTCATGATCATTTCAGGGTTACTAACCGAGAACAAAGTGAATAATCTCACCAGGATATAAGTACTGTGGAAAACAAATGTCAGAGCACATGGGATTCTCATATAATAGAAGAATACTACTGAAAGTCTGTAAAAAGGGTGAAAAGGTTCACTCAAGAATGCCAAACAAAACAAGTTTTCGGAGGTGAAACAAAATTACGTTTATTTATATTTATATTTGATTCTTTTTATTTCTAATGAAACCATTCTGCATATACATGGGCTCGGTACGTGGAATGCATATGGGCTTCCACACTGAAAAAAATGTCGTGGCTGTCATTTATTTTCATCATTTCATTTCATCGTTAATTTATTTTCGTAATTTTTCATTACGTAAAAGTTATTTAGTATTAAAGCAATTTTTACATAGGTTATTATGGAAAAGTCAGTTTTATTAATTTGTAGTATCAACTTAAATAACACTCTCTTCATATCTTAAAAGCAAAAACTAAATTCATTATTTATCATCAGCACACAAATGGCATATAAATTTAATACGAAGAAAATCGCTGGCGCCAAAATATATGTTGACCTATACAGTCGATACAAATACTTTACATTTTATGTCATTTTTATTCGCTTTCCTTTTTGTATCGATCTCCTGTGAAATTGGAAATTCAAAATCAATTTTTTGTGGAAGTGCGGAATTAGACTTAGGGTGTAAAAATATGCAAATCCTGACTGAAGGGGAAAACGTACTGTTAAACGTAGGGCAGTGTTATTCCTGAATACTTGGAAATATCTTTCAAAGTTGTGTGGTGTTGCAGGGAGTTTTCAACTCAAAGAGTTAATCATAATTGAATAAATGTAATCCAGGTAAATAAGAAGTATATAAAATAAAATCGTAAAGGGAAGCTTTGCATTTGCTGTTTTTATTTTTAAATATTAAATTCTGTATTAATTCTCAGAGAGTTGAGCAATTAAAATCTTTTTGCTGGGATTAAATTGTTTTGTATAAAAAAACACTATTTGAAAGATTACTGAGCTGGCGTCCTCGCATTCAATTTAGTATCTATTTTATATCCCCCTTATTTTATATGAAAAACTCAAGAGAATTCTTTATTGAATAGTTGTTATAGTTCTTCAACTTTTTGCGTTTTCACATTTCTTTTGCAGTTTTGTTCGCTAGATCAAAAGCATCCCGAATACCAACAAGTAATTCTTTTTCAAATACAATTTTTTTTCTTCGGTTTTATGCGTTATGATTTAACAACTATTTTGAAATGAAATTAAAAATATATGAAGCTTTATCGAAATTACGTTAAGTGGAGATTTAACTGTACTTACTGTTTTTTATATTATTTTGTTTAAATCTTCATGTCTTATGATATTTAGGAATGGAATAGTCCAAAACCATCCATTTTTTTTTGTTGCTGTGCTCGAATCTTACAAAACGTAGTTCACAAAGAACGAATAAAGATACAGAACAATACATATGATTTCATAATAATATTAGATAATGATTTGACGTCCGCAACTATGAAAATGCATTTTCTTATCTGTTGAAATTATGTAAGAATCAGAAAAATGCCTTTGGCAAGTTAAAACTGATAATATATTTCTGTATATCAAAACTAGCTGTTAGATAAGTTTTTTTCCTGATAAGTTGTTAAGATTCGGAGAATTTTCACTAATCTAATTGCTTTTGTTCAAAAGACATTTTAATTTTTTTCTTCTTCAAATCTGCATCTGACATTAGAAAATTGGAGAGTAACATTTCAATAACGGCCACGTTTTTGTTAGATTTATCTTATTTACATGTTGATGTCTTAGAACAACAATCATAGAATCATATCAATTTATATTTCTTTCTGATAAACAGTATTCTACATCAAATCTTGCACTTACATTGACAGAGAAAAATAAAGAGGTTTCATCAAAGAATATTGAGACATTGTACCGTATCTTCTTTTTACTTTACTATTCAAAATTTCGTTATGACGGAAATGACTTGAAATAATTTGTTGCCAGTTGTGGCGATGGATGACATACGTCATAATCCATGCATTAATGAAAATAATGAACATCTTAGTGTGGTTGAACAGTTTGAGAATAGGAAACTGCGACAGGAAATCTCTCTGTCATATGTTTATATTTAGTGTCTCACATTCACTGGATTTTGGGCACTCTCCAATCTTCAAAGTACCATGAACGCAGCTGGTGGTATAGAAGACTATTCTGAAGCCGTTGTATACGTTTTATCAATGGTTTCTTCCTCGTTTCTGCCAAAAAATATTCATTGAGAAATTTGGCTGCAAGAGCATTCATGTTGTTGCACTCTGGCTTGTTGTCTCACTATCGCATCCAACATGCACCAAGTGGTATCAAAATGTACTTCATGATGACAGCATCTGCCTTGGGCGGTTTGGTAAATGGACCTTACATTTCTGCACAGACTTTATACATCGACGAAATAGCAACACGTTTTCAGTGAAACATCAAAGAGAATATAGAATTCATCATGGCTGCCTTTTTGGAACATTCATGTTATTCTTAGAAAACACTCAATTGTGGGGCAATCTGATTTCTTATTTCGTCATGAATAATGGAAACTCTTCTGTCGGCAACGTTTCCATAACTTCTTCATGTGGAATCTATTTCTTTCCTTCAAGCAATGAATCTTCCAAAAGTCTGAACGGAAACCAGAGACTTCTGCTGAATGGAATATTTTTAACAATGGGTTTGCTCTCAGTCGCCATTGTGCTTTCTCCTCTAGAACCTTCAAAGAATGATTTGAAAACAGACAGGGGTTGACAGGTAGTTTATATACATTTAGTTTCGGCACTCAAATAGTTATAGAGTCCTCAATAAGTTTTGTTAATCCCCCTAAGTGTATACATAGGATTAGAAGGTCCGTTTTAATAATATAAGAAAAAAGGGAACCTGCTGCGGGCAACTACTTTTGAAAAACAACAACAACATATGAAACACTTCAGATTATCAACAGAAATAATTCATATTCTTGTGACCCACGTTAAATGCTCACACACCATTTTCGTTTTGGAATCCGTGGGGCATATTTCAGCGGAAACGGCACAATACTACTTCATAGTCATTGCAGATTGCAGCGATATGTTTAAAGTCCTACTCATTTACGTTTTGTTTTTATGACTAATGTGTTTGCAAAGCCCAAGTTCATGAGTCAAGGATTTCATTATAAAAGAGAAGTAATAAGCGTGTATCGGCCAAAGCGAGCTTGGAGTAATCAGGTATCACCTGAGGTAGAAGTCACTTATTAGCCCTGTCTGTGGATGTTTTCCATCCTGTAGGGCTTTCAGAGAGAACTGACCCTTTTCCGTCGAGGTCGAAGAATTTCGGATATGGAATTCGATATCAAATAGTGTTCATCGCGTTTTTAAGTCGGATGAATGTTAGATTTAATGCCCTCTCCCATAGCTCTCATGTTAGTAACTTTAGAAAATTTTAATCTGTAGAAAGAATTCATCAGTCCTCCTGTTGTTATTGTGTGGAAATTTGACAGGTGACAACTTGCTCGAGTTCTTTTCCATTATTAAGTCATTTCTCAAATTAAGAAGTATAACATTCGCAACTCTCTTGTAACACTCCTCTTATCAAAACACAGTGACGATTAGGTAACCAAATTAGAATTAAAATAATTTTACATTCAAAATTCAAAAAGAAAGATAAAATGAATCCGGCCCGAAGACTTTTTCAAGGGTCACCCTCAGGCAAGGATTCAAACCAAGGATTTTTTCTGTGAAGGGTCTGACTCTCGTCCAACCAGCTGACCCTTCGTGACCCGAAAATCCCAGAAAATGGAGGTTTTGGAGACAAAAATTAGTATCACAAGAATAAAAACATTTTCAAAAAACAATTCAGAAAAAAACACAGCAAATCACGCCACAAAATACCAAGAAAAAAGAACCAAAATCATTTAAACCAGAAAGCTAAGTACTAATTGAAAGTATAATTCCAAAAGACAATGTGAGGTATAAACTTGTTAGAGCAAATGCACTTCGTTAAATTGAACCAAAATTAAATTTTCCACGTTTATAGCTATATATGCTTACTAAGTATTGTCATAATGTAACATCATCAAAGTTCAAGCGCCCTCTGTTGAGTCATAACTCAAAGCCAACAAACCGGAGGAAGTCAGAAATCAGACAGTCCTTCTCTTATCAAAACCTCTATATTGCAAAAGTTTTTGGGGAATTCTTTAATTGTTAAGTTCTCAATGAGATTGTATAGTTAATTTAGTTAGTGTAGTTAGTTAATTTTCATATTGTTTATTTCTGAATTGATAGTTGACGATTAGGTAAATCATTTTGATGCTTTACAAAATAGCATGTGTCGTTAACTCCGTCGGTTTTATTTACTTTGGAAAATGGCAAATCATTTATTAAATCATTTAAAATCAAATTACGTATATTTTATTCTTACATTCGCTCTCCTTAACGTGATAATGTGCCTTAATAGAGCATAAAAAGCCAAGGTGCAGAATTAGTGTTTAAAATTATTTTGGAATGGTAAAATTATGCTACTACTTCCATGTAAAATCTCGATTTCAATCGGTTGAAAGGGGGGGGGGACGCCTTTGCAGCGCCAATTCACCTTTACTAGAAAGTATACGAAGAAAGTTTTGAGAAGACCACCCTCGATGGTTTCGTCTCAAAGAGCGTGCAAAATATAGATCCAGCGTAATACGTTAATGACAGTCGTGCGGGGATTCTGTCACACTGTTACATAAACAAAAGTTCAGGCAGCGTTTGTTGTGAAGTCGATTCCATTGCTAGAAGTAATGCCGGGTTTACACTCGGCCAGTTATAAGACAGCCAGTAGGTAGCGCATGCGCAAAAAGGCTGAAAAATGCTGATGGGTCGATGGCAAATAATTGTCCCGACGGGAGAACAACATGCCGCTGTATTGTATATTTTTCTTACTGCGCATGCATTTCTATAGTTCGGTGGGTTTTTTTGGTGGGAAAAAAATGGATCACTTATCATAGATTAATTTCGACATTTTTTGCTCTTTGCTCTTTATGATGTGCGGGTTTTTCCACCCTCATTTTTTTCGCCTTTTTTCCCTATAATTTTCAAAATGAAGGTATGTTGATCTTTTTTTATTTTTTATTTTACCATGTTTCTTTGTGTAAATATCCATCATTTTAATGCATACGCAGAGAAAAAGAAAAATTCAGGAGTGCCAAAACGGCTATTTAGCCAAGCATGGAATGGCTGAATCTATCTTATGAAACTGTGCAAAACATAAATCTGTCCCTTTCTGCGCAAGCGCTGCTTACTGGCTGTCTTATAACTGGCCGAGTGTAAATTCGGCATAAAATCAAGTGGACCTGGCGACATAAATGGAAGAAGAGGATACACTTTATCGCATTTTCCATCGCTTTCAAGCAGTTACATAATGGTCTCTATTTATCTGATAAGGCGACTTATTTTCAAACTTTGAGTTATGTGCTCAAATATTATGGATTGTTATTTATTTATTATTTTTTTTGATAATAGTCGCAATTTGTAAAAACTGAAATGAAATGTTATCTTTTTTCTTGGGAAATAAATAAATTTTGCAATTTGACAAAAGTAAATCGAAAGCGGATTTTGTTAACTTTTCTTTCCGCACGTTTTTCATTTCTTAATTTACAGTTTAATTTCTGTGTAAATCAATATTATTGCTAATTGCTATTTTTGATGTCTGAAATTAGTATTACTTTATATTATTGAAAAACCCGTTACAAAATTATTTCAAAATATCTTACAACTATAATAAAAAAAAGGATAATTATAAAAAAGTTTTTGAAAAGTAACCTGTATTTTTAATATTTATAACACGAGTTACTTATATTTTAAAATGTAGTATAAATATGTTGACAAAAATATTTGCATTACGCTTATATTTAAATATAAGCATATACGCAATATTTAAAGATCCCGCAGTTCACAGTTGGGTGGTATCTTAAATAGGGCCTTATATTTAAATATAAGCATATATGCAATATTTAAAGATCCCGCAGTTCACAGTAGGGTGGTATCTTAAATAGTTATCTTACGCCCATTGTGACATCTTCCTTTCTTGAATTTTCTTTTTAAAACTTTTCGGTGGTTAGCTGCTATTCTTTCTAATCTTTCAGATCGTTTGCGCCTCTGCCTAAATTGGTTTGCAACTATTCTTCTCGTTGTTAACTCTCTGAAATCTTTGATAATAAGAATTTGCCATAAGCCGGAAACAACAATTCTGATTTCTCAGATTGTCTCCAGTTTTTTTGTATATTTTTCATTTATTATTTGTAACTCCGTGATATTGTAACTATTCAGTACAAATAATATTTTACATCGTGATTTTTCTTTAAAATTATCAAATGATTGTCCAAAATTTGTGCGATTAATGCCTTTATTTATTACTAGTTTCACCTGCCCATCGCTGTGCAAGATTTGCTTTAAAAAAGCAAATCTTTTACTCAGCTATAAAATTCGGAAGTGCTTCTTGGCACAAATTTTTAAATGCGTGACTTTAAAACTGCTGTGATAAAATGTATAATTCAGCAAAAATAGATGAATTTGTGAAGTTAAAATTATATTCACTGTGCCTAATCTATTATACAATCATTAAAAAGGGATATTTGATGTGGGAACTGGGTCATTAAAAATTTGAAAGTGTTAAAATTTCAGAAAAAATTAAACCAACCAATCAAATGAATAGTAATAACTTTAAGAGACAAAGTTAAATTATTTCTCTCATATATTAAAAGGTACTTATATTAAGAAATAAAAGAAAAATTTGAAAATTTCCCAAAATCACTACTTTAAAATAAGCATAATCATGCACATGATAGATGAGATTAAACAGCAAAATAGATTTAATGATTCAACAAAAAATTATTGTTATTGGATTCAATAATTAACCAAAAAGTACTATTGCAGTTGCATTTAAATTAACTTTTAAAAATTTATTTAAAGTTAGAGAAATTGTTGTTTGAAAGTGGAAT
Source organism: Argiope aurantia (assembly GCA_026543865.1). Classification (NCBI taxonomy): domain Eukaryota; kingdom Metazoa; phylum Arthropoda; class Arachnida; order Araneae; family Araneidae; genus Argiope; species Argiope aurantia. The sequence continues at coordinate 30,844 of JAPMOR010038067.1, read as the reverse complement.
TGATATCATTGAAAAGTTAATTGAATTTTAAGGTAATGAAAAAGTAGTGTTTATACGATAATATGTTCCGACGTTATGGCAGAAAAATTTTAAATTTTTTAACCCCTTTTTGTTTTTAGTTTGGCGATCGAAACACTTCTTATATATATATAATTTTTGATATCTGGGTATCTATACGCTCGAAATTCCATGTGTTAAAACCATTAATAAAAGCGCTTAAAAATAGGTCTTATCGATGATTAGATTTGTTTATTGAAGTTCTAAAATATTATAACAACGCGTTTGTTTACAATTTGCATTTTTAGTGTTTACACGTTATCAGATCTTTATCTTGAGTGAATTGTTTCCACTTTTGATACTCTGTGCTATCACACTTATTCTTCAAACACACACGAAGAGTGAAGAAAAAGACCAGGAAATATATTTATCTTTTATATTTTTATGTAGGAGATTGCGATAACAATATTTTCCGAATAGTTGTCAGAGTAACCTCATAGCTGAGACGTCGCAGCCAAATGTATGTAATAAAAAAATCGAAATGTGTTTGAAAGCACACAGCTGTTTGATATCGAATCATAATCCATTTCCTTACTTTTTCCAACCTTTCAAATTTTGTTTGTGAAGATTCTGGCAAATGTTCAATGGAAATAGAAACTATGCCTCATTGCATTTCGCGTTTGAGAAACTCTGGATTTCGAATCTGACAATCTTAGAAAGATTTAAATTCTTCCGCCAATTCAGCTGAGATGAATTCCAATTAATTGCTCATTTGACATTACTTCAACAGCTGCAATGTGTAAACTATTTCTTTGAATTTCTTTCTAACGAATAAGTGTCGTTCGTTGTGTTTTTCATCTATTGAAAACTCTTTCAATGGATCTCGTTTCAACGAACTCCGATTTCCCCCAGCAACAACTACCTAATGTAGTTGCTGATAAAGACTTATACGAGGTCGTAGAAACTTCGCCATGCTTATCAGTTCCATCCTTGCAAGGAGGTGAGATCATGAGCCGATGGAGGATTTTCAAGAACTTGTTTGTTTTGTGCTTCACTTATTGCCTCTTCTACACCGGATTCTGGGCCTTGACAAACCTCCAGAGTACCATGAATGCTGCCGCTGGCATGGGACCCGATTCACAGGCTGTCATTTATGGGTTTTCAATGGCTTCCTCCTTATTTCTGCCTGAGATGACTATGGACTGGTATGGGTGCAAGAAAGTTATGATTGTCGCCACTGCTTTGTGTCTGCCGTACATCGCCGCCAACATATATTTGCGTTGGGATGTGCTCCTTATATCATCAGCGCTGTACGGTCTGGCGAGTGGTCCATACAGTGCCGCTTTCACTGTTTACATCGACGAGATTGCTTTACAGTTCGAAAGATCTGTGGATGAAAATGTCGAGTTCATCATGGCGTGCTTTTTCGGGTTTTACACTTTCTTCATGGAAAATACTCAAGTCTGGGGTAACGCTGTGTCTTCTCTCGTCCTGCGACCGGACAAACTGCCAGACATAATAAACGTGTCAAAACCTGAACAATGCGGTATAAATTTTGATCTCAGAGGGAATTCGACGAACGCGAATCTCACGCCACCATCCCATGAAGAAAGGTTCTTGTTGGTGGGCATTTTCATTGGAATGGGTGTTGTGTCTCTGATTTTGTTCGGGTTGTTCTTGGACCCCTTACAAAACGACATCAAACGAGATGGTTGTGATGCTGTTGCCGGCCGTTTTGTAAAATCACTTAAACACTACAGAACGCTTCATCAAATATTGCTGGTACCCATCACTATTTACATCGGAATTGAAAGTGCTCTGTATTCGAATGAATTTACCCAGGTAAGATTTTCATTAGATGAGTGAAAAATGTATTATGAATTTTAATTAAGACTTCATTATGTGAAAATTCATTGTATTTTATTTGAAATTGATAATTATTCGTATTTCAAATAAAATATCACGATCTAATGATTATATTATGCGTAACTAATGATTGAACTGTTTTTGTATAGTAAGCACTGGATTTGAAAATGCGACATCTTTTGCGGTAACTTGGATTTTAATTTGGATTATATTTTTAACATTTAAATGTTTATTTCCTGGTTTTAAAGACTGCGTCTATTATCATTAAGATACCCAGTTTAATTATTCTAATATATATGTATTTATTGATGGAATAACGAATGAAATCAGTTAAAGCCTGAAATAAACTTAATATTTCATGCATTGACACATTATTTTAAAATGTCCACTAATGTTTAAAATAAGAATTTTTTTTTTCGAAAGTCAATGTCAACTTATTTTAAATATTTTTTTTACTTGAATATAAGAAATTTAACCAATTTAAAGTAACTATGTTTGTAGCTTTAGGTTTCATAATTTGCTTTACGCTCCCTTTAATTAATATGTCTTATAATTTTCATTATGCTAATAGATTTAGTTTCAAACTTTGACTTCTTACATTAACACAGAAAGTGCTGTTATGAATCTTAAATAACTCAGTAAATAACTGAACCTTAAAAAACTAATTTGTTATTTTACTTTTTAACAAGGCAATATTTTATGATATTAAATCATAGAACACAAATGTATTTTGCGCTTTTATCAACTCCATCGTTACCTCACGAAATGGTTGAAAGTATTATAAACAATTCATGGTAACATATATATTTCGGTGTCAAAAATTATCGAATTTTTATCATCATATCTCAGTTTCTTATGTATAATGTGCAATTAATTTTCAGTAAAAATATTTTCTCCTTCTGTTTTCCGTATTTCTATATCTTCACTATTTTTAACCATTTGGTTTTGGATCCTTTTCTGATTTTTATTGTTAATGGTTTAAATAGACCCAAGGAATTCTACTATAATTAGTGACAAGTCTGCTAAGGGTACGAAGTCAGATAATCCTCAGTATGATTGCATTTAAAATAAGTTGAGGTATTTAAACTAATTTTAGTTTTAAAAGCCAGGAATCAATCTTCTGCGTCATTTATATCCATTTTCACAACGATGGATATTTCTGTTCATGCATCTATTAACACGAGTTCGGATCTGTAGAAACACGTGTTTCGTCTCTCCCCTGTGATCATCTGGTCGCTCCCAATTTATTTATTTTTATGCATTCAGTTCCTTTTATTATTTTGTTAATTAATTATTATCCTTTCAATTTACTTTTCAGCCTAATCCAACTGTATTCTAGTATTCTTAATCCCAACACATGTGAGTAACGCGCAACTAGATTGATAATGTGAAATTTGAATTCAACATGATTAAATTATTGTTTGAGTACTCGGTTCAAAAGAAGTTACATGATTTTTAATAAGAATAATGTAAATTGTTATAAAGATATCTTATTATTAGATTGTTTAAAAAAGGATGTTTTTTGTTTTAAACATTCGGCACATAAAATAAGTAAATAAGCAAAAGTTTTAATAAGCTTTTTCACTTGAATCGCATTTTTTAAAAAAAACTCTCGCAGATTATTGAAAGAGAAGAAAATTAAAATGTTTGAGGTTCGTATTGCGCATTCATTTTCACTTTTTATTTTAATAGCATACACCATTATTCTAATGTTTCGTAGTATATTTATTTCATTTATTATTTGCTAATTAATATAATTAATTTGAAACCTTTGTTAAAAATTTTCTTACACTTCATGATTTATGAGGAAAATTTTAATTATTTTTCGAATAACAAATATTATGGTTTTTGCTCAAAAAAAAAAAAAAAAAAAAAAACTTTTCACGGCCGTTTGGTGCAAATCTAAGCTGGAGTTGGTTGGCAAAAATTCGAGAAAAGTAGACTTTTCTATCCACTTACAGTTATCATAGTTTGGGTTATGTTTTTATGCTTTTTTATTTTTATTTTGTTGTTGTTTTAGCAATTTTGTTTTTCCATTGAATCTTTATTTATTTATTTATTTTGCGTCCGTCTATATGTCCGTTGACGCAGCATAGTCAATATCACAGCTCTTGCGCCAGAAAAATATAAAACAAATCAAAATCACAATATCCGAATCTCTTATTGCTGACTAGTGATGACGAATCCATTTATAAACAATAATTTCATCTGCTGCTTTTGTTTCCAAGCAGCTTTAACCTTGAAAACTGTTTTTTTTTTTTTAGTGTGTGAACAGTTATAAAAATGCCGAATCGTCTGCAAAATAAGATAAAAGCATCTATTTTTTCCATTAAAAAATGATTTAAAAAAAAAAAAGATCGTAAATGATTGTCTGAAACGTCAATGCGCAATCCATGATTCATTTCTATTCACGTGATGCGGTTCAATGCAGGTGCGGAAGGGCGGACGAGAAATCACGTGAAACGTATGACTTTCTATTCTTGTTTCTTGCTCTTTCTGGAAAGCATTGCAGCAGTTTTTCATCCTTTCAAAAGGCAGATTCATCTCTTTTTATGATGGCTGTAATTATGAATGGGAAGGTCATATTTTCATGGAACTGTTAGTTCAGCAGTTTTTGTTTTCAGTTATTTCTTCAAATTTACAAATTTATTTATTTATTTTACCTTTTTTTAAGCATTTCAAATCATTCTCATTCTTTTCTTTAAAAGTTATTAATGAAAAGAAAAACAGCGATTAAATTTTTTTTGTCCCTTTTCTATAGTATTTCTGCTGTCCACTGGGATAGAGAAATGTTTCGCGCAGTATATCAGAAAAAAAAATTAATAAATAACGCTGCCTTAAAAATAAAGAAAATTTACGAGAAGGCATTATTTCGTAGTAATTAAAAGAAATTCATTTAAAATAATTTTTCTGTTTAAATCAAATTTCAATAAATTCTTAGATTAATTAATGATAAATGAAAAGAAATTAAACTAAAAAAATATAATACGAGTAAAATATATAAAAATTGAAGAAAAATTAAAATGAAATCTACGATCGTAAATTTCAAGTTATCATATGAGAACATTATTATTTTTAAGTCATTATTTGTCTTAATTAATTTTAGTCATTAACCAGTTTAAACCGGTTTGAAACAATAACGAGACTTCTCTCTCTCTCTCTATATATATAATGATAATTTTTTTAAACTTTCATTTTCAATTTTTCGAGCTGGCAAGCAAAGTTTAGGAGCTCGATCGATTTTGAGATGAAATAACAGCTATGATGTCATAGTTCTGCGTCAACCTTTTAAAAACGCAACTGCTGTCAAAGAAGCATACGTAATAATAAACCAATACTGGTAAAAGCAGGTCAACCTTTTAAAAGCGCACCTGCTTTCAAAGAAGCCTACATAATAATAATGCAATACTGGTAAAAGCAGGTAAAAAAATATATGCGATTAAAAGATGATGATGAAAATTGCCGTTTATGCTTTATTTATTGCCTACGCGATTTCGAGCTTCAAAACCCCCTAACCAAAACAACATCATTTTCTCACATGATAATAAGCATGAAATATGTTTTTCCCAATTACTCTTTCTCTTTTAAATGTTGAAGAGCGAAACTAAAGAACGCTGCGAGACATTCTCGATTGACATCCACTAAGGAGACATCCACTGGCAATTTGACTTTATTGTTACTTCGGTTATTTGGTCTAATGAATATTTTTTGACAATAACTGTAGAATATGTATATTATGAAAAGTGATTTATATTCCATTTTCAATCTAAAAGGCTATCAATGTAATGATGCAGCTAGATTTTCTTCCGATTTTTAGGGTTTGCGAAAAATTTAGATCTTCTGGAGATGTGTATAACATAGTGCAAATATTTAAAAATAAGATTAACGTACTATTTCTATGTGAGTGGCAATATATTTGTAGATAAATAGTTCTCATAATGTATATAGCATTTTTATTAAAATTTAATGTATTAAAGATGCTTGGAGCATAAAATACATTGCGATAAAGAAAAAAAAAGCATAAACAGAGTTTACGCTGTTTATGCAGACGCATATCATTAAAAAAAAAGGGAGAAAAAAAAAAGAGCATGCATTAGCTGATTTTATTCAGTACTTCCTATGATTATTTCCTGCCTTGTAAATATTTCGGTATCCATATCAAAACTAGACTCATATTCGTTTGTGGTCCATCGTACTTTGAAATCAAAATTATCAAACAAAAGAAACAAATCTTTTAAATCTGTTGATATCTCTCGATCTTTCTTTTGTACAACTTTTTTTTAAATAAAATGACATCAAAGGCCGAAGTGTTTCCTCCCATTGTTGCTGACAATATCCCTCAAAATAATAAAAAACGATATGCTTTCGATGTCGAAATCAATTATCATTTGGAATGTTAAAATAGCAGCGGCCTTGATTTTTTCATTTTGATAAATAAAATAAATGATAAGAATTCAGTTAAATTTAGAATTTCGATAAATTTAGAAAACTAGTACTATTTAAATCTTTTTAACTGTGTCACATCGGATATGTAATTATTTGATGAGAACCAATAAGAATGAAATTATTATTTTGCAATGTGATTTATGCATTATTTCTAAAGTGAAATATTTTTTAAATTATCATTTTTATTCTTTTTCTTATCATCTATCTGTTCATGAATTATTTCATTTCAAGGAATGGAGTCAATTCATACACGCATGATTCATTACAAATACAAGCATTATTTGAAAATTGGAAGCTACTTCACATTTATAATTGCCTCCCATAACTTCAAGAGCAATACTGTTGCTGTATTGTTGGACTTTTGTGTATTAATGCTTTATATTTTCTGTTCTATAACCCTGGTTCTTATCAGAATTTTTATATTGTTTTTTGATTTTTTTCATAAATTTTTAAATTTTGTTTACACTATTTTATGTCATTTTGTATATTAATTTAAATAATCTCTATCCTTTAGTATTAAAATTCATTAGATAGAATTAATTTTAAACTGTACTGAGAGTTTTTTGTGTTTATGATGCATTTAACTAATTCTTTTGATTATATATATTAGACCATTTACTTTTAAAAAAAATAAACTAATCACTCTAATCGCAGCTCCACTTGCATTTATTTGTTCTATATGTATGTTGGAAAAGTAAGATATATAACTTTTACGTTGAATATGTACAATAAATATATATAATAAATTAAATAGTGAAACAGCTTTAAATATTCCAATATAAAAAATGAATTATGTTTAAATTAATTTGAGGAAATCGAATAAAAGCATGAGAAATAATTGTACGGAAATGGATTTGAAAAGCTCATGATATTAAAAATGTTTTCGTTTTAAATGGTGTAAAAAAAACTTTTGATGATATATTAGAAGTTATTTAGTAGTATGTTTCGAAACTAAAGAGGAAATACTTTTAAAATATTTTATTTCCATTTCATTTACTTTAGAATGCCATAGAACTTTTTGGTAGCTTAGTTATATAGATGCTGAGAAGCATTCGTGCCAAGTTTTGCTCGTATTGGTCGAGAAATGTGGAGTCTATTACTGAAAGTAACTATGTGCTACACTGTGAGATATGCTGCAGCGCCACCTGGGGACTAAGAACGGAGTTGCTGTTTCTTATTTGGTACAAGATACGGGGAAAAGTCAGATACAAAATTATAACTTCGATTTAGTTATAATTTTGTATAATGCTGAAAACAAAACATCCAAAACACGCATTTTTATGGTCACGATTTCCAATTTTCTTACGTCAGAAAAGCGTTAGAAATAAAATAGAACAGTTATTTATTTATTATCCATTAGTTCAATAGTTATTTAGCTAGTTAGTTAAGAATTTATTTTCAGCGTTCGAAATTTTGTATGCCATCGGATCAGAGGCGGCGGTAGCAGGGGGGGGGGGGCACTTGCTCCCCGTCGGCGAGAGATTAAGAGTTTCGTCGGTAAAAGTGTTTACCACTTCAGGATGGTTGTAGAGAGCTGCGCATTATCGAATATGATTATTTAAAAACTGCCTTGAAGTTAATATATTGTAAACAGTCGAAATATCCAACTAACAATTCAAGTGTTTTATCTATATTTGGCAAAATAATCGATAGAGTGGTAGGTCAATAATGACGTATTTTGTGGATAATTTTTGATAGACCAACTGAATGCAATGGATGTCGAAGATGTTAAGTTCGCAGATTTTCAGACATTTGATTCAAATGTCATTCATTCAGCTTATAATTTTTACTACTTTTGTCATATAACCGACAAGATAACAAGTGAATAAGATATCGACAAGATGATAAGCTCATTTGTTGGCAATTTTTGATAGACCAACTAAGAACTGAATGCAATGGATGTCGAAGAGGTTAAGTCTGCAGATCTTCAGACATTGAAATGTCGTTCATTTAACTTAGAATTTGCACTAGTTTTGGAAATATATCCGACTGATAAGATATCGCATTCTGCCGACAATTTTAAGGCGACCGACTGCGAACTGAATGTGATGAATGTCGAAAACTATACCTGTAGATTTTCAGTCATTTGATTCAAATGTCGTTCAACAAGCTTTTAATTTTCACTACTTTTGGCAATGTATAACCGACAAGGTGACTTAGGAATAAGACATAAAATATGTCGTATTTTGCCATAAAAGGTCGATCGGTTGACTAAGACTTCAATGAGGTGGTTGTCAATGACAGTAAATCCAAATTCGCAGTCATATGATTTAAATGTTATAATTTTCAACCAGCATATACTTTATATTATCTTTAGCAGAATAATCATAAGTTGGCAAGTGAATAAGACGTCACATTTTTCTCCACTAATCTTTTTTCCTTCGGCTAAGATTTTATCATAGATTATGGAAAAAAAAATTATTTTCATCGAACACTTCAATTACCTGCCAGTGGAATTATTAGAGAAATTAAAGCTTTTATATTATTCATAAATAGGACAATAGAGTTGTTTTCCATAATTCATCATTCAAATTCGAGTTCTAAAGTGAATCGTCGTCTTATTCATCTACTTGTTACTTCCTCGGTAACGAATTGGTAAATTTATTTTATTCATGAGAATTGCCTGACTAAAATCTAGTTAATGGTTAAACTAAATTTTACTAAACACTCTTTCTTTTTCTTTTTTTTGACCCGGTTGTGCATATGCATGCTAAAAAAAGTTACTTTACTGTAGCGAAATTATGTGCCTTCATTATAAATGACTGAAGTAAGTAAATTGTAAGTAAATTTATTTACAGCAAAATATCTGTTTTCTTTCGCAGTCTAATTTATCAAGCTATAATTATTACCGACTAAAAAGGTATTACCGACTACAACCAAGTATGCACTAAATTTGTTTAATAAATTACCTCCTAAATGATTCAAACTCTGCATTCATTATTATGGCCATGTAATCCGGGAACGTATCGTTTTTATTTTTTTTCTTCTTCCAATTACTATTCGCAGCAAAAAAATTTATGATTTCAGATATGTCTAAATTTTTAATAGACTTTATATAAAGATGTCTTGATAAAAGGATGATTAAAATTCTTATACATAGAATGTTCATATACAACACAACCCTTGACATACGAATTTACTTAACTTCCTAATTAGATGGCAGATCTTATTTGGGATAATTATTGTTATTTTAATCCCTAGAATAATATAAGGGCATTTGAGATTCAATTGCAGATTCAAAGTTAAAAATTTCGTAATTCCATAGCGAATCAGACTCGTCATTGAAGGGATTAAGAAAAACCAATGCATGCAATGGAGGGGATAAAACTTCTTTTTTTGGGAGAAATATTAGCTTGCAATAACTTTAAATAAAAATAGTACTTAACCATAAGAACGCATGCCTAAAAATGAAGATAGGAGAATTCATATTCAAGATCTAATTGTTTCTTAGCAAAATTCCCTGGTTTTTTAAGCCTAAACTTATATTGAAAAATAAATACATGGGGGATCTAATGTTTAAGCTGTCCATTTTTCATAAGAATATTTTTCATATCTTACATAAAATAGTAAGTTTGTACATATATTTACAAAATATTTTCTCCAGTATTCTTAAGAAACGACATCATTGTATTCCGCATTCTATATTTCGTGTCAGAACTGTAGTAAATATTTTGTTATATTAAATGTAATTTGTTGTATTTTCGTTGCGCAATTATTATCCTCGGATTCGAAACACATCTGAATTCCTGCTCGTTGCTGCAATCCTGATTTAACAAATATTTTAGGTAGGGGGAACTAATATAATGTAAAATGACATATGTGATGTGATTGCAACATAAGGTGAATTGATTTCATTATAAGAAAAGATAAAGAGTTACCTTTCTTTTAAGAAATAATGCGGCTTTTGTATGCTGCAATTCTTAAGTGCACAATTATATTTAAATATTTTAAGTATGGACTTTCCAATTATCCCACCTTTTCATATAAATGTTAATGACGATTCCCCGTCCAGTGAATTTTATTTTCTTGTACACGGAGGTTTGAATCGGAATGTATTATAACTACCAAATAATTCGAACTCCATATTTTAATTAATCTCTATGACGTAGATTTCCCTCAATCTAAAGAAATGCTATTTTAGGAATTATCTCCGTCTATATCCGCTGTACTACTGATCTGGAAGAATACGATTTTGTATATAATTTTTCGGCTAAATTGGAGATTTATATCTTTGTATAAAAATTTTGAAGATTTGTATCTATTCGTTTTAGGATCAAATTTGTCACCAGAAAATTTTTCTATATACAAAGCTGTCTGAAGAGGTTTAAATGTTCTAGATATATGTAATTTTACGTCCCATTAGAATCAAGAATTCGAGCACTATTGTCCAAATATGTTTTTAAAATAATTGAGAAGTAATAAACAAATAAATATCACCTGTTTTTTAAATAAATGGCTTACTTCTTCCTAAATGTTCCCTTTTCAAGCTAACATAAAATCGATTATAGTTCTATATTATAGATAATAGAATTACAATATATTGTTACAAACCTGCAATTCGGCTTCCCAGCATAGTTTATTCCATCAATAGAAAGAACGTTTTACAGTCATCTGAATGGGACTAGCGCGTCGGAGGTCCCAGAGCTTGGCGACAAACTTGGCGACCATTTTGCGACTTGGTGACCAATTTGGCGACTTTGTCGCCAAAATAGATTATACCCGAAACTTCGAGAATTTTCCCGATCCGACCAGTAGGAACCGAGATATGCCTCGAACGTTCCTGATTAGTTGAGAGGCTTCTAGCCCCGCCTCCTGAGACCTATAAAAGAGGCTGCACTGCCAGAGAAGTCAAGTCAGTATTCCGAGCCAGAGTCGGATAAGTAGAAGGCGGAGGAGTCGGAAGCGACTGAGTCAAGCTATTGCTGAACTGAGCTGTGCGCTACTGTCTGCAGTAGATTCTGGTTGTATGCTGCTGTGTGTGCTGTTGTATGCTACACGTCTCGGGTGAAGATAATCGTCTTCTGTGCTGTATATAGTTGTCGCTTTTGTGCTGTCCTGTGTGTCTTCGTGTAAATAAACGTCGTTGTTTTTATTCTACTTCTGCCTGCTAATTGAGCGTTCTACACACCATATCACTTCCACTATCCAAACGAACCCCGGTAAAGAAAATTTCGTAACAATATAATAGTATCGAATTTTAAAATGCAGCTGTCGCGTACCTCTGCTCATATACATGATTGCTTTTAATAATTGGATTATATGCAAAAAAAAAATCGTATTCATACATCGACCGATGGACTGTATTGTACTGGACCGATTTGTACTGTATATGAATGTTTTTAACTTATATGTAGTGTGTGTGTGTGCTTGTTGAATAAAAAAACTCAGTGGTTATTGGTTACAAGCTATATTCACCGTTAATATTTTAACTCCTCTATATAATTTGAATAATAAGGAATGTCACCCTTAAAACGCCAACAGCTAGTTCGCTTTCGTCAATTTTTGTTTCATACGAATGCTTATGACCTTTCGATACACAATTAGTGGCATTCGCCTACCACTCCTTCATCCCTCGTTTTCGAAGGAAATTTCAAAAATATTATTGTACTATATATACTGAATGGGAGAAACTATGACAGAGTCATTCCCCACACCGAGCCATATGAATACATTCTCTTCAATTTTATTTTATGTGGTAACTCATGTCCTTTAGATATGTCATCAATGGTTGATCTCCAAAAACTGGACCGATTTCCCCAATATTATTCGTTTTTCAATTTCGCCAGTTTGTAAACATAGCTAACGTGTCATAATGGCCTGTGTCTATTGCTCAAGTATAATTTGAATAAGTTTTGTCTGTAATAAGACGTAGTTCATCATAGTTGATCGCCATATATAAATCATATTCTTAATATAGTGGACGAACAGTTGGTCGCCATAGGCTGCTTTTTAAAACTGCAATTCAATATTTTTTTATTTGAATTAAAAATGAAATCAGCGTAATAAATTTTTAGTTGATCAATGGCCCTTGGGTGCAGAGCAATTAACGAATCGAATAAAACAACCCTGTGTAATACTCGTCCGATTCCATGCAATCATGATTCGAAAACACAATGATCTGAAGAAATGTGGTACATGGTTTTATCACAAAAATTTAAATCTATATCAAATTTTGTGAATAATCCATCTAACTATTGACTGTCTGTTGGTCCACCTCATTTTTATCTGTGTTTAAAGAATGGCGTTGTTGTCCCTTCAAGCTTTTCTTTTACGGTACATTATGACGCTCCGTTGTACCATGAAGAGATTCTAGTATGCATTTATACCTCTTTCAGATCTTGTTCAAAAAATTTTATATTTTTAGAATTGTAATGCAAAGAATACACTATATTTCATATATTCCACTTATTGGATACAAAATTATCGCGATCATAAATCCACAGATAGATAGACGGACAGATTGTCAACTGTTTTGTAGATTAAGTCCAATACTTGTCTGGTAATAAACCTATGCGTTAAATTTCAATCATCTATTAGCGGTTTTGTGTGTTTCGTGTTCATACAATCATACATGGACAATGAAAGAGATTCCTACAAAATTTACTAAATATGGGCGAATTTTATGAGATACCAAATATTGTGTCTATAGCTTGTTTGAGACGTTTTTCAATTAATATAATTGTGCACTTAAGAATTGCAGCATATAAAAGCCGCATTATTTCTTAAAAGAATCAATGGTTGATTCCAAATGGTTGATCTCCAAAAACTGGACCGATTTCCCCGATATTATTCGTTTTTTAATTTCTCCAGTTTGTAAACATACCTAACGTGCCATAATGGCCTGTGTATATTGCTCAAGTATAATTTAAATAAGTTTTGTCTGTAATAAGACGTAGTTCATCATAGTTGATCGCCATATATAAATCATATTCTTAATATAGTGGACGAACAGTTGGTCGCCATAGGCTGCTTTTTAAAACTGCAATTCAATATTTTTTTATTTGAATTAAAAATGAAATCAGCGTAATAAATTTTTAGTTGATCAATGGCCCTTGGGTGCAGAGCAATTAACGAATCGAATAAAACAACCCTGTGTAATACTCGTCCGATTCCATGCAATCATGATTCGAAAACACAATGATCTGAAGAAATGTGGTACATGGTTTTATCACAAAAATTTAAATCTATATCAAATTTTGTGAATAATCCATCTAACTATTGACTGTCTGTTGGTCCACCTCATTTTTATCTGTGTTTAAAGAATGGCGTTGTTGTCCCTTCAAGCTTTTCTTTTACGGTACATTATGACGCTCCGTTGTACCATGAAGAGATTCTAGTATGCATTTATACCTCTTTCAGATCTTGTTCAAAAAATTTTATATTTTTAGAATTGTAATGCAAAGAATACACTATATTTCATATATTCCACTTATTGGATACAAAATTATCGCGATCATAAATCCACAGATAGATAGACGGACAGGTTGTCAATTGTTTCGTAGATTGAGTCCAATACTTGTCTGGTAATAAACCTATGCGTTAAATTTCAATAATCTATTAGCGGTTTTGTGTTCATACAATCATACATGGACAATGAAAGATATTCCTACAAAATTTACTAAATATGGGCGAATTTAATGAGATACCAAATATTGTGTCTATAGCTTGCTTGAGACGTTTTTCAATTACAGTACTGGCACAATTATTATGGAATTTTGAGAAAAACCTAATTTTTGTTCAAAAATGTCTTGGAAATAATTTTATTTAATAATTGTGTAGAGTGTAAGAAGGCGATCAGGTGAGGAATTTACACCGGAATGTTTAAAGAAGACTGTAAAATTTCCCCAGAAGGTCATGGTCTGGGGAGCCATTTCTGTGCATGGAACAAGTCGTTTGAAGATTGTCGATGGCACCATGGACCAGTATAAGTACATAGAAGTACTGCAAAGATGTTTGTTACCTCAAACACAGGATTGGTTTGCGGATAGACCTTGGATTTTTCAACAGGACTCAGCCCCGTGTCACACGGCAAGGTCAGTGAAGACCTGGTTTGAAGAAAACGGAGTAGATGTGCTCTCATGGCCTGGAAATTCCCCGTATATGAATCCGATTGAGAGTTTATGGTCTGTATTGAAAGATGAAATACATGAAGTTCCTATAACGATTAAAACAGAACTCATACAACGTCTTATCAAAGTGTGGTTTCATTCAAGAAGAATCAAGGAATTGTGCAGAAAGCTGATCACTTGAATGCCCAGACGTGTTAATGCGCTTGTTAATGCAAAGGGTGGACAAACTAAATATTAAAATAGTTGTTGACTATTGACGTACTATTTGTGAATAAAATTGATTTGCATCACTTTTGTTTAATTAAATGTCGTTTTTGTAGGAAAATTATGTTTTTTTTTCTTCAAAAATCCATAATAATTGTGCCAGTACTGTAACTTGTTTGCAATTAGTCTGAAATGCATCATTTCAAAAATGTATTTTCCGATCTCGACGATATCTGAAACGTGAAGATTTATCTCAACCTGTCTCCATACTGAATCCCGTTGTTGTCGTTTTTGCCTCTTGTATGAAGTATACGAGGAAATAATACGCTTGTTGAAATATTTTTCCTGAACGATAAAACTGCTCAGTTTCCGAATACAGTACACTCCCGAATATCTGACCTAATGTGGCGGAAGGGCTGACCGGATAACAAAAAAAGCCGGATAGGCCGGATTCTATGAACTCCTTTCTTTGCCCACCAATACCAGAGGACAAAGTTTTACACCTGATCACATTCTCTGATATAATACGTATTTTCTCACTTCTTACTGAGTACTAAGCCTGCCATTTATCTCAAGCCAAGTAAAATGTGAAAGCGACCGCTAGCCAGTGAACCATAAAAGCAGTTACCGGTCACGTGTCAATTTAAAATACAAGGCTCTGCAGTGATAGTTTATATATGTTTATACACTGCACTCTGCACGTTTCAAAAATTTATTAGAGAAAAAGTAAATTAAGGGATATAAACAGTTTACCATTTTAAAATAAATTTTGTAATGCCTAGTTTAAAATGCAGGAAACATAAACAAAGCATTAACATAAATTGTAGGCCTAATTCTTAAGAAAATGGAGTCAAACTTATTTTATTTTTCACTGTTAAATGATTACGCAGATATGAAAGTTAACTTTAAGATAAGAGTTAAAACTTACATTTTTAGTTTTTGAAAAAGTACGTAACGGATAACTGCTTCTGAAACGCTTTGTCTTCCTTATTTATTATTAAAGAAATCTAGGCCGAATAGTCGCGAAGAGGATACTCGGGAGTGTACTGTATTCTAAAATCCCGAATCTCGGGGCAGTTATTATAGCGGAAAGAGGACCATCTCCCCCTCTTTTCGCGTTCCATTACTTATACTGATCGTTTAAATATATGTACATATATATTAAGTTTCTAAGTATACTTCCTCCTGCATATTTTTTTAAAGAACCTGATTTGAATATTAAATAAAGGAAAAATCCTTGAGAGAAACTACTTTTCTCAAGGCCACCGTGGCTACTTGTAACCGTTGGAGCAAAAGAAATGAACTATTTTGTATTCCCGTTTGAAGTTTTAATTTAATAAAATGTTTCATTTTTGTTGATACTGTTAATCTTTTTCTTTTAAAAGTACCTTTGTTTTTGCTTAGTATCGAGATAATTGAGTTTAGTTGGAGAGAGTGGTGCAGAGTGTATTCATTTTTACCGAAGGTCGGCCTTCAGATTAATATATTCGAATTCTTTTGATGTAATTAATTTTCTGTTCAGCTCTCATTCTTTCTTTTTTGAGATTGTTTCATAGAGGAGTTTATGTGAGTGTTAGTTTAGTAGGAAAATGAATTATGCACATAAATTAAACTGAAAGGCGTCATTGCGTTGTACGCATTAGAATTCCGAACTACTAATAAATGTAAGAAAAATCACATTTTGCTCAAAAATATTATGAAGCTTGAAGATTTGAGTGAATGTATTCTGACACTTCATTCAAGAGTTAATTTCCCATTAAACTGTTTTTTTGTATTAAAAAGATCTTATCTTTAGTGCTTTCAGTTTTAAAGAATATTTTTAAAAATTGCTTTTTTTTATGCCCGTTGGAATTCCATCGATTACTAAAATTTAATCTGTATTTATTTTCTCTCAAATAATAGTTTCACCAGTCACCTGGTTATAGCTGTCATATGGCATATCTGCAATTGTTGCTTTACAATCATTTGTCAGAAGTATTTATAATTTGCACACTAATATTGAAGTATATGAGAGGCTTTATAAAAGTTCCTCCTCAGTTGATTAAATATTTACGTTTTATTAATTAAAAACTGGAAAATAAGTTCATTCTTAGTAACACTGGGTATATCAGCTAATTGGTTATGTCTTATCCTTTGATTCTGAACTAGAAACAAATAGTATACTTAAAAACGCCATTTTAATTTCGAGTTGAAAATAGCACGTTTCACATGCATAATCGAATTTTTTGAATAAATGGGTTTTAATATTAAAAAAATATATAGCGCAATTGTTTTTCGTTTATTTCAGATGAAATTTACTGGATAACCTAAAACGACCCTACTTTCTTAACATCTTTCTCCGACAATAAATAATCCGCAACATGCGATCCGATACAATTAGGCTCCAGCTACGCGAGTGCCATCTGGGGATTTCACCGTTTTGAATCGATCGGGCTCAGATGAGGACACTCGTTCCAAATTTTACTTCATATACAAAGTGAAGCCTTTTTATTTTCGATTGCAGATTTAATCCTACAAGGAGCAGTTCTTTTCAAATCCATTTTTTTAAAGAATTTTTTTCTTAACTAGTTGTTAACCTTTTGATAAATTACTAATAGGAAAAGGCCACTTTTTTTTTTTAGCTGGTGGTGACAACTGACGGTAGTCAATATCATTTTTCTTATGAAATACGCCCATCAATGTGATTTTTTCGAAGAAAAATAAATTATTTGTTTCTCTGTAAGTGTTAATGCAAGACCTGCAAACACAGCAGACTTTTTATCGAAATCATGAGTTTTCAATTCTAAAACCAAGTCCGCCTACCCGTTCCGTCTTACCAGCAAAATGTGATGCTAGATATAGAGGCGAAAATTTTTGAAAATTAGATAAATAAATAAATAAAATAAAAATTAAAAAAAATAAAATAACAAAATTGTTATCATTTTCTTGAAAAAGAAATGGGAAAGATAATAGAAAAGGCAAAATATATATAGGGAGAAAGAAAACTAACGCATTTTGCTATTATTTTTACTCATTCATTTTTTTCAGCGATTACTTAATGCAATAAAATTTCATCTCTTGCACTCACTTTTAAATTTTGTCGAACGAATAGAAAAACTTGACAGTCATCAAACAATTCGAACTCGAAATTTTGACGGATCTCCACGTTTCAGACTTCCCTGCATACGGAAAACATATTTTTTGAATTAAGTATGGCTTTGAACACCATAACTCAAAAACGTTTTGAACTAGATGGGTGAAATTTGGTTTTGTCATTCCTACACCAAATTTGTAGATTTGCATGACATTTGGAACGAAATCAGTTTAATAAAGTTGGTCCGAATACCAGTGTACACGATAACTCAAAACATAAAGAATTAAAGGGATACAATTTGATACATAGTTTCAGCATCTAAAATGTAAATCCATGATAAATGAAAAGTTTAACAATTTAGATAAATGAAATTTGGCACATGATCTCATTATTGAACATACAGTTTTGTATCAAATTTGATTTTAAGTGGACAAAAAAAACGTCCTTTGTTTATGCATATTCAGCCTTGAAGCATAAATTCATACGGAATACTAAAAACATATATACTGCACCCTCGAGACCTGCACAGCCTTGCTGTTGATCCACAATTTTTATGCGGGGGGGGGGGTAACAGGTTTACTTGGAAGTGTGCAAGGAAATTTCCAGAAGGCAACTCTTGTCGATCTCGGCCTACCTTGATGTTGATGAGTAATCTTAAGTACAACTTCGCAATTTGTTAATGCAATCTCTTTTATTAGAAAATCAAAAATCCAACCGACTTTTATGTTATTATCAAATACAATTTGAATTTAAGCTAGCTTTTCTTTACGTTGTTTATTTTCGTATCTAATGTACAAGTTGTTACAACTGCACGCGGTGAAGAGAATTTCATTTTTTTTTCACGCTTTTATTTCATTTGATATATTTGAGGTTTATGAAGGTGGAATTTTGTACTCATTTCTCATTCGCTTTCTAATGTAATATAGTTTTTAATTTCTGTACATTTGTGTGTTCTTGATATGTATAGAATATTTTCGAATTTCCAGAACTTGATTCTCAGTAAATCAATTAATTCAGTAAAGAATTGATTTCGCTCAAGTGATCCCATCTGATAATGCATTTGGGAAACTTCTCTACAATATTCGATGATATTTGTGTTAATAGATTATACAGGGTGTCCGAAAATTATGGTTACACTTTCAAAAATTAATTACAAATAAAGGAATAAAGATATTCACTTACGGGTTTTCTATGTTCCACAAAGAAAATATAAAAGTGTTGCTTTTTTGCAATATTTTATTACACGATTTCAATGTGCTCACCATTAGTTGTGCACAATACATCGACTTTATATGACATTTCTAGCTATGTTCTAAGAAGCATTGCAATGCCAACATTCTGAAATTCGATGCAGTTCGATATTTCAATGCATCAGGGTAAGGAATTGGAGATTGGTAAACTGTTTTTTAATTTTTCACGTATCTTCTTAAGAATAAATTCAAAGGAGTTATGACTGTTTAGATGGCGGGCTTCCTCTTTGCATTCATTGCCCGGGGAAATTTTCATCTGAAACCTTATGCACTTCCAAATTCCAGAGTTATGGCGCTCCATCTTGCTCGAAAATGATATTGGGGAGCAGGTTCTCTATTTGATGGAATGCGAAAATTTCAAGCATATCAAAGTTATTGTCAGAGAGGACAGATTCTTCGGTAAAGAAAAAAGGTCCGACAATTCAATCGGGCAATAAACAACATCTCACGTTTACTTTAGTGATGTCTCTTGTTTCTTGAATACGGCATGATTATTTTCTATCCCCCATGTTCGAGTATTGCGTCGGTTAATAATACCTGATGTGTGAAACGTTGCATCGTCTGAAAACATTACACTTTGTAGAACATTTTTATCCTTATCCATTCTTTGTTGAATTTCTTCTGCAAATGTTCGATGTCAAGGCTTTATATCTCAATAAAAAGAAACTTTAAGCATAAAAAGTGAAGATCTTTATTCGCTTATTTTTGATTCATTTTTGAAATTATAGCCAGATTTTTAGGGCACCCTGTAGATGAAAGACTAAAAGATAGAAAAAAATGGTACAAGCTACTTTACTTTTAGCAAATTAATGAATATAAATTTTTCGAAACTGTTTATATTAATATTGTTTACGTAAAGCGTGTGATTCTTTCTCGGTTGTACTGTCAACTCCCTCCTGTAATGTGCAAGACGCGTGCCTTTGTTGAATATCATTTCAGTTTCTCATGGAAGCTAAAGTGATTTCTCTTTTTTTTTTTTTTTCAGGCTTACATCGCTTGCTCGTGGGGCGTACACCACGTTGGATTCGTAACGGTATGTTTCGGCGTGTGCGGGGCGCTTATGTCCCTGCTGGTGGGACCGCTGGTCAAGTGCATCTCCCAGATGGCCGTTCTCATCCTAGCCGCGTTGGCCAACGTCTCCATTTGCATCGTTCTCTTCCTGTGGGAGCCGACGCCCGAGTTCAAGACCATGTATTTCGTCATTGCTGGTGTGTGGGGCATGGGAGACGCCATCTGGTGGTCGCAAGTCACAGGTGAGACCCTCAAACCTACTCATGGGGTCTGTCTACCCCATCGTGTCTAATATGTGAAAAATTTTCTAAGTATATAAACAAAAAAACCCTGCATCCACTTTTTCTTGTACCTTTATGAATGGTTTGGAATTAATAGATTGTAATTTTAAATTCGTAGTGCTTGGTTTTTATTGTAGTCATATTTAGGCTATGCGGGTGGTAACGTTCAGATTCATTTTGACGGAGTCTAAGCGTTAGCAACAGATGTTGAGAGATGTATTTGCGAGTGTTTACACAGTTGCAGATGTTCAGGAAATCCATTTCACAACTTTAATTTTACAACCGGAGGTGGTGTTCTAAATTTCAACTAATCTGAGATCTGTTTTTTTTTTTTTTTTTTGACGGAAAATTAGAAATGTAAACAGATGCTGCATTTCAAGATATCTGCGATGTTTGTTCAAGAATTATTTATTTATGAAGTTTTCGAAATGATTTGCCTTTATTGAGATAAGTAGACATTTCATATTACAATTACACAAAAGAAAATATTTTATTGCGTTATCCCGAAAAAAACACTGAAAATTTCAAATCTTTAACTTTCAAATTAATGAATTAAAATGTTTGCCTATATTAAAATACAAAAAAAAAATTAAATGAATAAAAGGAAATATTTCTGTTGATAAGTTATTTTAAAAGAAGTGACTTTAAATAGACACCGGAGACTGAAGCCCTGTCAGCTTGCGTATTCTATCTTCCGTTACTGAAAATCGAAGAAAGAACTTTTTCCTATCGAATTATTAACGATGGTCTTAAATTTTAATCAATCTTAAATCAATGTTTGCCTATAATTGTTATACAACTTACCTGTCACTCGTTTAAATACCATAAAAGTAGGTTATCATTATTTACCAAATTTGATTGTTCTGCTGTTGAGATGGAAAGACTTAATTTGTACATTAGACGGTACTTCCGATTTAAACGAACATAAAATGCATTCATACTGTGTCAGTGAAATCTAACAATCCGATGAATCATGATGTATCTAATGAAATTTTTATCAGAGACTATAAAATCGATATTTTATGGAATCAAAATGATCCCGTGCGTATAATGATGTCCTAAGAAAAGGTGCATATGCTGAGGAGTTACGAATACCGATGTACAAGACATCTTTAGACTTTTTTTAGCCTGTGAAAATGATCTCCCCCAAACATTCTCGCATTCTCTTTAATAAAGGTATTATCCCCCCACACCCCGCAAACAATTCTGGCCCCCTGAGTAAGGCAAAGAACGCCTTATCTCTAGCGCCTTATCTACATATCTCTAGCGCACAACAATTACGGGATATAACTTAAATTTAGCATTTTTACTGCATCTATCGTGCCATTCTTGGCGAGTGTTTTGGCGATTAGCGCATTGCATGCGGTTAATAAATAGTATCAGAAAATCGAATCTGTGGCGTTTTACCCTTCCGACTGAAACCAAAATTTGGCGCAAAATCGCATACCAAATTGGATGCATTTAAGGGATTGAGTTTCTGGTCTATCGCGTTGACATGTCTCTGAAATTACAGATGGACAGCCGTTCAGTCTCTATTATAATTTAGCTCAAAATTTGATTGGTGTCTGTATTATAGATATTAAAACTATAAGCAGAATTTTATCCATTTGTCTTTTTTTTCTTTTGTAGTTATTGTGTTAACTTAAATTCGAACAGCCGGACAGATAGACTTCCTCTGAACAGATTTTGTTCTAAATTTTCCAGAAATCTACATATTCGGCGTAAAGATCATATATCAAAAACATTTTATCCGTCTACATGAAAGATTTGAGTTATCTTTTTTTGCAGAGAAATCGACACGCATAAAGCCAAAAATCTGTTTTTCGAACTCAGGGAGGTTTAAAAGTGGAGATGTGTTCAAATCTCGATTTCAAATTTTTTGTTGATTACAATATTTTCTATGTACTTCATGTACTAAAAAATAAAAAGCGCCTTTCATTTTTCATTGAACTAAAGCTCTTTGTTCATTCTGCCAGAAATTAAATTTTCTGCACTTAAGCAGCATTAAATAAGCAGCATTTGGTACGTTTTTAACTTTGGATACTGATCTCTGAACGGAATCCAAAATGTGTTCATTTTCCTGTTCAAAAAACAATTTTTTGTCTGAACTATTGGTTTACTGGTCATTTTTAGAGATCAGCTTAAGAAGCATATCAACCAACAGTTTGGAAAAAAGTTACAAAATATTTAAATTGGCATTCCACTCCTCAATTTTACTTTTTATTTGGGAAGTATTTAAAGAAAAAAAAGCATTGTGACTGTTAAAAAAAAAAAAAGACTCCCTATTTTGTGGATCTTCATATTTTGGATATTCGTACGTGCGAAAAGCACATTTTTGGAACAATAACAGTTTGCCTGATAATCGAGATAAATCCAAAACGCACCGAATTTCTGACGTAAAATTTTATCTGTGATCTTTATGTGGAAATTATAAGTTTCTATCAGGTGGTTAATAAGTTGCGTCTATCCGTATGTATGTGAATGAAAAATGCAATGGAACTCAAAAAAATGCAATGCCTAGGTAAATGAAATTTGGTATTTGGTCTTGTCTTCAAAACTGTATTTCTCATTTCTGTATCAAAGTTTACTTTTACAGGACTTCCACAATGCGTAATCGGTTTTCTACACTCTGTTTCGAATTCTGAAATGCGCTGCTATGTGGGAACCGAGGCTGAAAGGAGAGCAAAATCAACCGTTATTTTTGAATTTTTTTTCTCTTTCCTTCCAACAACAAAGTTGAAGCTCGTTCGGATTTCAAGCGTTCCCGATTATGATTCTGGAAATATGATCCCTCCAATGGCGGTTCATTAAGAAACGAGTGGAAATTCGGGCAGTATTCATTTTGCGCAAGGTTAAACGGAATTTTGGGGGCGTCACCTTCACCTTGAAAGAATGGATTTGCGCTCATCGAATATTACAAGTGCTCTTGTGTCCTTGAATTCACGCAACAGGTAGTCCTTGATAGCTGAATAATAATTGTGGATATGAAAGAAATTAGACGGATTATGGAAATATTCTGTGAAAATGTTAAAAGTACAGCGGAATGTTTTAATTAATTGCTTTTTACTTACCACATTTCTTAGTCCTATTTGTCTATGACGGAATATTCTTATTTTTCGGCGACATAATTAAACATGAAGCAAAAATAGAAATACACTCCGTTTAAAATGAGAATAGCTGAAACAAATTCTTTAACTCCGATTTTATCAAAATTCTTGCATTCCATGCCAAATGCTCCATTTTTTTTCTTTTCAGTGGCATTATATGACCGCGATCGAGTGTCTGTCTCATCTGAACCATCAACACCACTTAGCACAGGAGCCCATATCTAAAAATATACCCCGAAAAATATTTCTTTCCTTCTGTGGAAAAAATTTGAATATGTTTCATTCCTTTAACCTAAATATTGTGGTGTTACAATTTTTCCATTACGCAATTAATAGAAACCAACGTGAGTTTCTTGTATAATTTTTGCTAAAGATGAATTTGTATTTTATATGCGTTTCTTCCCAACCGAATGAGACCAATACAATTAACAATGAACTAAAATTGAAGTCACAAAACCACATCTTAAATTCAATAATTTTAAGTTTTTACATTTTTGAATGATCGCGTTTACATGTTTCTGAAAGTACAGACGGTCAAATGTTCAATCCCTTTTGGATTTAGCTCAACATTTAATAGTTGTCAACATTGTAGATGTTAAAACTGTAAACCAAATTTTATCCATCTGGCTGTCTCTATCTTCATCGTATTATCTTATATTCGAACAGCCTAGCAGAACAGATTTCTTCTGAAAGTAATTTGTTCAGAATTTCTTAGAAGTCTGCAAATTTGTTGCAAAGACCATATACCAGATTTCATGTATCTAGCTTAAATTGTTTTTGTATGATATTTGTCACAGATAGATAGATAGACTTTTCTAAAAACGAGCTTTTTTGCACTGGGAGGTCTAAAATGTGGAGATTCGTTAAAATCTCGAATTCGATTTTTTTGATGATTACAATAATTTTTCTATAATTCGTATACGAGGAAATAAAAAGTGCAGACCTAAAAACATTAGCGCTTGAAAAAAAAATCAATAGTTTGAAATATGACAAAACAATAATCTAATCTTTATTTTTGTTTAGTTGCACGAGTAACTAAAGTTGATCATTCACAATTATGTTATTTTTTGCACTTATTTAAAGGAAATGGTACAAAGATGCGTTTAATGTTATTCAAATTTTTTTGATAAAGTTAATATTGCAATATTATTCGTAATTCTGCAGCAGTGATAACGTAAACACAAAATATGTGTTTATTAGATCGGAACACGCCTTAGTATAAAGTTTAATTTTCAGTTATTAAAAGAATGAAAAATCTTGTTAAAAACAATACTCAAAAACATTTTTTAAAATTTATTAAAATTAGGAAAAAATTATATTGAAATGAAATTCTTATCACTGAAAAACTAGTTTTGTAATTTAAACTGTATTTATAATTTAAGTGTGTGCGTGCGTGTTTGTGTGTGTGTGATAATATGCTTAATAGTTGTTGGGGGGAAAGCATTAACATTTCGAATAAAAATATTAACTAAAAATCTAATTTAAATTTTGCTACTATCTTTCTTATGATCACCTATTATGCAAGAAGTAAGGCTCTGTCAAATTTAGTAGCTCTAGGTACGATGATCCGTTTTGAACAAATTTTGAATGACGCTTGGTGGAATTTACAAATAATATGCCAGCCTGTATTTAATATCATGTCAAAACGTTTATTTATACAATTATTTTTAATCTGAATGCTTGATTTTTATGTACAGTGAAATAAAGAAGGATTATTAATAAGGAAAAATTAATAAATGTTTTATAGCCGGGGATAACAGAGAGCATTAGTTAAAAAATATAGCCAAAGAAAACAGAATAAGAAAAAGGAGGAGTAAATTATTTTTATTCCTCATTTATTGCTACGAAATTGTCTTAAGTCAGTTAGCCATGTGCTAATCGATTTCATGTTCACATAAACTTTTTTCATCTATAATCGGAGACACTCATTCTTTTGCAATCATATCATATCATAAATGAAGTGCCGAGGTGTTACTTGTTTTTTATTTTAATTTTGAAATTCTTAGCTAAATAAGATAATTAAAATTATTGCAAAGAAAAGGCAGCAAAAGTACGAAGACGCCAGACCACAAAATATAATTTCGATACTGAATTATGATTATGTGCTCATGCGTTTGTGAATTATCTTTGTATGCCTCTATACTTTATTACCAGTATCACGGTTGGCAATGCGCTTGAGGTGATTATATAAAGATAAGCGAAATCAGAACACCAATAATAGCAATTAATATAAAGTAATGAAAAAGAAATTAAAGCCAAAAATAATATTGACTTTTTACCTTAATGCTTGAGATGATTTTAACCTTCTTAATATAATAAACGGAAATGAAAGTTGAAACAAATAATTTAAAACCAGAGCGTTTTCACAAAAGAAGAATGATTAGAATTTTTGAACACTTTGGAATTTTTGAAATTTCAATTGTGCAAAAAAAAAAAGCACAATTCTTGGATTATCTATTCTCATATGGCTTCTTGCCAAATTGAGATTTTAAAGACATGAGTCCCAATTCTAAGTGAATAATATTTCCAGCTTTAAAGGAAATCATTCCCGCATTCCCCCCCCCCCCCCCCCGCACAGGAAAGCGCGCAGGAAAACATTAGCAAGAAACTATTATTTAGAAATTGAGAGAAATATTTCCCTTCCGTTATTGTTGGAAATTTGAGAGATAAATTTCGTTAACTATTATAGAAGATCTAACTATTATAGGAAACTATTATAGAAGATCGGTTGCAATAATTTTAGTTTTCATTCTTGCCATTTCCCTGGGAAACGGACCCTTTTTTAAAAGAATTTTTCCAAGATTGAGGCGATACATTTTTAAATGAAATTTAATTAAAGCTACAGCTGTTTGTTCTACCGTATAGCATATTGGTTGTTCCTGCTATAATCAACATTATAGACAAATATGCGCAAAAATTCATCCAAAACGTTTTTTTTAGAAAAAATTCTACATTACATTCAACATTCGAGCCTAGTGGTTCATTGAGTTACTGTTACAACTATCTGCAAAATTTCTAGGATGAAAGTGCATGAATTTTTCTGTACACCACTACAAACCATTCCTTTCGTTATTTCAAAATAAAATTTTTAAAATTACAAAAAAAAAAAATCTAATTTTTATTCCAACTTTAATATCTTGAAAGTTGCTCCCAAATCTTTTCTAAGGCTTGGTGTTGTTTCTAAAAAAGATTAAATTAGCGAGGGATAGAATCCGCTGTTTTGTTGAATTTCTGAAAGGAATATTCTTGTTGAATCACGTGAAAAATTACCGGACTGTCGTAATAGAACAAAAAGGGCACTCATCCATTTGGCTTTGTTGAATTCTTCCACTAGTTTCTTAGAATCAGCATGCGGTTTTCGTTCAGATAAATCAGAATAGTCTCAATTCTGGAATTGTTTGGCTCTACATTGAAAAAAAAATGAATATTTAGGTTTTTTTTCTTCTTTATTTTTCTTTCTTTCTTTTTTTACTTGTAAGTAATTTATACTGTTACGGAAATCCGTCCGTTTGTTCTACGCTGAAAACTCTAAACAGGCTCAATAGCTGACAAAGACGCTTTATCCAACTGGAATACAAGTGACGAAAATACAGATGAAGCTCACACAATTCAGTAATAAACAGTGGTAACAACACAAAGCATTCCGAGAAAATACATAAAAGAAACTTTGCTCAGTTATTCGGTTGAGCTCAACTAACTTATAACTGACTCTCGGCTTTTTATAATTTCCGTGACAGAGTAAAGAAACTACTAAAACAAACACCTACGTCCTGATAGAGATATAAACAGTTCTGTAATATTTTGAATCCATCTTTTCTGACGCCAAATGATGGCTAGATTTGTCATTAAAGGGTCCATTTAGCAGCTATTACTATATCTGTACAACTATCTTCTGTACTTGGAGATATAATGCTCAGGAAAGAAAATTCGTAAAATTATTTTTTTTTAATGATAGATTTTGTAGATTTTTTTTCTTTGCAAAATTTTTATACTTTTAGGAATGGCTACCCTGATTGTTTGAAGAAATGAAGGATTGAATTTTTTATTGAATTTGATTTTCGTGAAAATTGTAACGACTAAGTGATCGACATTTTCCATGTAGTTTTATCATTTCCTTTTTAGATATATATCAAATTTTCTGGCAAATCTGTCGAAGAGCTGTCTGTCTGTTCATTTGTCTGTCCTTGTACGTGTGTGTGTGCGTATGTGTTGTCCGTGTATACGATAACGGGGAAACATAGCACCATATTTTGCACGTATATACGAAAGTCGAGGGAGGAACGATTTCGCTGGTTTATTGCATGTCCCAAATTGTCTTCCCTTGGAACCCTTTTCAAAATATTTAGAACATCCTGTTAGAAACTGAATCTAGAAATATTCTTAAATTACTCTTTTTTTTTCCGTGAATAATTCCGATTGTATAAGAAATTTGAATTTATAAATTTATTTTTCTTATTTGTAATTTGTACTTAAATGTATTCTTATTTTTCGCATAATTATGATGTTTATATTCACCAATGTATTTTTGTATATTTATTTCAATTAAAAAATAAATAATAGGTTTAAAACCAACAACAACAACTATTCCCAAAACCTCTCATATATTCTCTAATAAAGATCAATTTGTGTTTTAGATGTATTTTTTCTCAATCAATTTAAACCAAAATTTGACACTGAACTAATAAAATTCCATACCAATTTTGATATATTTACATTATTGCGTTTTTGAATTATCGCGTTTAATGTTTCTAAAAGTGCAAACCGAAACTCGGTCAGTGCCTCGTTGGACTGACTCTGAATTTGATAGATGTCTATACTATAGATGATCTGTGTATCGAATTTTACCTATCTAGCTTTCTTCTTTTGTAATTGCTTTAATTTTAACTTTTAATTAATTAATTATTTATTTAATTTAATTAATTTATTATTTATTTAATTTAATTAATTTATTATTAATTTAATTTAATTTAATTAATTATTTTAATTTTAATTTAATTAATTTCTTATTTATTTTAATTTTAAATTAATTTATTATTTATTTTAATTTTAATTTAATTTTTAATTTATTTTAATTTAAATTTAATTTTTAATTTATTTTAATTTTCACTTTAGTGAATATTCGAAAAGCCGGACAGATTGTCTTCCTGTCATGGATTTTGCTGAAAATTTGATAGAAATTTACAAATTTGGCATAAAGACCATTATTAAATTTCATCCGTCTGCTCACACCGTTTTCGAGTTAGCTTTGTCGTAGATAGACAGACACATATTTTCCAAAAAATGTGCTTCTTGAACTTATGAAATTTGGAGATTTGTCAAAATCTCGAATTTTTTGATGATTACAATATTTGCTTTGTAGAAAGTAAAAATTGATTTAAGAAAGATAACTTGTTTTAAAGAAAATATCTAATATATAATTTTATAAATAAGAAATGTATATTAAGGCAGTTTTTTTTCTTTTAAAATATGTTGTTTTTAATCATTATTTTCTTTCAAAAAGATATTTTAACTATTATTGATGTTTTAGAAGGGAAGTTTTATGACACTATTTCCAAGTTCATTATTTTGACTGAGCAAGCAAGTACTAATCCATATAAATTAATCTTGAATGTTGCTTTCCATATTTTACCATGAATGTGATTATAAGTTGGCCTACTCCTTATCTGCAAGTGTGGTGTATTATGCAGTAGTTTAATAAGTATTTGAAATTCTTTCTTCCTGATTATGTATCTAGATTTCAATCGTGGCGCCATCTATTGACGGCATCTAAAATCAATGCGGTCTGTTTCGAATGTTGTGATGATATGCTAAAATTATCAACTTCATATTAATGCGAGATATATTCGTATATTATATTACGTAATTCGTACACGTACTGAAATTAGTTTTTATTCCTCCTTTTTGTGATGGAGGTTTATTTTAGTATTTTTCTTGTTTTCAGTAATTTAAATAAATATTCGAGATCGAAACTTTGTACATCCGACAACTTCAGTAATGTTCTTCTGAATTTAAAGATGGTAACCTGTAACCTGTAATATATATAAATAATATATTGTTTTTTTCTTTCTGTTATATGAAGCATATAAAGAATACAAAGCATATGAAGAGTATAAATTGTCCGAAGAGCGTATAAAAACATTTCAAATTTTAATTTATACCTCTTACTTGTTAGTCAAAAAGTTTGCCCTTACGATTTCGAGGAACTTCCATGTTAGACATTCGTGGGTTTGAAAAACATATTTTTGAATAATTTTGCTCCAAATTCCAAAAGAACATTTTCCCAAGTGCATGAGTATTCACAAGCAAGACACTGCTATCCACAATTATTTTTGTCTGCAACTGGTGAATTTTATTAGTATGTGTCCAGTTTCAAATTCAGCTGCAGTTACGTAGAAGTACCCAATCAAACGTCCCTATATCATTCTCTTGTGGGCAATATGCGCTTTAAAAACATTTGCTATCCACAAGTCAATCTTTGTGAAATGTTTATCAAATTTATAGTTCCAATGAAAAATATGTCTGTCCTCTGAATTTTCTGTATTGAATGCTTTCCAATATTCATTCTTAACCGAGAACTTTTTAGACGTGAAATTTATATAATTCTCTTCATTTCTGAGTTCAACATTATTTTTGAGTTATTTTCTTTACGTATTGAAAATTTTGCAAGAACAATCACACTGAATGTCAATATTGTCTGTTATTCTCCAAAGCGTTATTTTGTGCCACATGGAAGTGATATTATCTTTAAATTGTTTTGAATCAAATTATCGTGTTAGCAAACACAATAAATCAAAAAAGCAAAGAACTTGGTGAATGAAGTTTGATGTATAATATTATTATCAGAATGGCAAGTATGCATTACAATTTCGATTAAATTCATTAACAAAGCGCTCGTCTGTCGGTTTGTGTATGCGTATGAATGTGAATGTTTCTCAAAAGTGTAATTACTGGGATAAAAAAAAAATTTGAAATGCGGTTTTGTGACAAAAATTGTAAATGTGTCCCCAACTCTGGTCCAAGTTCAGGTCTTAGTTTTTCTCCCTATACAGAATGATTCCAAATGCATGGTACAAACTTGGAGAGGACGTAGAGAAAAAGAATGCGAATAATAATCGCATATAAAACCCAGATTGCAGTCCATTTCTTGTAGTCTAAATACAGGTCTCAGTTCATTTGTATCAAGTTGTTTAATTTTTAACTTTTACACGCAGTTATCTGAATCCACATTTAGAGCGCGATGGATTAGACCAATCCCTTGGTATTCCCGATCACCCAGCATCGATTACTTTTTCTGCGGACATCTGAGGAGTTTTGTTTGAGACTCCAATTAAGTTTTGTTGCCGATGCTTTTGTTGTTCGAATATCAGGGACTACTGCATGTATGCGTGAAATGCCCGGCATCTTTGGCAGTGTATGCCAGTCGCTCCACTCACGCTGTCAAACATGTGTCACTGCTGATGAATAAAAATTTGTACGATTCTTTTATGCACTGCACTTGTCTACGAGAAAAGTAGTCATTCATCAGTTACAAGGCCGCGCA
>JAPMOR010038058.1:0-10314 GCA_026543865.1 Argiope aurantia | reverse complement strand
TTTTTTTTTTTTTTTTTTTTTTTTTTTTTTTTTTTTTTTTGCAAATTGTTTTCTCTGATTGAATAGAATATTGGAGGACACAGCGAGGCCTCTCTAGATCATTTCTAGTAATATCTTGTAGCTCCATTAATTAACGAAACATTAAATTAATTGCAGCTGTGAAACATTCAATGAAGCAATTTGAAATGTTTAGTGCCAAGATGTTTACATTCAACCGATGCCATTCGCCAATAAGTAATAAGAGCGATTTTTATTACTTATTGAATAAGAATGTAAAGCTGTACAAAAGTGTTGCATCACATATTAGTACTTTTTGTACTCTGGGAGCTCTAAAAGGTAGAGTTTTAGTAAAATCCATGACTTGAATTTTTTGAGAATTCCGATACAGATTGCATATAGTTTAATTGGGCAATTTCGTAAGCAATTAATTTGCGAAATAATAATTGCAAAGTACCAGTACACTTGAAGAAGAATATTCTTATCATAAGTTTGTATTCATACATAAGAATAGGAATTTCAAGTCCACATCTGAATTGCATATAGTACTAATTCATGAATGTTATTCTTCTTTCTGTAATTTTATAACAAAGACTTACAAGAGTGATGAAAAATCAAAGAATTGTCTGTTGTTTCCGTGAAATGCCTTCTTACATGCAAACACAATCAAATTTTTAACTAAAATACTAGAAATGAGACAGCATTTAATATGAATTTCATTGACGTCAACATGTTCACATATAGCAAGAACTGATTCACAGTTGAAACATTTTTAGACAAACAAAGAGCAGTCACAAAAAATAAATTGTAATGCCTTTCGTTATATTATAATCATGTATACTATTCGTTACAATATCTAGAGACACTCTCTTTCTGACAATTCTACCTCGCTAAGGGGTCAAATGCAGAAGAATGAGCGCATTTCCGTAATTCTTCTTCATTCTTTGACCTTGACCTTGATTTCCGCCCCATTAGATACTTTCTTGTTCTGTCTGTGTCTCGGCTTCGGAACCGGAGGGTTTCAGGTTCGAGACCCGATTCCACCGAAGAACCGTCGTGTAAGGGGGTCAGTTGCACGTTAAATCCGTCCTGACCAAACGTCCTCCAGCTGGTGTGGTGTGGTGTGGAGAGGGGGGTGCCAACTCAGGTGTCGTCCTCGTCATCTGACCGCGGTTCAAAATTACGAGGTCCGTCCCAAAAATAGCCCAAGTGTTGCTTTAAACGGGACGTTAATATAACTAAACTAAACCTAAACCTTGTTCTGTTTGTTTCCACGTGTATGTAAGTGCCGTGTCATTTCTGATCGTACCATTTTATTGTAACTCAAAATTGAGTATCGATTGCTTATTTGGCTGCTTCCATTGGAAAAACCCTTCAGAGGTGGCACGAAGATTGTGTAATATAATGTCGCTAAATGTGAGATTACATACCATTATTAATCGCAAAATGCTATAAAAAAATTCATTAACAAATTAAAAAAATGTTTAAACTTAAAAAAATTTATTATTATTTTATAAAAAAAATGTGAATTACCAAATTTTAAATACAGAAATCTTCCATTTATTCATCGTAATTTAATTTTATACCAGTTTCAATAAAAAATGGTTCTAAAGTATTTTATTGCGAATTAGTACCTCTTTCCGACAATTTTTCTTTCCGCATTTTTTACGCCTCCTAAGTCCGCGTATAATCAAAATTCACCTTATTGTTAAATGTAAATATCTTCTCTTTCATCTTTCCTCTGACCCCTATTTTGATTAAATAAATACATTCTGACGCATGCGCAAAAGCGCGAAGGGATTTAGAATCCGAGAATGAACAGTACTTTCATATTTGACTCCATAACTGAACAAAGTAAGATATTCTTTTTACCAAACGAATTTTTTACTTAACCGGGTGTTTGAATGCTGGAATTTATAAAATATGTATTCAATATGAGTTATTCTCTGATTATCTGATTATATGTTATTCCCCTATACACCATAAAATGTGAAATAAAATGTTACATGAACCAAAAATGTTTATTTTTAAATATTGCTATTTAACTTGATTTCTTTCATATTTGTAAAAAGGAAATTTTTTAATCGAGCTTTCCTAAATTTCTTTATGTGCTAGAGTTTTGAAATTTTCTGCAATTGCATATTTTTGGTGACAATGTACAATTCTAAAATTTTCAAACTTTAACTATCAGTTTATCGATTAATATTTATTTATTTACCATAACTGGTTTAGCCTACCATATCGAGATTTCATAACATTTCTACTAAGGAATAATTAAATTAAAAACTGAAAGTCAGCAAGACTAAAAATTAAAAATTTCTAATTTTTGATACATTTATAAAAAACAGTTTTATAAAAATTTATTCTACTTTTCGTAAAATTAATTCTTCATTTCTTTTCAGATCGTTGCCTTGGAAGGGTTGTTTTGGGCCCCTACATGTTCTCAAGAGGAAAAGGCCTTGAGCACTGGGAAGAGGCCATGGCAGCAGGCCACAAGCAGATTCGATACTGGCACAAGCTTAGCTGAAGAAATACGTGGAAAAAAAAGAAAGAAAAAATAAAACATGCTTTTTACTCTGTTCTTAATACTTGGTAACGGTTTTGATTTGTTTTGAAGGTGATCACTAAATTCATTTCGATTTTTCAATATTAATATTATAGGTGAAATTTAATTAAAACAACGTTTTAGGATTTTGAAACTACTTTTCAACAAATTTATAAATATACAGGATGTCCCAAAAATATTGAAACGTGGTTTAATTTTTTACTTATTAGAGATAAGTGGCCAATGTCAATGGCAAAGTATTACAAAATATGGTACGAAAATATGGTATGGAAATAAGACCATGTTTATAAAAAAATTTCCCTTTAATTTTCCAAAAGTTACACTTTCTTAATTTTTATGCGACCCCTCTAGAGAAATTTAGTCAATTTTGAAGCTTTAATCCTTTATGCAACAGCATCATTACAATAAACCCCCATACTCGTACTTTAAAATTGAGAGAATTATACTTAATTGAAAATTGAGCTAGCTGTATAGGGGTCATATACTAAAATAGAAATAAAATTTGTGATATATTATAAAAATATAAAATGTGTAATAATATTTGCATTTTAACAAATTAATTCATAACGATTTTTTTTCTTTTATTTAACTGTAGTTTAGGCGTTTCAAATATTTATGTTAAAATATTTTTTTTAACTGCATAGTGAAATGCAGACGATTTTCTTTTATCACAAGATCTTTATAAAATACATTTTATAAAATATATTTTTATGCATGATTTTTCTTATTATATACGACAAATGCGAGACCACATAAAATGAAATTGAGAGCCACATACATCCCTCTGCTCGCAAAGGTAGACCACTGTTTATCTATGTGTCTGTTAAATCTTTTTTAAGGGTGTTTGGGATTTTTTTTGACACATGTTATTACTTTTTTTATCTAAAAAATTCCACTACAAATTTGTATATGGCCCCTATTTTTTACTGAAGAAACAGCGTTTTGCGTGCTGGGAAAATTGGCAAATGTCTATTTTTTTTATTTTTTTTTTCCTGTTTCGTAATTTATTTAATTTTAAAGATACAGTTATGCGTTGTTTTTTTGTTGTTGTTGTTTTTCTGATAATCTTGTTAGATGGAAAAGAAAAACTTTCTAATTGACCAAATTTATCTAGAGGGGTAGCATAATAATTAAAAATGAGTAACTTTTGTAAATTTACAGAGAAAAAATTTATTCACTTCGTCTTATTTTGTATCTTATTTTTAACTACTTTGTAATTTATATTGCCCACTTATCTCTAACAGGTCAAGAATTAGACATCGCTTCAACCTTTTTTAGGACACCCTATATAGAACCAACAGAAGTGAGACTAGTCGCTGATGAATATAAAATATTCTGCTAAAGTTTTTAAAATAAATACTATCATCATAATACTAAAATATTTTATACCATACAATTATAAAATAAAATAATATATAGTATTAATCTACAGTTGCGTTTGAATCAGTAAATCTCTTAATAATTTATTTAATTACATACAGAATCCATTTCAATCGTAGCCCAATTGCTAACTTCTGTCCATTAGGGATAGAGATATACTTCCAATTGCAAAATGACTTTGAAGAACGAAAATAATTATATTATATATTTTTAATTAACAAATATGCAAAGATAACATTAACATAAGAATAACATATAAAATATAAAAAGAATAATAACATATAACATATAACATATAATTACATATAAATAATAACATATTAAAAGATAACATTATGAAATTTATATTTTTGTACAGTCCCTCTGTTTATTAATTATATTTGGTAAAATATTCTTGGCACCCTGACATTTCAAATAAAGAGTTTCATTCTTCTGTAACTATAACTGCCCGAGTTATGAAGGTTTGAATTTCATTATTTTGAGAATAATCAAAGGCCGTTTCGAGTAAA
Organism: Argiope aurantia; assembly: GCA_026543865.1. Lineage (NCBI taxonomy): Eukaryota > Metazoa > Arthropoda > Arachnida > Araneae > Araneidae > Argiope > Argiope aurantia. The sequence continues at coordinate 5,862 of JAPMOR010038058.1, read as the reverse complement.
ACCGTATATTATTTGCTAATATTTCTCTTGGTGCCCTTTCAAAGGATCTAGTGACGTCTGAAATAGTGATATTCAAAACTTCATAATTCGATCAGTTATAATTGCAAAAGAAGGGTTGTTTTTTTAAAAATCTTGTATCAAAAATATTCTACCAAATAAGATTAATAAACCCAGTAGGACGTTAAAAATTTTTAATTCGTAATTTTTTCGAAATACATTGATTTAAATAATATAAAATTTCTTCCTCCTATTTAGAACAAACGCACACTTGCCTCAAACGTCTTAGTAATTAGCTATTGGTCCACGATTGGAGTGGATATTCTGTACAACTTAAACTTAACCATGGGTTTAAGATGACATTTTTTTTTATTGGGGAAATAATACCACCTTTTTCTTCGCAAAAGAAAAGAAAGAAGATGTAAAAAATACTTTTTGAAGAATTTCTTAGAAACTTTTATTACCGAGAAAGAGAGAGAAATGTTATTGATCAGAAATGAAAAAAATTAAAAATAATAATAACATAAGATTAAGAAATGAAAAAGGTTATAAAAGAAGAAAAAATTAAAATACAATTATCGGTTGCTTGATTGAACCAAAGAAGAAAATTAATTTAAAGAAATATCAATTTAAATGCGGAATTATTTAGAGATTTCAAGTGCTTGTAATAATAAGGCCTAAAAACGGAAATATAAAAAAAAATGTAAAATACGTGTAAGAAATAGGAAAAGAATATAATATATAGTTACAAAGTAACCGTATCAAAATAACAGAATACGAAGAAAATGTTACAACTGATTGAAATTAAATTGATTACGTGAATTCTAATCTAACTAAATAAATCATGTTTCCCCCCCCACACACACACACCTTATTCTTAAGCATTTAATACTCAAAATTTTAAACATTTGAAAATCAAAACTTTCAACTACTCAATACTGTCCCTGATTCAATGTCTGTTTATCTTATAACAGACTTTCCATTTATTATTCATTTAAAGAATCACTTCGGATGTGCTTTTCTAAATAATCTTCCAAACATTTGTGAAATTATCGCATTTCACAGTCGATTATCTTTAATATTAATTTTTGCAGCTCACATTCTTTAGTTCAGACATCAAAATTAATTTCTAGACTAGACGTTGTGAGAATGCCTTTTTATTGAACTATCTATCAAACTGATTATGACGTCATATGAAATTCTTGGCCAACTATGCTTTTATTTGATAGGCGTTTATCACGAACAATTCCCTCAAAAAGAAAACTAGAAAAAATTAGAACAATTCCAGTTTTCATAACTAGGCAATTAATTATATTTTAATCAGTAACTTATTTTATTCTTTTCCTAACAAAATAATAAACGAATTAGAATCGTTCGAATTAAAAAGTTAAAGTAAAAAATTGTTTAAAATTAACAAAAACTTTAACTCGTTTTAAAAAAATAAAGAAAAATTTCGTAATCATAAAAAAATTGCTCAATTTATATTCAAGCAGGGATATTTTTCATAAATATTCTTTAAATTACAATTTAAGCTATCCGTATGCAATTCCTTTTCACTAGACAAACACCGTTATTATGAATGAATTCGATTATTTTAATCTACATAATGATTAGCAGAACAGAAAATAAATTAAAACAATTCTCTGTGCAAACACGACAAACGATAAATTTGATGCTAGTTGTTAACTCAGATGATTGATAACATTTCAGTTCTTTTGTATGCGTTTAGTAAGCTAGTTTATTTTCAAATAAAAGAATTAAGTATTACTCTCGATATATTTTGTTATCTTAATTTATGCTTGCTCACGGCAAATATAAATTTTTCTCATAATGTAAATATAGTTTAAACTTTCAATTGTTCACCACAAAATATTTCAATTTTTCATCATACAATGTTAGAAATTAAATGGCAGATGTGAATTCAGAAAATGACTTACAGATTTATGAAAATACCTACCGATTTGAGGGTGTGTGTTTTGTATTTGCATTCATGAAGTTTGCTGATTTTTTATTAGTTTTGTGATGTATCTATTTACACTTTTGTTTCGTGTTTTAGTTTTTATTATTATTTTTATTATTACGAATGGCATTTATTTCTCGCTCTTGCATGATGCAACATGTCATTTGTTCTAAATGCCGTTTTTTTTAAATTTAATACTTACAGCTTATTAAATGTGAAATTGTTTTCACTACCGTAATTACAATTTTTTATTTCAGCTATTTAATTTTCTCTTTCTGCAAAAACTGAACTTACACTAAAACAAAAGAATTATAAATATTCTTAAGTCATTATTTGAAACAAATCAAAACCGTTGTCTTCAATTAGCAAATTAGGTTCTTTTAAATTTGTATATCATTAGTTATTCTTAAAAAATCGTGGTGTAGTGTCTTTATAAACTCTTTGAAAAAATTTCATCAGAAATTATTGAGAACTATTGAATTAAAATTTTCAGAAAATATTTATCAAAAAATGCTTGAAGATATGCATACTTGCGTTATTTTTTAAAAACTTATATAGTTTATATTAAAATTAACCAATAGTGTGTGTTTATTTTTTGTTAAGTTAATATAAGAAATAAAGCTTTGGAAATCTTTGATTTTGAAAAGTGTTTTCACAGGACCGATTTAAAAAATAAGTTTTAAAAATTGGCGATTTCAGATAATAATATCTTATCTTCATTTACTATGTAATGTTTCTTAATTCGTAGAATTTATTAAAGGATTTCACCAAATTTCATACATTTACATTGGATTTCATACAGAAATATTTTTTATTAACAACTTTCTATAATTGTTTTTAAAATAATTGTACGATATTTTTAAAAATATTTGCAGATTTTTAAAAATTTGCAAATAAAATCATTGCATTTTTATTTACTTCTTAGGCCGGGTTTATACTCGGCCAGTTAAAAGATGGCAAGTAAGCAGCGCATGCATAGAAAGGCAGAAAAATGTTGTTTGGTCGATGGCAAGTAATTGTCCCGACAGGACAACTACAATCCGCTGAATTGTATTTTTTCTCACTGCGCATGCGTTTGTAGAATTTGGCGATTTGTTTGGCGTGAAAAAATTTATCACTTATCGTAGATTTTTTTAAATTTTATTTGCCATTTCTTTTCTAAAGTTTTCCAAATTTAGGTATGTTGTCCTTTTTATCATGTGAGAACATGATGTTGTTTTGGTTTGAGACTTTTGAAGCCTCAAAATGCGTAGGCAGCAAATTTTGAAACTCAAAATACGTAGCCAACAAATTGGCGATTTATCGCTTTTGAGACATCAATTTTCCGCTTAAAGGGTTATTAGAAAATAAAAAAAGAAGTTGTCACATTTGACAATTTATCGCCAACTAAAGTTATAACTTGATTTCCAAATTATTCATTCTCTGACTTCTTACTAATTGTCTTAATAATTTAAGTCATGAACCAGTTTATACCGGTTTGAAACAATCACGAGACTATCAAATTACGCATGCGTCAATATTTAGAAAACCGATAGGTTTTTTCATCTCGTTCAAGCTCCAAAACTTTGTTTGTAAGCTAGAAAAATTGAAAAGGAAAGTTAAAAAACTATCATTATATTCATACATCAAATATATATATATATATATATATATATATATATATATACCAGTAGAGAAATCTCGTGATTGTTTCAAATCGGTTTAAACTGGTTAATGACTTAAATTAATTAAGGCAAATAATGACTTCAAAAATAATAATGTTCTCACACGATAACTTGAAATTTGCGTTCGTAGATTTCGTTTTTGCTTTCTTTTTTTTTCCTCATGTTTTTTTGTTTTTTTTTGTGTAAATAAATATCTATCCTTTTAATACGATATGCAGTGATAAAGAAAAATTCAGAACGCCAAAACGACAATTTATAGTCAAGCATAAAATGCCTGAATTCATCTTAGGAAATTGTGGCAAACATAAATCGGTCCCTTTCTACGCATGCGCTGCCTACTTTCCGTCTTATAACTGGCCGAGTGTAAACCCGCCATAAGAAATAACTAACGTATTAAAATCTTATAAAGCATAGAAATGCTGATTTTTCTTAAAATCAATTTTTAATTCTCTATCAAATTTTGCATTTATTATAAAATGTTTTTGACTTCATTTGAAACTATTAGCATTTTTACTGCAAATGCAGAATTATTGGAATTTGCTTTAAAAATAAAAGAGAAACCATTACAGTTGATTAATAGGGGTTTTGGGATGAAACATGCAACCCGTAAATAAATTATTCATGTAATATTATGTTATTGTTTTATCTGATGGCTGTGACCTGTAAAAGAAGTAACTATTTTAGAGGGGGGGAATGTAACTTTTTAATTACGAAAATGTTCTGTAAGGGAATATTGCAGTGAAAATCTTTGTTGCATTCTATTATTTATGAATAATGAAGAGTTGTTTCATAAGAAATACATATATTAAATGTAGATTTCACTTGTGTAATACAATTGTAAAACCATGTACAATTTAAAAGAGTTGGAGGTCGTCTTAGACCAGAAATCAGTTTATTTAAAATCTTAATGTATTGCTTGAAATAAATAAAAAAATTCTTTTTATGCTATTAGATAAGAATTTACTTTACTTAATCTATGAGAGGTTGTTCTGAAAAGCAGCACGCGAAGTTCACTGGTGAAATATTCAAAACATAAAAAGATAGCTGGAATCGTAGCAGGGCTTGTGAACTCATTGAAAAGATTGTTATAACAGCAATTTAAATGAGACTCTCAATATTATATGACTAGAACAACAAAAATGAAATAAAATAAAAGTAGAAAATAAATAGAGGTCTAACACTTTAATTTCAAATATATCAATTTATATCATTAATTTAATCATAAATGATATAATTCGTTTTTGCAGTCAGCGTCAATTCATCCGCCTATCATCATTTCATTTCACTTCCACGTTAATGATGAGCAATTAAATCTTCGATTGCCTTGTTTCATAATCTGTTTTATATTCTATTTCTACATTTACTATTGATTTTACGAATTATGTATATATAGAGAAAGAGATGTGTAATACAATTTTTAAAAATTTTATTGGTTTTATGAAGTAAATAAACTGTGATTTCTTTTTCTAAAGAACTTCTTTCTTTTGAAAGAACTTTGCTTTACAATGAATAGTCATAATTATTCTTCAAGCAGTCTTTAAAAACAGATGAGTTGCATTATTTGCAAATTTAAAAAAAAAATCTAGAAATATTTTTATTTTGACCAAGTATTAAAAATCAATCCAATTTGCAATATAATTACAGTAAAGTTTCAATTTTCCTAAGCTAACGAAAATGTAATAAAAATTCAATTCTCCAAAAATTCGAATTAAAAAAAACTGAATAATGAGTACAATTAGATAAAAAAAATAATTAATTATTTTTTAAATTGGTGCAAAGACTTATTTTCAATACGTAATATTTTTTATATTTAATAAAAAACAAATAAGCAGTAAATAATTTTAATAACTGAAACAATAATAAGCATAGTTAAAAATGATTAACCAATTATGAAAATAATTTAATTATGTAATTTTACAAATAAACAGTTTATAGTATTTTAAATACAATAACTTCAAATTATAAATTTCACATTTAATACATTCAAACAAAATTTGAGTAAAGAAAGACTTAGTTGGGGTTTTTATTATTATTATTATTATTGCTCAACAATTAAGTCCTCGGTTTATTTATTATCTTAAAAAACATCTCACATACAATTACTGAGAACACAAGATACGAATGTATTTAAATAAAGAGAATAATTCAGAAATACTAAAAAAATAAATTCTTTTTTTACTCTTGTGTTGGAATAACAAAATAAATTTGAATTGCAGACGATATTTTCAGATTACGTCAATA
>JAPMOR010038055.1:0-11227 GCA_026543865.1 Argiope aurantia | reverse complement strand
TATATGTGTTTGTGTATTGGCGCTGTACAGGTTAGACACACATGAGCGCAACAGGCAATACATTTTTACAAGCATGAGCCAAATAAAGCCAAATAAAATATTTTTTAAATGCCGAGTTGAATTTGGATATTTTTATTATGGTACTTGCTTAACATTAACGTAACTACATTGAAATCCAGATTTTTAGAAATTGAAGCAAATTTGCTTTTTAATAATATATTAAAATATTGGTATAAAATCAAAAATAAGCCGCTTATTAAATAAATGAGAAAGATTTATCGATAAGAGAAATTTTGATTCATTTTCACAATGATATAATGCTTCTCAATAGAAACAACCAATAATCTAAGATGTAGGCGATTTCGAAATAAAATGCTTTGGGACTAAACATATAAAACTGAAATATCTAAAGGATTTATCTATCTAGCAATGGATATTACGGAAGTAAGATGTGGAACACATATTGGATCCCATTTATTGTGTATGATAAGTAGAGAATCACGGAATAAAACGTGACGTTTGGTTTTGTGAATGGATAAGACAATGGCATTTCGGATACAAAATTTCTTTTTTATGGGAGTTGAATTTCAAATTCGATTGAATTGTTTATTACTGAATAGCCTATATGTCTAAACCTACTATTATTACAACTGTTATAGTTTTTGTGTTATGTTAACAATTACAGAGCAATATGCATTTTGAAAAAAGGTTATTGTTTTTTAAACTAAAATGTTTATACTAAAATTGTAGAATGTTTAAAAACCAGATGATAAAACCGACACATAGTTTCCGTGGAATCGCATTTTCAAACAATACGTACTATAATTGTGATAAAGAGCCTTTTTTTGAATACTTGAAGAAATGAAAATGCTTAAAGCCCTAGGGTTAGAAATAATATCAATTCAATATGTATGTAGAATCGCCAACATTTATTAACTTTTTAAGAAACATTTTAACATGGAATCATTTCAAGCTATACAGATGTGAAATTAATGTATCCTTTCTTGAAAAAAATGTATTCATTTTTAATGTAAGATCAAAATTTCAAAATTTATTTCGCTTTGAATTTATATGATAAAGTTTTTAAATTGTAGAAATGCCTTTCTCATCCATAGATGGCAGCACAATAAACAACACCGGTAATATTGTTTTTTATTTAAATTGCTTTGTCTTTATTACATAGTTTAAAAGAAAGAATCGAATAGAATTATCGGTGAAAAGGATTTGAGCCCTTTAAGAGCAGAAAATTGGTGGATCACCCTAGATTTAATATAAATTCAATATTAGATGTTAAAATATATCAAACAACCATCCAAAATTATTTGGCTACTGTGATAAACGCTACCATATAAGTTTTAGATTAGGGATGAGGAAATTGTAGATTGTTAAACATGCAATACGTATGGGGCTTGTGCATATTATATCTGCTGCCACTGGCCAAACATTCTTTTAATGGCGTATTATCGAAATATGGAAATCAGAATATCAATTTTATTATCCTCATTTTTATTCGGAGACTTTAAGAAATCCCGAGTTTAAACATACACACCAATGCTTCTCCTGCAGCTTTGATCTAGAAAATCACTTCTAGACAAAATTATGATCAATGCGTATAACAAAATTAAATGAAAAATTTGATGCACATGTGCCATTTACCAAAGTGTAAATGAAGTAATTATTTTATTAAAATTCTATAATCTTATTCATTTGGTTGTGGATAACAAAAGATTTTCTGCTACCGGATGATAACTCCGTATCTTGCATTAAGTAATCTACCTGCATCATTCACAAACGGATATCTAATTCAACATTCAAATAGTTTTGCCGCTGAATGGGTGAATGGCTGATGAGCTGCGATGCCTGTTATTTGATTTAATTATAACATCAGTTATCTGACTTTATGTGATATTATTAACAAAGACGGATCACTGATTACGAATATTGCTCTTAAAAGATTGGCGAACCATATTATCATGCATAATTGGTTCCTTTTAAAGGAAAACGAAAATTCTCTTTCCAGTAATTCTTTCGGTTCGCGACCGTGGCTCAGTTCCGATAATTTGCGAGAATTCATTAACGTAAAAGTCTTCCTCGCTTTTCCGTAGCCGTTATTTTTTTTTCAGATTTCATTGCTTCTCGACAGACCGCATTAGCTTCATTGTTTAGACAAGCATTTATTTTGTTTACACTGGAAAAAAATAGGGATATATGATGCAAGTATTTCAGCAACAGGTAGTCTTTGGTCTGTAGTGATTAATATTCATAGTCAGAATAAAAAATAAATAAACAAACTAAAGCATCTGCTCCTGATGGAAATGGTCAATAATTTGCTAAAATTCAATTTTTAAACTTTTGTTTTAATGTTTTTTCTGAATTGTTTATAAGTACTAGAAACTGTTTCGACTGTAGTCTTGTTTATGATGATTTTCATTCTTCTTGTATATACATAAACTAAACATAAATGCAAATCACTGGTTATGTTTGTGAGCGAGTGAGCTCTGTTTTTGAACTCGGTTAAAACGCGAGAATTTAGAATTACAGCCATTTTCTTTCATTAATGCACAATGAAATGCAAGAATATATGTTGTTACAAATTCTGTAAAGTGAACATATTTTGATTTTTTCTAGTTTTTAGTGGCTTACTTTCGAAAAATGTTCAATTGGGTGAAATGAGAGAGATAAATGAGACGTTATGAGCAACTACATGCGAGTAAAGAAAGGAACATGCACGAGGTTCTTAAAATAATTTGGCTGTGAATGCGGATAACCAAATAAAATATTTCAGCTCCTATTTCTAAGTATGTACTGACACGAAACATAACCAATTTACGAGGATGCAGTTCAAAAACGAAGAAATATGACATCTGCCATGTCATATCTCTGCCATGGCATCTACCAAACATAATTAAATGATGTGTTTAGTAGAATATACACATAATTAGAAGTTGCAACTATTTTCTGAGGGAATCTAAGAGCTCACCAAACATAGCTCAATTTATTGATAAGAAACAAAACAATTATTCCTGGATGGACACTAAAAAGAAGAAATATGTCACCTGCCATGTCATTTAGGTATACGTTAGGCATGTTTTTGACAGAATCTGTAACGGTTAACACAGTAATGCTAAGTATTATTATTCAAACCTGTTGCTTCATATTAAAAAAAAAATTAAATTCTACTCACGAATCAATTTACCATGAAATCTACCAATTATGTTGTCTTAGAACTTGTATTTGGCAAGTAGTTAGCTCTAAATATATCAATCCTGGATTTATTTTGCTATCATTCTTATTTGATAATTTATGCTGTTAAATTTAGCTTTGTGCAGGTATTTACTTTCAACCTAAAATGTAAATACCTTATTTCAAAAGCAAATTTTGAAAAAGGTAACTAAACATAAATGCAAATCACTGGTTATGTTTGTGAGCGAGTGAGCTCTGTTTTTGAACTCGGTTAAAACGCGAGAATTTAGAATTACAGCCATTTTCTTTCATTAATGCACAATGAAATGCAAGAATATATGTTGTTACAAATTCTGTAAAGTGAACATATTTTGATTTTTTCTAGTTTTTAGTGGCTTACTTTCGAAAAATGTTCAATTGGGTGAAATGAGAGAGATAAATGAGACGTTATGAGCAACTACATGCGAGTAAAGAAAGGAACATGCACGAGGTTCTTAAAATAATTTGGCTGTGAATGCGGATAACCAAATAAAATATTTCAGCTCCTATTTCTAAGTATGTACTGACACGAAACATAACCAATTTATAATTTTAAATTTTTTCAAAAATTTATATTTGTATTATATTTATATGTTTCAGTTTTATCAGGTAACGAAATTTTAAATCGACACCTTTCATATTAATTGTTGAATAACTAGGAAAGTTAATTTTCAGGTCGAACAAACAGGCAGCCCAAGACAATTTTGTAAATTGAGATTCTTAATCAACTGATAAATGTACCTTCAAAAACAAAATAACTTCAGATAGTAATGGATGTCCCAAAATTAAAGCAAGATTTGAAATTTGCCACTATTCGTGCAGTAAAGTGTTGGTAACCTTAATAGAAAAATCCTTTGACAACTATAATTTAGGGTTAGTAAAAATGGAGCGTTACACGATAGACCAACGTGTTTTCATTGTTGAACAATATTTCAAAAATAAGGAAAGTCTGGGGGCCACAGTTCAAAAATTTGAGAATTTGACTCTTAGATCGTGTGATTTAACACCATTGTATTTTTTTAATGTGATTGTTCGAAGTCAAAGGTCTATGCCAACAAGCCCACAAGTATGCATGTGTTGAAGGAGGGAATTCAACGCTGCATCAACGAAATTAAGTCACATTTATGCAAAATGGTCATGGAAAATTTCCAGAAAAGAATGCATATGTGGCCGTAAAGCTGTGGAAGCCATTTGCCCTATGTATTATTCCAAATATAACGTTATCCTGTGTACTTTAAGATTCCATAAAATATAGCAATTTAGAGGGGAAAAAAACAGTGTTTTCTTATTTAATGTTTAATTTAACGCAAGGCAGTGTTTACTAGTCTTGCGTTAACATGTTGTTCTATTATGTTTTTACTAACCTTAAACTATCAGCTGTCAAATGGATTTTTTAATAGTGTTGCCATCACTTTATTGTACAAATGATGGCAAATTCAAATATTACATTAATTTTGGGACACCCTTTATTTCAATTTGTATTGAGTACTAAATTTTACTCACTCAAACAACCAATTTTTGGGGTTTCCAACTTCTGAAGAATCAATAAAACTTTTCCTTTTAACTAAACCTTCCCCTTTTAAATAAAGTCGAAAACATTATTCGCTATTTCGTCAAAGGTATTATTTACTATTTAAATAAGAACTTCTCGAAGATGCATGTTCAATGATAAATACACTTTCATAAACAAAATAACTTCAAATAGTATTTCAATTTGTGCTAAGTATTACATTTTACTCACTAAAACGGCCATATTTTCCAATTTTTGGGGTTTCCAACTTCAAAAAAATCATTAAATTTTTTCCTTTTAACCAAATGTTCTCCTTTTAAATAAACTCGAAGGCATTATTCACCATCTCGTCGAAGATATAATTCACCATTTAAACAAGAACTTCTAGAAGATTTATTTTATGTGTGAAATGCTTCAATGTCATTTTTATGTCTGGGATAGAATTAATTTTTTATATCCTAAACGCTTTAAGCCAAGATTTTATCATTCAACAAAATATTTTCAGATAACTTATTTTTTCAGCTTTGGATATTTAATTTTTGTAGGGTTTTTTTTTCAATATTGTATTGTCTCTCTTCATAAAATTCTTTCTTTATTATTATATACTTTTTTGAACATGTTATTTGAGTGTAAAAGAAAAATGAAAACTAATGTTTCAAATTCCCTTTTCTCTTTGTTTAAAAGTAACCCATTTAGATCGGCTGCAAAATGACTCACGGGAGACCCACTGCGTCATTTTATTTTCAGTCACTCACATCACGTGATGAAGGTGTTATTTTTCAGATAAAGAACGGAAAGGAAGAAATGAAGATTAGAGTTTTAAAAAGCATCTGTGTTTTCCCTTCGCAAGCCACGTTATTTATTTTTTCTATTGGGTAATTTACTTGATGTCCAACTATAACCAATTTTTTCTTATTTTCATTCAGTGTCATTTTCTCCCCAGATCTTCAAGAGAAAAGATTGGCATTCTTGGTATTGGAAGAACTATGTCCTTTATATTCACTGAGAGTTTTATTGATATTGCTGCCATAAATGGTAAGATCTTGTTTGATTTATTGGAATATTTCATATTGCAGAAATGGGCAATATTAAATTTAGCTTTCTGAAATAATTTATTTCTTTTATTTTATTTATTTTGTGAGGCAATTAGATAAAATGAGATGATTGTTCCAAATGTTTTTTTTTTGTCAGAAGCATTTACAAAACTGTTTTGTTTTTTCTTAAAATTATTATTTTTTATTGATAAGATTTTGCATAATTCTACTAGGATATTTTTGTGATAAAAATAATTGGGATAATTTCTTTAAACTAATTTAAATTATATTGTATCCTGTTTTGTAATTTATTTTGTGCAAAATTTTACCATTATTGCTAATAAGTATTTTTTAAATGCTTTCTTTTAATATTATAAAATTTTTAAAGGGCTATTTCTTTCATAAAAAAGCAAGGAATACGAATCAATTTAGCATTCTCATTATGCATGTACAGTGATTAATTTTTTAAATTGTTGTAATTCGTAAATTTCATTTCCTCGTATGATAATAAATTCATAACTTCGTAAATTTATTTGCTACTTCTGTTTCAATAATACAGTGAAAAAAATACCTAGATTTTTGAAAAGATACAAAATATTTTTTGTTAAATGTTTGTTCTAAATTTGAAAGTACTGCTAATATAAATCGGAAATATTGTTATAATACTGTAGTTGGATAGATGCTGAGTTCAAGTCATTTATTCCAGATTTCTTTAATTATAGAAAAATAAATGTTTTGAGTTTTCTTTAATGAATTTCATTAATTAAGTTAACACGAAGGAATTTCTCTCATATAATCTTTTAGACTTAAATACTAATTTTAGTGAGCTATTTTTTCTATTAAATCAGTGTTTCTTCTAAACAATCGCTTTATTTATATTTTATTTTATACAAACAGCCTTTGATGACCAACTATACGTTAGGGATATTGGTTTATATTTGTTTTTAGATAAATCGTTTAGATATAACTTCATGCCCATGATTTCGCCAAATTGTTTAACATTCTTATTACTCTGTTATTAAATTAATTGTATTATTTTAATTGTCTTACTATTTATTGTTTGCATGATTCTTTTTATTGGAGTCAGTCCCATAACAGCAAAGGGCTATTAAAAACGTAAATATTGGGTTAAATTCCGCGATATTGTAACTTTATTAAAAATTAAAATTAATTTAAACAAACTAAATTATACAGATGTTAGAGTCCTCCTTTCATAGTTATCAACATGTATAGTAATCACCGAATTTATTATATGATGAAACGACGAATTATAATTATTAAATTTCAAGGCAACTTTGCAATATTTTGTTGGAAATAGGACAGGAAATTCTTTAACAAATTGTCGAAGTTTTGCAGAAATACTCACTATTATTAAATTTGTATAACTAAAAAGACAATTTTTAAATATTTTTAAAAGGTGAAAATTTTATTTTTGTGTAGTTAGAGATTCGGAAGTATTGTAGAAATATTCCAAAATGCAGCTTAACTTTCAGTTAATTAAAATTTCAAAAAAATGCTTCGAGGTGGGTATTTGCATCCTCCAAGATATAAATATGCAAAATTTGGTAGTTATAAGCCAAACAGTCTGTTCTGGTTGCCAACACGCACGCACGCCCCCCCCCCCCACACAATTATTATTAAAGACACTAAATTTCTGTGATTTAGTAAGTTTTTCTCTCTGTGACATTATTCCCAGTTCTCATAAAAAGATCATTACTATTTCAGTTATTACGTCGAATTTATTAAAAAAATATACAATGTTTGAAATATTTAAAGGTATTTATTATTTCTGAATAATGAACGACTTTCTTAATTTTAGTTCTTGGAAATAAGTTTCTGGTACGCAATGCTTCTTGACAGGACTAAACTTTCCGTTTCAGAAGCTTGATACTTGAAAATTTATTTTCCAATAATCTTTCCTCGTTCTTAAAGATCTTTCTTTTTTTCTTTCTTTTTTTATGAGAATCTCCTTTTTCCGATCTTGCCCATTTAACCGTAGAAGAAACATTATAACTAAGTTTCAAAGGCATGCAGTTTCGACTTCACACTGGAACGACAAAGAGCAAATATTAATTATAAAAAATATTTAATTAATTTTGAAAAGAGTTGGTGGAGATGGTGGTGGCTGACGTCATTGCGATAAGTGTCATGAAACATATAAATGGTTTCCGAATACTGTCGAAGATGCCAGATATGACCTTGATGTCTGCCCAGCGACGACAATTCTTGGTATGAAATCCCTCCCTTGTGTTTTTATTCAGCTCATAAACAAGTTAATTAAGGCGATCTCATGAGAAAAAATTATACGGATTAAATTCTAGCGACCGTGACGGCCAAGCAATGAACTCTACGTGTCCAGGTCCACTTCAGATATCTAGCATCGAGGTGTTTACGTATCTTGTGGAAAATTGTGCAATGGTACTAGTATGCATGAACCATATACTTCACCACACTTCTGCTAGCAGACTTTGCAACATTCCTGGGAAGACGTGAAAAAAAATAGTACGTTATTTCATTTAGGCGTTCTGGCATGAAGTACGAAAGTTTCTTGCACTGTATTGACATTAAACCTTTATTGAGATTCAAAAGTAAACTGGCATGATTTTTATCCATTGCGCACATGTGCGCATTATGTGTATAGACAATGCCTGTACTCAAAGCCTGCATGCAGTTTTCTTGATTTTCACTCTCTCAGCAAGGTATGCGAAGCCATATTTCATTGAAATTTTTGTAATTCATTGTAATTTTTGTATTTCATTGCAATTTTTGTTTTTAATAAAATTATAGTCGCCTTTAGGGACGAACTGATTCAATTATAATTTGTATTCAAATTATAATTAACAAATGAAATTTCTATATTACTTCTAAAATCATTAGAAAACTAAAATATCTGTATGAATTGAATCTTATATTTATCTAATATAAAGATTGTTTGTATACAACTATTTGATATATTCGGAATATAATTTTGCTCATCTATATTAACATTAAAGATGAGTATGTTTGTGTCTATGTATATGTGTACGTTCTACAGACTAGACCATCAGATTTACAGTAACCAATGTAGCACCTGTATGCATTAGAGTGTAGAAAGTGCAGCTCAAAGAGAATTTTTGCAATTTTTATTGAAATTCTAATTAATTGAAAAGCAAGCATTTTTCAGCGATAATTCTGCAAGTATTATTGCACAGAATTAAATTTTACAATTATTTCTATATTGAAACTAAAAATAAAATCTTTTTAGTGAAAACAGTATAATAGTCGCGAGAATTTCCCCTAAATTTTGGAAAATTTTAAAAATATTTTTTCCCTAATTTTAATAATTTTATAATTAGAAAATTATATCTGTACCATTTAGTTCAAATTATATATAACCAATATTCTCAGCGAACTAGCTGCTAGCCAAAGGTTTTTTAATGTAAAAACCTCCTTTCTATAGATTATTAAATATTATTATATCAATTATTAAATATATTAGATCATTAAATTTGAATAGATTAATACCTGTAAAGTAGAATCATTTTATTACATCACGCCCCTTAGCTGCATGTCCTTGGTTCTTTAAAATGAAACGCATAGCAGTTCTTTCTATCAGTTATCTTAAATTACATTACATAAAATTCCAAACGATATAAAACAGAAATTTCAAAAATATATTGGTAAAGAAAATCAGAATCTTACTGTTTTAAAATTTATTTAATGCGTTAAATTTTAAAAGAATTAATAAAAATTGTTAGGAAAATTGCACAGAAAGGAATTTGATGTCATTGAAAAAAAAAACAAAATTTGAATTTTAAGATCATTTTTGTAAATTTCAATTATTTTTGTAAAAGGATTTGTTCAGAAGTTCGTACAGAAAGCAACAAATTTTATGTTAATTTCTAATTAACTGAATATTTTATTTTTTGTACTTTAAAATCTGACAGTATCCTTTTCCTTGCTCTAAAGAACGTTTAACTGAAATCCACCCAGTCATTTAGTAGAAGATATATATATAGCCACAATGACTTTCATTAATATTAAGATTGTTATATTATCGATTTATATTACTGAAGATGTAAATATTCATTACGAATCTTAATATTTGTAATATAAAAAATCTTATAATATTTGAGAATTCATAAAATACTATAAATAATCATTTATAGAAGTTCTGCATTTTAAAACTATATTAGTAAAATGTGGTTGAAAATTCATTATTGCTAAATGAATTTCAAAACAAATTATTTATTATGAGTCATTCTGTACAAGAAAAAATAATATTATGAAATTTTACGTATTTTACAATTCTGTAGTTGTATATATTTAACAATGTTTAACACAAAATTTCGTCTTTTATTAATTGATTCAACTATCAAAAATCGAAAATTTTAATTTGCTTTTTATTATGTTTATAAAATCGAAAAAAGAAAATTCCATTCTTGACAATACAAAAAAGAAAAAAAAAAAGAAGAAGAGTTCATTTTAAATATAAAACACAAAAACAGATCCTTAAAAAATTCTTTTCTTGTTTTATCCAACTCATCATAAATCATGATTCTTTAACGAAAAGACGATACACTTTCATGAACAAAATAATTTCATTTTACTTTTTCATTAAGCACTAAATAGTCACTTATATTGAATTTAATCCCTCTTTTTGACATCGGTTTATCATCTAATAAAAAATCACTTTAACATATTAAACGTTTTCCTTTTAAATAAATGCAAAGACATTATTCACAATCTTAACATCATAAAAGAAACTTCTGAATCTCAGAGATTTATGTTTAAACAGAATACTTTAACGCAATTCTTATGCCTCGTATAAAGATTAATTTTTTTCTCTTTGAATCTTGTGAATTAATTTTCACCACGCGCTGCTTCTTTTAAGGGCGAAATCCTTCGTTTTGGTTGCTTGATTTTTGATGATTTATTTTCCAATAACCTTCTCCCTATCTTCAAGTTCTTTTTTTATTATTGTATTTTTTCGATCTCATCATTTCTGTAGCGAAAGAAAATGGAAAGTAAGTTTACAAATGCTCCTGTTTTTCTTTGTTTAACCGTAGCCGACTTAAATTGGTTTCAAAATGACCCGCGAGAGACCCATTGTGGTATTTTATTTTCAGTCGCTCTGACCACGTGATGATGGTGTTATTTTTTAGATAAGAAGATATGAATGTTATTATTTTAAAAGGCACCTGCATTTTTTAGTCGCTTTTTTTTAGTTTTTTTAGTCCATTTCATTATTAATTCTTTCTATTCTATGTTGTTTAGTTAAATTTCAGCTTCGGGTATTTTTTAAATTTGAATTTCGTATTTTTTATTTTCTTGTATACGTAATATATAGAAAATATAGTAATCGTAAAAAAAATCAATTTAAATCAATCTTTAATTTTGATGAATCCCCACGCTTTAGAACCTTCTGAGTTAAAACACACACACACACACACACACACACACACACACACACACACACACA
>JAPMOR010038052.1:0-17454 GCA_026543865.1 Argiope aurantia | reverse complement strand
AAAAAAAATATTTGCTTAGATTTGTTATTTTGAATTCTTTATTTATTTAGAAATAGATAAAAATTTGTTTTTAATTTTAATAACAATGTAAATTTTTATATTAGAATGTTATATGCCATTATCATTATTTTATATTGATATTTTATATATAATACTGATATTTGATTTTAGATGAATTTTTCAACTATAACTTTATATGCATGGTTCCGCTAAATTATCTCACATTGTAACCCTTTTCTTCAGTTGTCTTAAGATCTATTTATGTACATGAATCATTCTAATTTATACCATTCCCATGGTAATACAACGTTATCATTATCGGTAATGTCTGTTTCATGCATCTTCTTTCCTATTTTGTTTCATAAATTGCATATATATGAAACAGAAATTCTGATATTATATTTAACAATCGATGAAATTTAAGTGATTAAATATTTGATGAAAAAAAAGCGTTCGATTTTGAAAGCAGCTATGAAATATAAGTTTGGATGTTAAGAAATTAAAAGCTTTTAAAGAATTTCCAAAATTCAGAATAATGTTGCATTATTCTGTGTTATATCTTATAAAATCAAGAATAAGATAATATAAAATTTAACACGGAAACGCCGAAATTCAACTGATTTTTCAGTTAATTAAAATTCTAATAAAATTTTTAAAAAATCGCTCAAAGATGTACATTTTCATTCTTTAAGGTATCAATATAACAAATTTAATAGTTCAAGGTCAAACTGTTTTTCCTGTAGAACGTGACTTTTCTCTTTCTCTCACAAACAGCTTTTTTATTTACCACATAAAGAATTTTAGACGTAATAAATTTGGAAATATCACTACAAAATTTGTTTTACTAGAGTGCAGGTATAAAGAAAATTCGTTTGATGTATTAATTTAACGTGTTTTTTCTAGTTGCTAATCAACGCCATTAATTTTAATATTCGATATATTAATCTTATAGCAACGAAACATTATAAGGAAAAAAAATCCTTTGCTGATTAGTGTAGTTTTAGAAGTAATTATTTTCAATGTTTAACCTTTTTGCCGTCCTCTCTTGTTTCCAAAAATCTCTGTTTTCCGCAGCATTAGAACAAACAAAAATAAAACCTCAAACTAGTAAATATTTACAAAGCGTTTTAAACGTTTAAATTTTTAAAATGTAGAAAAACGCTTGAAGCGCGTTACGGCTACACTACAGAAATTTAAGTTGAACGCTCTAGACGCGGCACGGACGAAGAAGAGGTTAAGGAAAGTACAAACATATTTGTATATTATAGTGCATATAGGAAGAAGGTACTTTTTATATGTTAATTTGACGTATCTTTTTGTAGCTGTTAATCGGCATCATTATTTTTTATATTCTGTTTTTTATATGTTAACCCTATTGCGGCGAATCATTTTGGAAAACAAATTGCTAATTAAAATAGTTTTAGAAGTGAATGCTTTTAACCTTTAAGAAACGTGCAAACATATATGTGTATTACATTTCACATATAATGCTTATTCTCAGATTCGGGAACCATTAGCGCAAGCTTCAGGAGGCGTTTGTTTCGCCAAAAAAAGGTGTGAAAGTAAATTGATGGGAGTTGTTTACATTTAGAAATAAACTAAATCCATATAACATGCGTAATTAGAAGGCTTGTCTTTATTCTCGCATGAAATACTTACGATGATAAGTGCTAGATTAGAGATCCTGAAATAAACAGTATGTTCGAGAAGTTAACGTTTAAATTCAGTTCTTGGTGTCTAACTCAACCTTGAGTCCGTTTTCGTAGACGAATTGAAAGACGTAGACGATTGAAAAATGAAAATGGAAAAAAAAACCCCTCTTTTTTATTTTTTTATTACAGAATTAAACTTGTACTGAGCGATATAACAAACCTTCATTCTATTTGAATTACGAAAATTTAAGTATTTTTTAAATATTTAATCAGTAGAAGATTTTATAAAGCAGCAATTACGAATTTTCATGATTTTCGTCTTTCTCATCAGAAATTTGATGGCAAATTCTTAAGTAGGGGAATTTAAGTGAAAATTAGGTCATTAATTCAATTTTCTTGTTGCTTCACAAATATTATTTATTATTTAACAAAAATAATTTCTAACGAATTTACTTTTATATCTCTACATTTTTCGATTATTTGAATAATTCCTTGTAAAGAAATATTGCATCTCACCAGATTTCAATCAGACCGAATAGAATCTATTTTGTAGTAAAATGCTGCAATCATGGAATTTCTTGATTGAAAGTCGGAATCTTAAATTTTTATATAATTTAACTCTCTATTTTGTATGCACAGTGAGATTTAGACGTTAGTTTAGCACTAGAGGTTTTTTTCATATTAGGATTCGTTTTTATTTTATCAAATTATTTAATAATATTTTGACTATGGATTTCAGCGGAAATAGGAATTTATTTTAATCCATTAGAATAACAAAATATGTTTATATAAAAAGAAAAAAATTTGGAAGGAATTTGAAAAATTAGAAATTAACTCGTTAACGCCCAACTTAATTCAAAATTGAAATTTTGTTAAAAACTTTATAAATTATGTTCTAAACACTTAAATTAAATATAATATGCAATTAAACTCCGCACCATTAATTTAGGATCTGAGATAATTACTGTGAATTCGACTAAATATCCAGAACTGTATCAGCTCTACTTCCAATAAAACTGGCTCTTGAGGCATTATGTTGGAGCCATTTTAATTTATTAACAGCTAATACAACAATAAATTTCATGTTGCGGTTACTGAAAGAACAACACACATCTCTATATGAAGCATTATTTACATATTACATTGAAAAATCATACAGAAGAAGGCATACCGAAATAAAAAATTTCTTACGGTATTTACATAATTGTAATGATTTTAAAAATAAAAAAAAACCATTAATGAAAAGAGACTAACTAATTCAAATCTGATCAAGTTTATAATAAATTTTCTTAACATTTTTTACCCACAAACCTATCCACATTCAGAAGAATTCGGTTCAATTGTCTAAGATTATGATAACACTAATGTCGATAGTGAAAAGGAATTGTCTCTTGAACAAAACTTAGAATTAGAGATAAATAAAAAAAATAACGAACCAAAATACAATACAGAAATCAGCTATATCCAAAACCATCCGACGAGACATCGATTTATTTAAAGATGAGTGATTTAGAGGTAAATACTTGGAAAAAGTATAACTCTCATTGCTAAAAGTACCACCAACTAGAGTAGATGACAGTAAAATTGATGCATTATGTTCCTTAAGATCACTTTTCAAAAATTTGTAATAGTACCACATATTGAATAGTGATATTTGCACTTTTTTGTGATTTAAATAAATAAGATGTTCCTTTACTTTTTCGTGATTCTTTATATACTGTTATAATTTATAACAGTATAAAAAGAAACACGTGTTTTCTTTCTTTTTTTTCTAAAATTTCTAATACCGGTATTAAAACCGCTATCCCGGTATTAAAATCTAAAAAATACCGAATACCGGTATTGAAGTTTTGGTCGGATATTGCAATCCCTAAACATAATAGACACTCGAGATGTTCAGACTTTAGCAAGTGATTTTTACAATTTAAATAACGAGTCACTGTCAATTTCTTATTAAAATACTAAAATGTGCAACAATCCGAAGCACCCATTGAGACACGTCATAATGAGGCAAGAGGCTAATGGGAAAAATTAAAAAAAAAATGCAATGAAGAATCGATTGGGTAGAATCACAAAATCCTAATTAAAAATAAAATTTAATTATAATTAAAACTTAATAATTAATAATAATTTCGTCATTTCGGACATTGTTTTTTTGCAAATAATTCGATAGACATTTTAAGATGTCACTAATCAATGATCAATTCAATCTTATCCACAGAAATTTCGGAAAATGACTTTAACTATTCATGAATGCTTAACAAATTCGAGACCACGGATTTTTTGAAGACCCTTCTTAATATTTAATATTACTGAATTGCAGTCAATGCATCCATGGTGCGCTGCCATTTTTTTCGGCTCTGAAATTCTTTACAGAGAGGTGAGCAGTCCATCTCAAATGGGTTAAAGGAATACTTGATGTACTTAGATGCATTTTGTGAATTATTGTGAAGACTTCCAAAGGAGCAGAAAATTTTCTCTGAATCTCCTGGACACATGCTATTTTGATTTCTGAATAAAAATATTATATTTTATTATAAAAAATCTATTCGAAATCAAATTTTGGTTTTCGAACTTCTTCTGAACTTTTGTATCCGCAACTTACAGTTAATAATAGCTGACAAACGGCCATGATTCCGCAGTATATCCGCTTTTTTTAAAAACTTTCTTAATAAATATAACATTGCAGTAAAGGGTTCTGTCTTATTATATTATTTCATTAAATTATTTTATGTATTTTATTTTAAATAATTATTTCTAGATATACTTAAAACATTACCAAATATTATTTTCATTATGCAAAGTAATTTCCGCAATTGTTCTTTTCGTATTACAATTTTTTAAATTCAAAATGCTTTTATGGTTGTTGTAATAAATAGCATATATTTCGTTCGCAGAGTATTTTATTTTTTTAATAAGAAGAGATGCAATTTAAGAAAAAATTATTAAATATTTGCAGTTCCACACAATGTCCCAATATCTAATATATTGTTGTGATATCCCCAGTATATTATGTTTTGATATAATTAATCGGATTAGCAAAAGAGAATAAAGTCAAATATATTATAATAATTTAATGCCATTTTTACGCCAGTTTTTCAAACCGAGATCTATAAAATCTATGACTAGTATTATAAGTAATGATTAAAAATTAATTATTTTTATAATATATACTATGCAAGGGAATTTCATGGCTGTGTTTGCGTAGTATATACAGTTGTTTTAAAGCCAATTTTTTTAAACTGTAATAATACAATTATAAATTAATAAACTTAAATCAATCAAAAATCCGACTTCATTAAAGGAGATTTAAAAAAATAACATTCACTTATAACATAAAGAATCTTATATTTTGTATCGGGAACATGCGCAATGTAACGAAATCATATAAAAGTTAAAAACTACCTAATTTGAAGTTTTCAAGATACAAAATAGCAGAATATATTTTGTGTGTTTTAAAAGGATGAATGACTTCGATTTTTTTTTTAAATTTCATGAGTGATTTCAAATATTTTAATCTGTCTTCCGTCACTTCATTTCTGAATGCTGAAGAAACATGCATGATGAACTGCCAGGAAATTAAGTAGGAAAGATATTTGTATTTCTTTTTGCACGAGTTCAAATAATCTGTATATCATCTACTCTTGAACTGTATCTGGACATCCATTCTTGAACCGCAGTCATAATCTTATTAATTCAGAATTTCACTATATCTTGCTTTTGTACCCAAATTAGTAAAAATATTAAGTTAATATGAGCAAAAAGGATAGAAACGGAATAAAAAAAGAAATTATGAATCCTGTCTGAAAACCTTCTCAAGGGTCACCTTCAGGCAGGGATTCAAACAAGGGATTTTTTCTGTGAGGGGTCTGATTATGACCGGAAATTATATTTATATCTCTTTTAGTATTATTCAGAAATAATTCTTTAGTTCTTTTTTTAGTTTGTTTCAAAAATAAATTTTAATTGAAATTTTATAATGTTTGCATTTTTGATTATTTCTTGCTTTTATAACATCATTTCTGAGTGTTGAAAGCATTAATTTGAAGCTTCTTAAAATAAAGCAAGCACATTACATTTCTTTTTGAATAGATTCAAATGATGTCTAAAAAGCTATTTCTTCAATATTCATGACTTTCTCAGCATAAGAAAATGAAATACTTTTGCAGTATTTTGTAAAATTATTTCCTGAAATTCTATTGATGATTTATGCCCTAAAGAAAAATGCGAATTAAATATGAGAGTAAATCATTTTGAAAGAAACTAAAAAATGCTTATTTCCAAATGCCCTAAGGTATAAAATTTTTTCTTTGAAGTGGTCATTGAAATCGTCATTGAAGTGGTCATTGAAATCGTCTTTGAAGTGGCCATTGAAAAATATATTCATTTAACCTTTAAGATATAATTTAAATATACGATAAAATTTCTATCTCGATTTTCACAACAAATATTTTTTCAAACAATATTGGACGAATTATTCATATTATAACATATGTTTCTTAATAGCGTTTTTTAAGTATATTACTAATTATTATTAGAAAATTTCCCGAAAAAATAAATAGCTGGATTATATTTCCTAAATATAGCTAAAAAATACGCCTTAAAGGCAGATCAGATTTCGCGCTACACCTCTGTGACAAGAATATTCCAACATTTGTTTTAATGAATTTTTGTGAAGTGAATTGAAAATAAAATAAAAAGAATCACTTATTTATCTTTAACAATGAAACATAAAAATTAAAGGGAGTGTCTGTTAAAGAATAAAGAGGCTGAGGTTTTGGAACTGGAAAGAACCGTTTGACACTCAATAAGGACATGTGTGCTTAAATTGCCGCCTTTTGATGTTGGAAACTGCGAATGCGAACACAGTATTGCAAGTTATTGAGGATGAAACAGACTATGATGAACATTAGTTTATCACAGCGGCCTGCGAGAAATTGCCTGTATTATCATTGGTCTGTACTGAAATATTCAACAGAATTTCCGATCCTTAAAGGGATTCCAGTCTATCGAAAGAAGCGACTATTGGCACTGATCAACTTAATCATTTATGCTGTATTTCATTTTCGGAAAAATGTCAAACTTACCACAAACGCTCCGTAATAGTCCATGTTCCATCCGCTTCATGTCCATGAAGTTTCTGGTCTTTCCGGATCACGTATTTATGGAGTATAAGTGGATAGACATGAGTCTGTCTGTCTCTGCGGCCAAAGCGCAATTCCCAGGATTATCATCGGTCTCTACAGAAATATTCAATAGAAATCACGATGCTGACACTGATTTCAGTTTATCGCAACAACTCTCAGGACTACCGTGACTATCAGGACTGATCAACAGACTCCTCCCTATTCAGAAAAATTCTATGGTGTACATTAAATGCTCCGTAAGCATTGTCCATACAGCTCCTGGGCCTTCCCAATTGCCCTACAATGAAAACAAAGGAAGTTTGTCTCAAGGAGAATTTCAACCCAAACCATATCAAGTAGTGCCTACTAAGGTGAAATGGTTTACATGCAATGTTTGCGAAAAGATATTCAAACTTAAAGGTAGTTATAGAAAGCATATGCTAGTTTATGGGAGCGATAAAAAACACAGATGTGAGATTTACGGAAAATCCCTTCATCAAAAGTCTAATTAGCAGACACACGTCCGGACGCATAAGGGTGATAACTCTTTCATTTGCGATGTTTCAGGGAAAAAATTTGCACAAAACGGTAACTTTAAAATTCATATAATTAGTCACAATGGACCAAAATTTACAGTTGAATTCCAAGGAAAGTCGTTCACTCAAAGGCGTTATTTAAAGATGCATGCTCGCATACACACAGGCAATAAACAGTAAGAATGTGGTATTTGCGAAAGGAATTTTAACACAAAAGAAGTCTACAAAAACATGAAAAAATTCGTACCTCATGATGCATTCCTGCGTTGCGTCATCTGCACTGAAGCTGTAAACATTTGCATTTTAATTTATGATTGACTCTTCACCAAGTTTGTTTTTGAGAAAATAAATTTGTTTTAACATATATTTGTGAATTTTATCTTGATGATAAAATTCTGAAATTTTGTATATGGCCTTATTAGAGGATGGGGCACATTTTACTCATTGGGATATTTTTGTGCGGGATCCATGTAAAAATCTAAATTTTGTATTTTTTAAAGTTTATTCCCCCGAAATTTTTAATCGATTTCATAACATTTTGCACCATTTTATACGCAACTTTGTAATTTACAGTATATTTCATATCAACATTTAAGGAATAAAAGCCGCAGTCAAGGTTTTTGAGACACCCTGCATAACGTAAATACAGAATATGATGGAAAAATATATATTCTTACTCAATATAACGGTTACCTAAAATATTACATGATCATCAGAAACAACCCCTAAAGGATCGATTATTCTTCGCATTTACGTTATTTTAGCTGTGGATGTGAAATAAAAAAAATCTTCACATTTTTTACTCATTTATTCCTGAAAATAATTGGGTGCATCCAATAACCATTTTAACAGCAATAAAATTAAAACTAAGAAATAAAAAATAACTCACATTCATTTTTAACATAATGAACCACAAATTCTATTTCGAAAACACATGCAATCTAACGAAATCAAGTTGAAAACTGTCTAATTTGCAGTTTTGAAGAGATAAAATAACAAATTATATATTTTGTGATTTAAAAAAATGAGTGATTTTTTCCCTTGCTATTGTCATTTAATTTCTGAGTGTTGAAGAAATTGACTTGATGAACTACCAGAAAAAAATGCAAAATGCATTCTGTGTTAAATTATATTTTTTCCTGCCAGAAAATTGTGTAGGTAGGATTTTCTATTTCTTTTTGCACAGCTTGAAATAATTTGGATAACATCAATTCTTCAGCAGTATCTCGGCATCCATTCTTGAACCGCATTCTTAATCACGTATATTCAGAATTTCACTATATCTTGATTTTGTGATTTTATTTCTGAATGTAGAAAAAACTGACTTGAATCAGTTAAAAATAAAGCAGGAAGAACTTTATTTTTCTTTTTGCACGGAATCGAACAATGTGAACAACCGATTTTCTCAATATTTACAACTTTCTCAGCAGAAGAAAATGAAATGTTTTACAGTATTTTGAAGTATTTTTTTTTTCGAACAAAAGTAATTTTGAAAGAAATTTAAAAAGGGTTATTCCCAAATGCACAAGGGTATTTTTAAGATCAGTCTCGGTGGCCAATGAAGAAAATATTCATTTCAATCTTTAAGATATAATTTAAATATACGATACTTATAAAACTTCAATCCTTACTTTCACTGCAAATATTTCCTTCAAACTGTGGCTGGTGCAATTTTTAATTCAGATCATTATTAGTCAAAGAGAAATTATCGATGTTGATATCATAAATCATTTATTGCAAAAAATCCAAAATTTAAATTGCTAAATTCTATTTTCAAAATATGTGCTAAAAAAATGCTCCTTAAAGGCTTATAAAATTTCACGTTACACCTCTGTCAGAAGAATATTCAGACATTTGCGTTAAAGAATTTTTTTGTGAAGTGAATTGAAAAGAAAATAATATGTATCACTAATTTATCTTTAACAATGAAACATAACAATCGAAGAGAGTTTCGGATAAAGAATGGCGGAGCTGAGGTGTCTAAACTGCAATGAACTATTTGACCGTCAACAAGGACGGTCTGCTTAAATAGCCGGTGGAATGCAGGAACTCAGGATGCAAACGCAATATTGCAGGATATTGAGACTGAACTTGACCTTGGTGAATATGAGTTTATCTCTTTGGATACCGAGGAATTACCTGAATTATCATCGGTCTGTGCTGAAATTTTCAACAGAATTTCTGAATCTCACACCAATTCAAATTTAAAGAAAGAAGGGATTTTCGGGACAGATCAACATATTAGTTCAAGCAACGTTTCAATTTCAGAAAAATCTGAGTCTTCCGACAAACACACCGTAAGTGATGTTCATGCAGTACCTGGTACTTCGCAACTGCCCTTCAATGAAAGCGAAGGATGTTTCCTTCAGGAAGAATTTCAACCCAAACCATATCATGAAGTGCCTACTAAAGTAAAACGTTGGGCATGTACAGTTTGCCAGAAAGTATTTAAAGAAAGATATCTTTTAAAAGGGCATATGCAAATCCACGGTGGAGAAAAGAATCACAGATGTGACTTTTGTGGAAAGGCATTTCTTCAAAAAATTAATCTAAAGACACACGTCCGGACGCATACGGGTGAGAAACCATTTCCTTGTGTTATTTGCGGGATGCGGTTCAGAGCAAACAATCATTTAAAAAGTCATATCCTGATCCATGGAGGAGAGAAACCATATAGATGTGACATTTGTGGAAAATAATACACACAGCAGAATTCTTTAAAGCTTCATGTTATGAATCATACGGGTGAGAAACCATTTCCTTGTGCTGTTTGTGGGAAAGGATATAGACGAAAATGTGATTTGAATATGCATATGAATATCCACACTGGAAATAAATTTTCATGTGAAATCTGTGTAAAGTCATTTACACAAATGTATTCTTTAAGGATTCATTCTCGCATACATACAGACAACTTATAGCATGAATTTAATATCTGCAAAAAGAAATATTTTTATAAACGAAAGTCTGCGAAATCATGAAAATATTCATCAACAGAAGTAAAAGAAGAATTTTAGAAAATATCGTTAATACATATAGCATCAAGCAAGGAAGAAAAACATTGCCTAAGTTTTTATAGAAATCTACGATTTATTCATCTAATCTTTTTACTCCACCAATTCCATTTGAATAAGCTCCAAGAGACATTTTAGTGTTTTACTGACATTTTAAAGAAGATAATGTTTTATATTTTATTGCTTTGACGAATATAAATTCAAACTCGTTGAAAGGTTCTATTGTTTATTTGACTCAATTCTTTGAAGTATTTGATTAGAATTGTTTTAAATTTTATATGTATTTAGATGCAAATAAAAATGTGCATTTAACTTTAAAAATAATGTACATTTGTATATTAGAATATAATGAAATATATGATTATTTTAATAGAGTCACCTCAGACGAATATCTGATTTCCATTGAATACGATTGTGTTTGATTTTAAATGAATTGTTTAGATATAACTTCATGTCTATGATTCCTCTAAACTGTTTGACATTAAAATCGTGTTATTTTAATTAAATTCCATTTATTATGTGCATGAATTATTCTAATTTAAGCGAATGTCGTGTCATCAAATCTCGATCAAAAACTAAAATACCTCAAGCAGTTAATCAGAGATACTTCAAATTTTAATTCAGTCACATAAAATACTTGAATACATATATAAAGTTCATTCGGGATATAATAACAAAGTGTATATTCCTTCTCAATTTAACGATTACTTAAAATATTCTATGATAATCAGGAACTATCAACTCAAATGATAAATTATTCTGAACATTTACGTTATTTAGGAGCAAAAACTGTAACATGAGTTATAAACAGCATTATAAAAAATAACAAGTGCTCACAAAATACGAAACAGTTGTCGCAGAGATACAAATTTTGTACGATATGAAAATCAGTAACTTTTGATCTAATAAATTAACACAAATCGCATATTTAATGAATATAGCGTTTAGTTCCACTCCCTATAAAAATATTATAATTTCGTATAAGCAAAAAGATAAATCAAACTTTTCTTCTATTTTACGAAACTCATTCAAATAAGTAGAGTTCAAAATTTGAATTTAATTATTCGCTATTTACATAAGCAGATCCATGTTTAACTGCATCATTTCTGGGTTCAAGTACTTCAAAATGCAGTGACACCAGTTTTTCCTCCAAAGACTAGCAAAATTGTCTGTGACAATCATTGTTCTTAACGGGTTGAAATACAAAGGAGGGCCTCGCTTAGCTGATAGCTGCTAGCAAATTTATGAGAGGATTTCGCTTTTTTTTTATAGCAAAACTACGGCTATTTTGGCTTGGACTTGGTAAATTTGTATCGCGGTCAGATGACGAGGACGACACCTTAGAAGGCACCACAATCTCCAAACTTCCACAACACATCATCTTGAGGACATTTGGCCTCGATGAATTTAACGTGCACCAGACCAGCTTACAAGATGTTTCTTCAGTGCAGTCGGTTTCGAACCTGAAGCCTTCCGGTTTGTTTCGAGGCCGAGACCCTACCACCATGCCACCGCTGCCCCAAGACTTCCCTGGGCAATTGTCTGTAAGGAAAAGAATACATGTCGCTTATTTCAATCAATCTCACTTAAGGAAAAAGGAAAAAAAAATTGCAGTGACATCCAATCATCTCAGGCACCATCCGTTCAGTCCGTTTTCAGGAAAATCGTTCCTGAAAAAGTCTAATTTACTGAGACACACAAGGGGCCATGCAGGTGACACACCTTTCCCTTGTGATGTTTGCGTGCAGCGATTCCGAATAAACATATTCTATGATTTAAAAAGTGTATATTAACCCATGAAGGAGAGAAACAATACAAATATGACATTTGTGGTAAATCACACATACAGAAAACTTCTTTAAAGATACATGTTATGTGCCATACGGATGAGAAACCATTCACTTGCATGATTGTGGGAATGTTTTCTCATTTTGAGTCAATGTCATTTAAAGAGGCATGTGATAAGGCACAGTGGAAAGTAATTTACTCGAATGTATTCTTTAAAGATGTATGCCCGCAAACACAGAGACGGCAAACAGTAAGTATGTGAAATATACGAAAGAAATGTTCATACAAAAGAAGTCTATAAAAGCATGAGAAGATTCATCAATAGAAGTAAAAGCAGAATCTAGAAAAATATCGTTAATAGACTGAATAACATGCTATATAAATACAATTGTGATCGCTTTTATAGAAACAGAAAAATCCATAGAATTGTAATTTTGAATTTTATATGCATTTAGAAAAAGATTAAAATTTGAATTCAACTTCAAGAATAATGCAGATTTGTATATTTGTGTATTTTTTACAGTCATCATTTCTATAGTCATTTGTATATTTGTGTGTTTTCTACAGTCATCATTATTTTATACAAATTGCCTCAGACGACTATGTTTTTTGTTAGAAGTATTAATTATATTTGATTTTTAATAAATTGTTTAGAGATAATTACACATCCATAATTCCACTAAAATATCTGACATTAATGTCCTCTTATTTTAATTGTCTAAATTTATTTTTTATTTTCATGTACCGAATCTTTCTTATTCAGAAAGTAAATATTTCACAATTTAAATATCCGATTCATCTTTTTTTTCTTTATTTATTTATATTGTAGCCTATGAAGTTATTAAACACAATTTTTTCTTTAGTCAAGAACAATAGAAGAAAATAACTTGGTAAAATATTTGATGAACCAAATCTCTTCGAGTCCGGGCATCAGAACAATATATTTTTGGAAATTAAGGGAAAAAGAATTAATAAAAATATTAAGAAAGAAAAAAAATTAAGAAATTTCTGAAATTAAGAATTAGTTAAGTTTGTTTAGTAAGTCGAAAAGTGCTAATCTAGAGATAAGGAAAAGGACAGTATATTTGAGAATTTGGCATTTAAATTATTTTTTTACTCCCTAATTTAGACCAGACAAGATTTCTATAGGCGAAATTACGATTTAAGAATAAAACTGAAAAAGAACAAGCGTTTTTTTAAAATTTAATCATTGCTTTCATTGTTTGAGGAGACATCACTATTTTATTTCCATTATGAAGATTGAAATATTATTTTAGGAAAAATAATAGATCAGGGCAAAATTTTATAAATCAGCAATTCTGAATTTCAAAGCTTTTCCTTTTTTTTTAAATCTAAAATTTGAGGATAAAAAAGGATGCGATTGTGAAATATTGAATTTCTATGAAAATTAGGTAATTTCCTTGTTACTTCGTTGTTTCATAAAAAGGAGTTTCTGAAGATTTTATTACTATATCTGCTCTTTCCCGATTGTTTAAATAATTATTAGAACATGATTACTAAATCCCCTTCGATTTCAATCAGACCTATTAGAATATTTTCTGCTGTAAAATGCTGCAATTGTAAAGTTTCGTAATTGCGAGTTAGAGTCTTAAATTTCCACATAATCCAAATCACTATTTTGTATTCAGAGTAAGATTTATATATTATTTTTAAATTGGAGATTTTTTCTCATAACAGGATTTGTATTTATTCCTTTGAAGTTTCGAAACATCTATTTATTTCGGGTTTCAATACAATAGGAATTTATTTTAATCCGTTAGATTGATAAAATATCTTTATATCAAAAGAAAAGGATTTGAAAAAATCGAAACTAAGTCATTTCTGATTAAAAGTAATTACGACATTATGTTACAAATATAAGAAAATGATGACGTAATAAAAAGGTGAAAAAAGATCCTTTCTTTCTTATATTATAATTTCACTGTAATAATTTATAATAATTATTGACAGAATAAAATTTGACACCTGTCTTCTTTTTTGTACATTGCTTTATTTAAAAATCGTTAATCATAGAAAGAAGACACTCATCAATTTCAAGCATCGGTATTGGAATTAGCTAATCACTTCCACTTTTGAGACCCAGTTTTGTTATTACTTTTGATTGCCATTTTTGTATAGCTTACCTTGAATCTTTTAACTGAATTTTAGAGCATTAAAAAATTGGAAATGCAGCTTTTAAATATTATATAAATTTTATAGAGAATATAGTACATGTGTATTTATAAATGAAGATTTACATCATGATGTTTATAAATTTTTGTTTTAATCTCAGCTTTTTTGAATTTTTAACATGTTTGTCATCCTTTATCCGTTCTTAATATTTTTCCAATTTCATTAACCGTTTAGTGACTAAGTAGAATTTTTCACAATTTTAATTTATTGACACAAAATATATTAATACATATGCAATATTCATTCAGTAAATAGTATATGAACTGAATTTTGTTACTCAATGGTTCTTTTTTATACTAAACGATAATCAGAAACCAATGATAATTTATTTATCAAGTTAATATTCTTTAGGTATGAATACAATTTAAATCTTCAAATTCTCTACTTTATATTCTTTATATTAATGGGTGACTCTAATAAGCAAGTTTACTGCAAAAGAAAGAGAGCTGTAAAATATTTTCTGGATGCTATGCCTACTCCTCTCAGAAAAAGTATTGAAATGAGGATGGATATTTAACATTAGAAAATAATATCAAACATTATAAGAGAAAACGATGTCATTTCCCAGCACATTCAAAAGTACAAAGAAAAATTTCTAGATGAATACAAATTTTATATGATTTGAAGCATGGTAAATTTTAATCTAATGAGCTAATAGAAATCACACATCTAACGATTATCTTTTAGTGTTTCCATTCCTTGCAGTATAATAAATAATATCGATTTCTAGAAGTAAAAAGGTAAAAGAAACTTTGCTTCAATTTTATGACAATCATTAGAATGAATGAAGTTCAATATTTACGTTTAATTATTTTCTATATATCTTTTCAGTATTAATCCAAGTTTAGCTCTCTCACTCCTAAGCAATTCTCAAGAAAGCTGGAAACAAATACACTGTTAATCTTTTCATCCATTTCTTGTGTTTGAACTTTATTCCATGTCTTGCGCCCGTTTATTCCAACACAGTGAATGATTGTTATAGTGTCGCATGACAAATATTAAAGTTTCTTTCATCAATTCGAGCTCACTCTGGATATGCTGGATAATTCAAGATTTCTTTCAAACGCACAAATTTTGTGTCCTATGCTTGCACTTAAAATCTTCATTGTCGAATTCCACGAGCTATCTAGAACTAATAAATTAATTTTTTAAGTCCATTAAGAACTTAACAAGTGCTTTATAAATTCTATATAAATCATAATTTCTTTAAAAACAAAGATTTACCATTGACGGTTGCTGCATTAAAGGCACAAAATCTATAAAAAATTGCAAAGATTAATCGATACGGTTTAATAAAAAATATGTAATTAAAAAAACAGATAATTTCATCATATCAGGTATCGTTTTTGACTTTGAATATCATAGGCATTTTATAATGTCAGTGTCCATATTTAAAAAATTAGTACACAAATTTAGTTTTGCCAACAGAAATTGGGCTCAAGTTTTTAACTTTTAATGATTATTTGTATTAAAGAGGATGCTACTTTTTGAAGACCATCGCAATAAATTGAAATTGTTGGACAGCAGTCACTGCAATCACAGTCCGCTACCCTTCCCTTTAGCTCTGAAGTTCTTTTCAGTCAAGTGCGAAATCTATCTGGAATGGGTAGAAGGAATCCTTGATGTACTTAGATGCATTATGCGTACTGTATTCAATAGATTCAAAGAAGAAGAATTATTTCTGTAAATCTCATGTGTGTATGCTATTTTAATTCAAAATAAATATCCGATATTTTATTATTAAAAATGTATTCGAAATCAGTGCATTATTAAATGTATTATTAAAATTAATAAATCAGTGTATTATTAAAAGTGTATTCGACATTTTTGAACTCTTAACCCTTAACTGGGGACGTGCGGTCTTTGAGACCCCGCTAGCGATGGATTTTCTATCACCCCTATTCTATTTTTAGCTCAATTGAATGGATTGACCCTGTAGCTTCCTGTTTCGTGACCTTCAATGCACGTGCACTTTTTCAACCGATTTCAACACATGCTTTTAAAAATAATTCTGTTATTTCTCCGAGCGCGATCTCTAAGACCGCATCTCCGCGTTAGTGTCCCAATGATAAACAAGGCTTAGCGGATGGCGCTAAAACTTGGGGCCCGAAATATCATCCAGCTTATTGATCCTATTATGAAGCAGTGCTCCAGACACTTTTAAATGAAGCAGAGAGTGATTTTAGTGATAAGGATAATTGTACAGAAGAGTTTTTCGATGAAAGTTTGAATTGAACTGGTTTTTGATATGTATGCTCAAACATAATCAATTTTTCTAGTTATAATGTATTTTGAAAAAATTATAATATATATTAATATATCAAGATATATATATGCAAAATTTATAGGTTGATTTTTATACTAGTTCTTAATCTGTATGTTTAAAATGCCATAGAAAACCGTTCTATGAAAGTTACAGAAGCTGATAAAAAAAAGACCAATTTTACCAATTTTTTTTTATATATAATTTTTGAATTTTACATTATATCGTCTTCTATATACTTCATATACTGTAAAAATAAATATATTTTAAAAAGTAAAAAGTAATATGCTTTTTAAAGAATATTATTTATTCTAACATGTAATTTGAGAAGAAAATGTATGTTTCAACGCATTTAATTTTTTCAATGACAATATATTTTGAAAAATTTCTAAAACATATCTATATATCAAGAA
Source organism: Argiope aurantia (assembly GCA_026543865.1). NCBI lineage: Eukaryota > Metazoa > Arthropoda > Arachnida > Araneae > Araneidae > Argiope > Argiope aurantia. The sequence goes on along the minus strand of JAPMOR010038052.1, from coordinate 469 downwards.
AAATATCTGCAAAATATATTGGCATTCTTTTATACTAATACATTCATTAGAAAATTTAATTTGAGTCTAAATGAAATGCGGTCTCGTAGACCGCACCTCCCCAGTTAAGGGTTAAATTCGCAACTCACAATAAATAATAGCTGACTAACGGTGAGGATTCTGCAGTTTATCCGCTTTTCTATAGTAGTTTTAAAGGAGAAATTTTCTTTTTTTAAAAATTTGTTGATAAATATAACATAGTATTGACTATTTTTGTCTTATAAGATATTATTCAGTCATATTCTGCAATGCACCTTATTTGGAATACATATTTGTGGTCTTATTTAACCCGTAATTGGAGATGTGAATTTAATCACGCGGACAATTCACTAAACTAGAGTCAAAATGGCAACATTGTTTTTTCGTAAATTTTTTGTCTTCTGTAAACAGCATTGGAACTTATTTTGGAAACACAACACATTCTGGAAAA